>VYXC01000514.1:232793-258998 GCA_013397175.1 Platysteira castanea
GATTGAAAGATACCACGGGTAAACAAAATATAGTATAGCAAACAGAACAAAATCTGGGAAATTACCACTTCAAGAAAACTGAAAAGTAACATCTGTAACCTGCCTTCCTGACTAGATAATAATGACTATGGTATGGTAATGATAGAAGTTGTGTGTAGTGATGATTTGATTATCATGTATGAAGTTACTCAGCAAAAAGAAAAGTATATAATGACTGTTAAACTGAACAGAAATTGGCTTCAGGCTTGAGGCCAAGCCTACAGCTGCAGCTGAGCAGCTCTAAGGCAAAGCCCTGTATGCCCTTCCCCTGGCCTGCTGTCACTTTGACTGTGCAATAAAACAGCATTTTAAGAGCTGCCTGAAGTCCAGAACATCCTTCTTTAACTAACTTTCTCCTATACCAACCTAAAACTCCACTGGCACAACTTGAGGCCATTTCCTCTCATCCTGTTGTTATCTGGGAAAAGAGACCAAGCCTTACTTGGCTACAACCTCCTTTTAGGTAGTTCTGGAGAGCAATTATTCTGTGTTTTCTCACCAGCAGCTGCTAGGGCTTCACAAATGGGAAAGGGAGGTGGCCCACGCACTTCAGGCCAGGCAGGATAATCTGTTTGTGCTTGATTGGCACCGGGAAAGCATCACTGAGCCCTTGTGGAGGGGTGGCAGCTCATTAGGATTCAGGCTCAGCCGCTCTCCAGTGCCTGGAAAGCGCAGCACCTGGCAGGAGCACTCACCTCGGCCCTCGGTGACAGGAAGAGACGGCCACCAGCTCTGGGTCACCAGCGGGGCATGGCACTGGGAGTGACAAACCGGGGGGAAGGAGCGCGGGGTGGGGAGAGGGGGATGGCACAGGGGGAAGAAACATCTGACTTGGCCGAGCTCAGGGAAAGCGGAAAGAGCAGCTGCTGCTGCATGGATAATTCCTGTTCTCCATCCTCTTCTGGACAGGCAGACAAGAGACCCCTGCCCACCACAGCAGTGGGGATGTGCTGCCTGGGGGCCAGGAGCTGTGGGCATGGAGTGGTGAGGGGAGGAGTGTGCTGGTAAAGGCACAATAAAGAACACTCTGACACCTGCTAGATTCAGCAGAAAGAGGGAAAAAAGGAGACTTTATTTACATTTCTCATACTTTATAGGGTTCTCAACTCCACAAGGGATTGGAGGACATGTCACTTCCTCCTCAATCCCACTGGAGAAAAAGGATGCTCATCAAACTTTCTCTTATCACAAAAGGAATGAAAAACAGAATAGACGGTTAAATAAACATCAACTATTGTTTACATGAAACTGTGTGAAAATTTCTGACTCCAAGGTTACAGCAGAAGGCTTAGCAAAAAACAGGACAACAGAGGAGCAGCCTGCAAGCTGGGCCGTTTGGGACAGAAATGCCTGGCTGGGACAGAGCAGTGGGGCACCCAAGCCAGGTCCCTGCCTCCAGCAGCAGCAGCAGTGGGTGTTCTGTAAAGGGAACACACAGGAATGGTCTCTCTCACCATCCAGTCCGGCTGGAAGTTTAGTCCAGTCACTGAAAGGGGATATTAGAAGGCACCGCTCTGTCCTGTCCCTGTAATCTCTGCTTTTTAATCCCCAGTCCATGAATCTGTGTAATCCCATTTTACTGCCTGCTGGCCCCGTGCTTTGATGTTGATTTCCCAACCCCACATCCCAGCTGAGTCTGGTGTTTTGCTGTCCCATCTGTACAAGGGTTCAGGAGCCTCCCTCTCCCAGGCTCCCCCCAGGGAGGGAGACTGGGAATGCTGGAAGTGTCACAGGGTGGTCCCCACCATTTCATCATCACCTGCATCTTTGTGACAGACCACCAACTTCAGCTTCCTCCAGCTCCAGCTGGGCTGGCCATAACCTGGCACTGGAGGGAGCAGCTCAGGGTGGTGCTGTGCTGTGCCCCTGCGTGTNGTTCAGGAGCCTCCCTCTCCCAGGCTCCCCCCGGGAGGGAGACTGGGAATGCTGGAAGTGTCACAGGGTGGTCCCCACCATTTCATCATCACCTGCATCTTTGTGACAGACCACCAACTTCAGCTTCCTCCAGCTCCAGCTGGGCTGGCCATAACCTGGCACTGGAGGGAGCAGCTCAGGGTGGTGCTGTGCTGTGCCCCTGCGTGTGGGAAGTGCCTGCACTGACATCTCCTCCCTGTCCTGCTCTGCTCCCATCTCCTGGCAAGATGAAACTCCTCGGCTGAGGCAAGAGCTTCTGGAAATGAGAGTTTGTTCTTGCTGACCTGACTTGTGATCCCTGCTCCTGCCCGAATTAAGGGTGACCCCCTGGCTCTCGGTGTCCTGCTCCCACCCAGGACTCGGTGGCACTTCCAAGCTGGAGCTCCAGACAGAGGGATGAGAGATGGTGTCTGCTGCTAATCTGTGTTGATAGGTAAGCTCTGAGTGGGTCGCTGTCCTCTGGGGAGCCACTTCTTCACATCATTGACCTTTATTTGGTTTGCCTTATTTACTCAGGTGGCGAATCAGGTCACACTGAAGTGGCTCCTGTTAAACTGAGCAATGGCCACTTAAATCTGGAGTGACCGTGTCCACACAGAGGTTAATGCAGCTTAACCCAATCACTTTAAACCTGCCCTTGCTGTTGCGAGGAGGGATTTCCATCACCATCCCTGCTCAGTCTGTCCCTTGGTGAGGCAGAGGAGGAGCAGGCTGCTCCCAGTGGGCAGTGCTGGGAGAGGGGAGCTCAGCCCTGCTGCTCCTCTTTGCCCAGAGCAGCAATCCTGGTTCTTGGAAGGGTGAATCTCTGTTTGTATGGTGATTGAGAATTCCAGCTGAAAGAAAATGAGTAATGCTTATTGCTGTCCTTAGACTCCCTTTAGTCTCTGTTTTTACAGCTCTTGACAGGCACAGGACAGAAGAACAAGGTTCCCAAGAGCGGCAGAGTTATCTAATGAAGTAAGAAACTTAGAGTTATCTAATGAAGTAAGAAACTTAGAGTTATCTAATGAAGTAAGAAACTTCCTGATCACTGGCAGGTGCTGGAGGGTTGTACCAACACTGTAACTTCACCAATCTTGGGCTGAATAATAAGAAATTATCAAAACAGGAATGGCAGAACACACTCCTTTGGGACCTGGGGATGGTCCAGTTGCAGCAGCTCTGACCCTGACAGTTTGGTACAGCTGAAGCAGAGCTTTGTCTGGATTGTTCTCTTGCTTGGGGAGGCTGGAGCTTCTGCCTAGTGCCGCTCCTCTTCCTCAGCATCATCACCTTTGCGATCGGTGGGGAATGTATTTACTACTAGGGAAAAAATCAACTCTATCCCAGTGGAAGCAGGGTTCCTTCTGTGCCTCAGCCCAGAGGTGTTGCCCTGGTTTTTGCTAAGCCTTCTGTTTTAACTGTGGAGTCAGAATTCCTTCTCATACAGTTTCATGTAACTAATAGCCAATGTTTACTTAACGGTATTTTCTGTTTTTCATTCCTTTTGTGATAAGAGAACTTTGATGAGCATCTTTCTTCTCCAGTGAGATTGGAAAGGAAGTGACATGTCCTCCAATCCCTTGTGGAGTTCAGAATTCTATAAGAATGTGACATATGTAAATAAAGTGGTCTTTCCCCTCCTTTCCGCTGAACCTGGCAGGTGTGAGAGCGTCTTTATTGTGTTTTCCCAGACACACAGAGGTTATCCCCCTCTCTCCCCCATCTCCCAGGGCTTTGGATGTCTAAAGACTGCGAGGAGTTAATGCACTCCAGCATGGCTGGATGGAGAACTGCTCTCCATGTAGATCCCATGTGAGACCCTGCCTAAGCCTGCAGCAAAGGCTCAAACTCTGGACACACAAATGCTCTTTGTCTCTGAGTCTCTGAATGCCCCCCAGGCAGTGGGACTGCACCCGTCACCTGGAAGTGGCACCTGTGTCAGTAAAGGCACAATAAAGGAAACTCTCACACCTGCTAGGGTCAGCAGAAAGAGGAAAAAAGGGCAGTTTATTTAAATTTCTCCTACTTATAGGTTTCTCAATTCCACAAGGGATTGGAGGACATGTCACTTCCTCCTCAATCTCACTGGAGAAAAAGGATGCTCGTAAAATTTTCTCTTCTCACAAAAGGAATGAAAAACAGAAAATACAGTTAAATAAACATTGGCCATTATTTACATGAAAGTGTGTGAAAATCTGACTCCAAATATGTAAATTATCAGAAGGCTAAGAAAAACCAGGGCGACAGGCACCCACTGTGGAGGCCAGTGGGCCTGTGGACAAAGGAACCACGGGGGTCCCCTGGAGGGGAGAGCCCTAAGAGATCCTCCCCAGTTTTGGTGACAGAAAAGGCCTCTCCCGGGGTGCTCTGTTTCATTATGCTGATGTACCCCAGTTCTGCTCCCTGGGTTGGCCTTCCTGCCCCCTTATACCTCATCTGTCACTGCCCCAGAAAATTCTCCCTGCCCCGCTCTCCCCTTGGACTTTGTTCCTCACCGCTCCCTCAGAGTTTCCCCACTGGCTCCTGGGGGGAGGCACTTACACTGTGGTTTTGTGGGGTCACAGGATGTCCTCAGCTGGAAGGGACCCACAGGGATCATGGAATCCCAGCCCCTCCTGTGTACCACCCTCTTGCCCTCAGATTATTGCTCCCTGGTGCTCTCCTGGCCCCCATATAGAACTCTGGACACCCCCATTGTTCTGGGTCTTTTGTCACCGGAACCCTTCACACGTGTGGCTGAATAAACCTCTCCCGTGGAACTCTGTAGGGAGACCCTTCCCATCTCTTTACCTTCGACTTGTCGAAGAAGCTCTCCTGTGTGTGTGAGTGTGTTGGCTTTGCCGAGCACCTTTCTGCTGTAAACACTTTCAGAAGGTCGTGGCACCAACCAGAACCCGCCCCGACAGCCCACCACCCATCCCCACTCCACTTCTGTTGCCCCGTTCTTTTTTAGCCTTCGGATAATTTACATTTTTGGAGTCTAAAGTTCTCACAGTTTCATGTAAATACTAGCCAATGTTTACTTAACTGTTCTTTTTTGTTGTCATTCCTGTATGAGGAGAGAACATTTGATGAACATTCTTTTTAACCAGTGAGGTTGGAGAGGAAGTAGCAGCAACTTCCAATCCCCTGTCGAATCGAGAGATGTATAAATATCGAGACAAAATAAACTTCTTCTCTCTTTTCCCTCTGCTCAGTGTGTGAGTGTCCCCTATTTTGTGTCCTATGGGGACACACTTCCCACCTTGTGTTGCCCTGGTTTTTATAAGCCTTCTGTTTTTAACCTTAGAGTCAGATTCTTTCACATAGATTTATGTAAATAATAGCCAATGTTTACTTAACGGTATTTTCTGGTTTTCATTCCTTTTGTGATAAGAGAACTTTGATGAGCACCTTTCTTCTCCAGTGGGATTGAGAAGGAAGTGACATGTCCTCCAATCCCTTGTGCAGTTGGGACGTGTATAAGAATGAGATAATGTAAACAATAAATTCCATTATTCCTTCCTTTCTGCTGAACCTGGCAAGTCTAAGAGGGTCTTTATTGTGTCTCCCCAGACACAACCTTGCCCTGTTCAAAACCCCGTTGCTCCTTGGTAATGCCAGCTAAGATCAGCAGTGGATTTGCCCTGAGATCAACCAGCCAGGATCAGAGGGGTGCACCGGCCTCTCTCAGCAGCTGTCCCAGTGCTCAGCACCACTGGCAGGGTCGGATATTAATCAGAGGTGCCGGGCATGGGGAGGACTGGCTGCCCTGCAGAGCTCAGCCTGGGGGAGGCACTTACACTGTGGTTTTGTGGGGTCACAGGATGTCCTCAGCTGGAAGGGACCCACAGGGATCATGGGGTCCAGCTCCTGGCCCTGCACAGACACCCCGAAATTCCTACCCTGGGCCTGAGAGTGTTGTCCAAGCGCTCCTGGAGCTCCGGCAGCCTCGGGGCTGTGCCCATTCCCTGAGCCCAGCACTCTCTGGAGGAAGAACCTTGCTCTCAAATCCAACCTAAACCTTCCCTGACACAGCTCCAGCCGCTCCCTGGGTGCTGTCCCTGGTCAGCAGAGGGAAGGGAAGCTGCAGGGCCCATGCTGTGCCTTCCACCCAGCTTGGTCACCCCGAGCCCAGCTGGGACTGGTGCTCTGTCCAGCCCTGGGGAAGGTTCTGGCTGTCAGGAGCTGCTCTGGGTGCCTCTGGCGGCTTTTGTCCTTGAAGTTCATCACTTGGAGCATGTCCCCTCTGAGGAAAGGTGACTTTAATCCCTATAGTCTGTGAGCAGAAAGGAGGAGAAGGAAGGGGAGGAGATCTGGAGTTGTTGTGTGGTGGTTGAGATCAGCAGGAAGTCACAGTTGTCCCCAGACCTGCAATGCACAAAGTTCCCTCAAACTGAGCACTCAACATGCAAGGAAACGAGGTGACTGATAACAGAGATTACCCTAATGAATAAACAAATGCTTTAGAAGACGACTCCTCTCCTGGTGCAAAGCGTTATTTTTAACTGAGTAGCAATTTGCATGTGAGTCAATTTGCATACATTAACTACATCTCCCCTTCTGCACCGAGCTCCCCCTCCCCTTCAGTACAACATCTCATTATGGGGCTGCTGGGGCCGGCGAGCTGGTGGCTCTGGAGGGGATATTAATTTGCCCAACACATGCTGGGTAGGATTTATCACTTGCTGCACACTGGACCTGGTGTCTTTGAAGTCACCAGTGCCTCGGAGGGCCTGCTGCTTGAGGTGGTTGAAATGGAAAAAGAAAGGAAGGGGAGGGGGAACCACCAGGAGAAGAAATGCACGGAAAAGAAAGGAGATTGTTCAGCTGGTGTTAACCTGACAGAAAATGAGCGATGCAGGAACCTCTCCCCTCCGCCAGAGAGCCTGGGTGTTGTGGGTGGGGGCTGTTTGGTTTGCTTCTTGTCTGAGGTGAAATTTGCTGTCTTCCTGGGAGCCACGGAGGAGGAATGGGCCAGGGAGAGCCCCAGGAGGAAGCCGTGGGGTGGAGGCACAGATGGTCTCACCAGTTCTGTGCTGTGGCTTAGGGGGGCACGTGGAGGTTTGTGTGTGGTGGGACCCCCTGCCACGGTTTGGTTCATGGAGATCCCCACGGGGACTTGGGATTTCTGGCAGATTTCTGCCTCCAGGAAAGGTTCAGGCTGGGTATTAGGAGAAGTTCTGCGCTGAAAGAGCAGTCAGGCACTGCAACAAGGTCCCCGGGGAGGTGGAGGAGTCACCGTTCCTGGAAGTGTTCGAAAAATGAGGGGATGTGGCTCTTTGTGATGTGGCTTAGTGGGCAAAGTGGAATTCAGTCAAAGGTTGGGCTTGATGGTCTTGTAAGTCTTTTCCAACCTGAATGATTCAATGATTCAATGCTGTGGGAGCTGCTGGCACCCTGTGCCTCAGTTTCCCCATGAGAGAGAGAGGATCAATGACGCCAGCTGCTCTTAGAAGATTTCGGGACCTGCTCAGGGCACGTGGTGATGGAGAACTGGCAGGGGGAACTGTTCTCCAGGACATGGATGTCTGTTTGAGGGGTGTTGTGATGAAAACACACAGGTGTCGTGACATCCCTGTGTCTTTAATAGACAGAGAAGTCACTTCGCTGCCCTAAGAGCAGCTCACAGGAATTTGAAATGCTGCTGATGCCGTGGAAAAAGCTTTTGCTGTTGTACAGCGGAGCCCAGGGGGATTTTTCACAGTTCCAAGTACTGACCAGAAACCCTGGAAATGTTTTGAGGAAGGAATGAAAAAGAAAATTTCTTTCAATTAGTTCAGCATTTTCCAGCCAGGTCTGGTTGCAATCAAGAACATTGCACTGAGCTCGAGTGTTTCTTTGAGAGAGCCTTAAAAAAATCATCCAGGGAAATGAATAAAGGAAGTGACCCAAATCTAATCTAGACTGATAGGCTGTGGAGGACTTATCTTCACCAAGTAACAAGGTCCCTTCTCTCTTCCCGTGTAACAGGAGTCTTAGCCAAAGCTCCTGCAATGTGGCAAAGCAGGGATAAATGTCAGCAGCTCCTCCACGCAAGGAATACTCGGATGTCAGCAGCCAGAGGCAATGTTTCTGATAAACTGATGCAAATGGGATGCTGGGATCAGGGCTGGGATCAGCCGGGGAGCTCTGATCTCATGCAATTTCCCTGCTTTGAGGGTGCCCAGCCCCCACAGAGCAAAGGGTTTTGGGCAGGTAATGGGCAGCCCACCACATCCTCCCCGGGAAACCCACCAGGGAATCACTTGTGCTCCACAGAAACACCAGCCAGGGGAACAAGAGCGTGGTGTGGGGGTTTTGTTAATCAGAGAGGGTGGGGCTGCAGCCTTTGTGCTGTGTGTGCAGCAAAGGGGAGTTCCCACCCTGCTGAGTGTGGGTGAAACACACACCAGAGTGGGTGAAACATCTCGCCTTGGGCAGCGAGCAGGGCTGGCCAGGAATGAAAAACACCTGGTGGAGGAGGATCTATTCTATTCCAGCTGGACGTTGGAAGAGGACGTGTGTGCTGGTAATGGCACAAAAAAGGACACTCTCACACCTGCTAGGTTCAGCAGAAAGAGGAAAAAAACCAAAAGGCTCTATTTATGTTTCTCACACTTTATAGGGTTCTCAACTGCACAAGGGATTGGAGGACATGTCACTTCCTCCTCAATCCCACTGGAGAAAAAGGATGCTCATCAAACTTTCTCTTACCACAAAAGGAATGAAAACCAGAAAAGACAGTTAAATAAACATTGGCTATTGTTTACATGAAAGTGTGTGAAAATCTCTGACTCCAAGGCTAAAACAGAAGGCTTAGCAGAAAACAGGACAACAAACGTGAGTCCAGTGCAGCTCGTTTCCAGGCCCCTTGGACAAGAGGCAGGTGCCAAACTGAGGGAGAGGCGCCTGTGCAAAGGCTGATCTCTGCCCAGAGCTGTGCAGGGCAGCTGCTCCCAGCACTGCACTCCAGTGGGGCGTGAGGGAGAGGGATGGAGGCAGGCTTGGAAGGTGTTGGAAGGTGCTCTTTCGGGTGTGTTGTGAGGGACTCTGGGCCACCCCTGTCCCCAGAGTGTCCCTGGATGTCTCCACAGAGGGAAGCCACCTCCAGCCCCCACAGACCTCAGTGAGCAGCCTGGGCTTGTCCCCCTGGGTGGGACCCAGCTCGCCCTGCCCTGCTGAGCGCTGCTTTGCAGAGGGGACATCACCAAACGAGGCTGCCCTGCCCTCCAGGATGCCCCGAGAGCCGCCGAGTGAAGCATCCGGCCCCGCTCCCTCCCGCCCGGCCCCGCCGCCGGGATTGTTTCCACGGCAGGAGAACAATACCTCTCCTTCCATCCAAGAAACATTTATTACATGATCCGTTTCAGATGTCTCTTCGGGGAGGAGGGGGAAGCGGAGGAGAAATAGATCTCGTTTTTACGGCGGCACGGCAGGATCCATCCCGTAATGGATTAATTATCCCCGCGCAGGCGGGCTGGGGGGATGTTGGGAGCAAGCGCCAGGGTTGCCTTCCAAGAGGAGCAGACGTGGATATTTCTAGCCTCCTTTTCTTCACAAACTAAAAGGGGTAATTAATTAATCTGGAAGCTTTCACATTCACTAGAATTCCCTCCCTCTCCTCGTTTTGTTTCTCCCCTCCGATTGTACGAAACGCGGAGAAAGGTGAAGAGTTTAGGGGCCTGTTGTGCTGCTCCTTCCCGAGCCCCTGTCAATCTCCCTGCTTGCTTTCGTACCTCTGCCTCCTTTTCTCTCCCTTTAAACCCTCAGAGGTCGGAAACATCTCCTGGTTCTCCTTTGCACGGTCTGGGCTGGATTATCTGCAGGTATGAACCAGCACCGAGGCACGGGCTCTGTCAGCAGAGTACTCCACGCTTCTGGAAGCTCCTTCCATCCATCCATCACTTGGGCTAGGGAGGAGAACCATCCCTTGGGCCTCCTCCTCCTCCCCAGCTGGGGAGGAAGGCGCAGGATTAATGCTGACAGTACAAACACGACCCAGGTAAAGGCAGGGGCTCCGAAGCCCAGGAGGTAAATGCTGTCACGGTGCCATTTCCCTGTCCTTCCCCGTTTTTTATTTCCACCCAGCCAAGCTGCAACTCGAGCAAGAAGCATAAATCCTGCTGTCCCTCGACTCCATCTGCTCGTGGAGCTAAAGAGATATAAAAGATGTAGCCAGAGTGAGCCAGTCCATTACGGAGTGTTCTGGAGAGGCACAGACGGAGCCAGGGATTAGAGGACATCCAGGAGCAATTGCAGCCCCTTTGAACTAAGCACAGCTTCTCTGAGACACCTACCAAAAACCAGCTTCCCAGGGATGGAGAATTGGAAAAATCTCATTTCAGGCTGTAGAGCCCAGTTATTTTGGCTCTGTGAGGCCAGGGGTGGGCTGGTGGGAGGCACTTCCACATCCCCCAGGAGGCGAGGAGCCCTCAGCTGAAGGTCTGGGTGCTTGCTGGAGGAATGGGTCAGTTCCATGTGATGTCTTCTCCCAGCCACCCAGAAACAGAGACTGGACAGGAGTCAGGGAATAAAGGCAGGGATTTATTTGAAGGCCTTCAAGGCACACCCTGGGGAGCCAGAGGCTGCTTCCATAAAATGCACCCCAAGGTGGACAGCGAGTCACGAGTTCTTCACACTGTTATAGGTTTGGTCCATTTGCACATCAGCATAAATTCACCAATTAAAACTTCAGCTCTCTTCAATTTCTCCACCTCTCTCACGGCCCCAGTTTACACCTTTAGGCCTAGGCCAGCCCGAGTGTCCTTGAACAGCAAGCTCAGAGCAGCTTTGTTGTGTCTGTCTGGCCTAAGAGAGCAGCTCACGAGCTGCAAGGAACTTCAGAGTTACACACTGGGCAGTACAGGATTTGAAAAACAGAGAAATTAAAACCTAAGGCACCACATGCCTGGCTGACAACCCAGCTTTCTGCAGGAAAGCTCCTGGACAGTCCAGCCTAGAAAAGCTCTGTGGTTCTTGAAGCAAGGTTGCTGGTGCTTTATCTCCCCTGGAGGCAAGAGAGGAACGTGATGGATTTGCATCCAAAAGTGAGCCCTGGCCATGGAGCTCTGAATGGAAACCCCAACCCATCATCTCATCTCATCTCTCCCCTTACCCAGTGCTGTGAACGTTTGACATGGCTGATCTGAAGGTTAAAAAAACCAGCACAACCCCCCAAAAATGCCCTTCCAGAGGCACCACCTGGTGCCTTTTTTTGGTTTTTTTGGGTGAGAAAAGTGTCCCAGTGGTAAGGGAAGGAATTCCTGGTGTCTCTGAAAGCCTGTTTGATTCTCTCTGTCTGCCTGCCGGGTGTACTGGTGCCATTTGCTGCTCTTGGCAGTGAGTGGGAGTTTGTGGAATGAGAATATGAAGTTCCTCCCTCTTCCACTGTGGTACACAGCTGAGAAGGATGGGTTGTCCTGGCTGCATCCCTTCGAGTGGCAGAATAAATAATTGGGATGGGAAGAGCTGCTGCTTAACTCAGTGTCGTGTTCAAAGGCTCCTGGCTGACTGGAGAGCAGGAGAGGCTCCTCCAGCAATGGGTTGTCTGTTGTTCCTCTGCCTAAAACCAGGTTTAATGAAGCATTTGTTCTTTTACTGCCCTCTCCTTCACTGGGTTTTTAAAGCTTTCCCTCAGAGCTGGGTGACAAAAGCAAAACTGTGTCCTGATGTGTTTGTTTGAATTCTTAAGTGAATTTGCTTGGGCGATATTCCCAACCTTTCCCTGGTGACTTTCCAAGAACATTCAAGCAACGAGATCTCCATTGGCAGAAGACAAAACAAAACAACAGCGAAAAGCAAATTTCAAAGTCACATTTGCAGGTTTTTTTAGCACTATGATACCTGCAGTGCTAAAATATCCTGACATGGTCTTGAAACAGATTGGTGAAGATTTTGATGAATAATGAATTGTGATTTCTTTTTATTTGCCTTCTGGTTCTGGTTGAACTCTTCAAGCTCTTGAGTTATTCTTTGTAATCATGAGACCTGGAGGCTGATTTTCCCTAGGTCTGAAATGATGAGTCTTTGTAGCTGAGTTTGCTGAAATGCAGATGTTTGTTCCTCAGCATTTCTTCAAGTGTTGGTTCTGGTCCAGTTTGGACCAAAACTGGATGTTATCATTATTTCCCCCCAAATCTCACTATAAACAGGCAATCCTAGAACTAAGCTGTAGCCAAGGTATGATGTTACACCCCTCCAACTCTGTGTAACCTTCATTTTTGTTACTTAGCCGTACTTGTACGAGGTTTCCCAGATTACAGACTGGAATAATTTGGGTGGAAAGGGACTGGGGAAGTCTTTTGTCCAGCATCTTGCACCAGGGTTAGTTTTGGGATCAGAGCAGGGTTTGAAAGCCTCCAAGGATGGAGACTGCACGGGCTCTGTGGGCAGCCTGTTCCACGTTTGCCCCTCTGCTGAACCATCTGATGTGCTGGTAAAGGCTCAGTAAAGGACACTCTCACACCTGCTAGGTTCAGCAGAAAAGAGGGGGAAAAGAGACTTTATTTACATTTATCATACTTTATAGGATTCTCGATTCCACAAGGGATTGGAGGACATGGCACTTCCTCCTCAATCCCACTGGAGAAAAAGGATGCTCATCAAACTTTCTCTTACCACAAAAGGAATGAAAAGCAGAAAAGACAGTTAAATAAACATTGGCCATTGTTTACATGAAACTGTGTGAAAATTCTCTGACTCCAAGGTTACAACAGAAGGCTTAGCAAAAAGCAGGACAACAATCCAGAGTTTGTATCTGCTTGTTCCAGTTTAGGCCTCTTGCCTCCCATCTCCCTTTTCCTGGAGAACCCCTGGCTCCAGCTTCTTGCTAACTCCAGGTAGGAGTCAGACTGTTAAATATCCCTAAGCCCAGCTCCCTCGGCCTCCTTTTGGGGTGAAAAATGCCTGGCACACCCTGTTCTCTGTTCCTCCATTGCCATGCTCATCACACAGCTCCCCCAGCTCAAAGCAGGGAGCCCAGCCACAGCTGCCCAGTTTCCAGCTGGATTTGTGGAGCTGGCAGGTGACTGACACCAGTGCAGGGCCAGAGCCTGGGAGAGCAACCCGCAGGGATTTCTGAGAGCTGGGTGTGCCAGGCAACCTCAGCTGCTGCAAGTGGGGTCCTTCTGATGAAATGTGTCTGCTTCAATGGGTTATTGCTTCCCAGGAAAACTCAATTTCACTGGGAGACAACTGGCCAGCTCCTTTCCTAATAAGCACCAGCGAATCATCTGGTGTTATCAGCAACACAATGAGAGCTGGCGAAAAATTTAATTTTAAATGCAGGAATTACTAATATTGGGGGAAAAGCTAACTTTTCTGCTCCACCGGGGCCTAGTGCAGTGCCAGGGGATTCACTGAACAGCACAGTTCATATTTTAAATATTTGCTAAGTGAATGTAGAGGCAATTGTTTGGGGAAGTATTTGTCAAATAAACTCAAACAACAAATGCATTTGAGGAAATTGGATTTGTCCACCTGATATTGCAGGAACAGGAGAGGCGGCTAAATTCATCAGATAAACAGTTCAGCTGAACTGTTTGTTCTCCTCTATCCACCCTCCAATCGTTATTTCAGAGAGACTACAACTGTTGTAGGCACTGTGCAGAAAATTTATAGGGCACAGATCTCCGGCTGCTGAAGCCCAGAGCCTGCGTGATGGACGGGGCAGATAGGGGAAGATTTAGCACCCAGCACTCCGGGGAAGGAGCCGAGCCCATCTCTGAGCCCAGGGTGGTGAATTCCCTCCCTGCACCCTCATCAGACACTCACCAGGTTTGGTTTGTTCTATCCAGCTGCAGCAGGGTGGTGGGGGCTTGTTGGATTTTTCTTTCTTCTGCCCTGTTTGTCGTGATGTGGATTGAACGTTCAGCTTCAGTGACAAAACAGCATTGGGAAGGCAGGTCAGGACTTTGGGGATGTGAGCACAGGCTGGGTGTTGCCCTGGTTTTTGCTAAGCCTTCTGTTCTAACCTTGGAGTCAGAAATTCTTTCTCACACAGTTTCATGTAAATAATAGCCAATGTTTACTTAATGGTATTTTCTGGTTTTCATTCCTTTTGTGATAAGAGAACTTTGATGAGCATCTTTTTTCTCCAGCGGGATTGAGGAGGAAGTGACATGTCCTCCAATCCCTTGTGGAGTTGGGAATTGTATAAGAATGTGACATCTGTAAATAAAGGGGTCTTCCCCTCCTTTCTGCTGAACCTGGCAGGTGTGAGAGCGTCTTTATTGTGTTTTCCCAGACACAGGCTGGGAAACGTGGGGCACCAGTGGTTGGTACAAACTCCATCCCTTGGCTTGCTCCCAGCACCTGAAACGAGGAGGCAATTGCTCCAGCACAGTGATTTATGGCTGGGGGGAAATGGGTTCTGGGCGGGTGCTGCCCATCTCCACCAGTTATATATGGGAAGCCCTTGGCCAGGTGCTTAAAGCAGGATGGGGAGATGTGGCTCGCTTTATTTTGCAGGCAGGGAGTGTAGAAATCAATTTTATAGCTGCCTTGGCTTCTGGGAGTGCTGAGCTCAGAGAGCAGGAAGGGGCTCCTCAGGGCTGCCTGCTGGGGTTTGAGGGTGTGAGCAGGGCACAGGGGGTGCACACAGTCCCTGCAGCAGTCTGGAGTAGCTGTTGAGGGAAGGAAGAAGGAAAAGAAGAAGGAATTTGATTTCCAGAAGAGCAAATTCAGGGAAGTAACTCAAAGAAAAACTCAGGAAAGCAAATGGTGCAAGGTTGCTGTTGTCAGAGCGCAGACAAGTTCCCAAATGGCTTGGGAAGCTGAGATCAAGACAGGAGGTGAGTGTAGTTTGGAGATGCAAGATGTAAGGTCAGGAGCCAAATCTCTGAGCTGCAGAAAAATGAAGCTGTATTTTAGGCTTGGAAAAAGGTGGAGAAGTGATGGAAGAACGTGTGGCAGTGAGAGAGGACAGAGCTCAGCTGCAGGGGAGGCAGCACAGCAGGCAGGGCAAGAGATGTGTTCCCTTTGGAGGGGTCTCAGCTGAGCTCCCAAGGCCTCTCTGGGTAATCTTTATCCTCTGAGACCTGCATCTCTACAGTGGGGCTAAAATCATGTGGGTTTTCTTTGTTCTTCCTGTGCACACACAGTTTCTCTGTAGGGCTGTCAACCGAGCGTCGGCCAGGCCTGGAAAAATTAATGCTTTTAAAGCCTCTCAGACTTTCACAGTGGAAATGAGACTGGCATAGAAGTATCTGGAGAAAATCCAAAGTGCAAGCTGTGGGTTAGGCAGTGCAGGTCTCCCCTCTGTGCTTGTTCCTTGGGTCTTTTGGTGTTTGGATTTAACTGGGTGAGCTGGGGTGTGCTCACCTCAGAGGGCAGCGAGCACCACGGGATGGACTCGGGGGGATGCCACAGGAGGTTATCCCTGGGTGTTTCTCTCCACGGCCTCTGTGCTGGGCCTGATCTGTGCCCTGTGCTTTTAGCTTGGTTTTCAGCCTTGTTTGCAGCTTTCCCAGGTAAATCCAGGTGCTGTTCCAAACCCCCAGTGTTGCCCTGGTTTTTGCTAAAGCCTTCTGTATAATCCTGGAGTCAGATTCTTTCTCACAGTTTCATGTAAATAATGGCCAATGTTTACTTAACTGTATTTTCTGTTTTTCATTCCTTTTGTGATAAGAGAACTTTGATGAGCATCTTTTTTCTCCAGTGGGATTGAGGAGGAAGTGACATGTCCTCCAATCCCTTGTGGAGTTGAGAACTGTATAAGAATGTGACATATGTAAATAAAAGGGTCTTTCCCTCCTTTCTGCTGAACCTGGCAGGTGTGAGAGCCTCTTTATTGTGTTTTCCCAGACACACCCAGCTCCCGGCGTACACGGAGTCCTCATGGCCAGCTCATCCCTCTGCACGCTCCCCTGGGATTCTTCCTGACCTGGAATGTCCTGGCTTGTGCCTGGCTGACCTCACTCTCTGCTCCTCTTCTGGGTCTGTGCTAAAATCCCTGGCCATGCTCGCTGCCCTGGCTGCAAAGGGCAGAATGTTCCAATTGGGAGGGACCCGTGGTATTCATCCAGCCCAGCCCCTGCCTGCTTTAGGGCTGACCAGAAGTTACAGCCAGGGTTAGTGGAATGACCTGGGCTAGTGGAAGGTGTCCCTGCCCATGGCAGGGAGTGGAACAAGATGACATTTAAGATCCCTTCCAACTCAAACCATCCTGGGATTCTGCTAAGGGCATCGGCCAAACGTCTCTTAAACACTGACAGGCTTGAGAGATGAACACATTTTTGGTAAAGAAATGCTTCCTGAAAGTCCAAACCTTCCCTGATGCAGCTTTGAACCATTCCCACTCACCCCACTGCTGGATCCCAGGGAGAAAAGCCTGAGGGAATAATTGCTTTGTTTGTGGGTGATGCCAGCATTTGGGTTTATCCCCTGAGGGGCAGAGCAGTCTGGCTGTGCCATCACCGAGCTGTCACTGGCATCTCCAGACAGCCACGTCTTTCTGCAGTCCCAGGGTGCAGGGGCTGGTTTGCTTTAGGAGCTGGTGATGGGATTCTGTGTCTGGGAAAACANCCCGGCGTACACGGAGTCCTCATGGCCAGCTCATCCCTCTGCACGCTCCCCTGGGATTCTTCCTGACCTGGAATATCCTGGGTTGTGCCTGGCTGACCTCACTCTCTGCTCCTCTTCTGGGCCTGTGCTAAAATCCCTGGCAATGCTCGCTGCCCTGGCTGCAAAGGGCAGAATGTTCCAGCTGGGAGGGACCCGTGGTATTCATCCACTCCTGCCTGCTCAGGGCTGACCAAAAGTTACAGCCAGGGTTAGTGGAATGACCTGGGCTAGTGGAAGGTGTCCCTGCCCATGGCAGGGAGTGGAACAAGATGACATTTAAGATCCCTTCCAACTCAAACCATCCTGGGATTCTGCTAAGGGCATCTGAAAGTCCAAACCTTCCCTGATGCAGCTTTGAACGATGAACACATTTTTGGTAAAGAAATGCTTCCTGAAAGTCCAAACCTTCCCTGATGCAGCTTTGAACCATTCCCACTCACCCCACTGCTGGATCCCAGGGAGAAAAGCCTGAGGGAATAATTGCTTTGTTTGTGGGTGATGCCAGCATTTGGGTTTATCCCCTGAGGGGCAGAGCAGTCTGGCTGTGNGACAGAAGGATCCTGTCGGAGCGGGAAGGGCTGGAATGCAGGACTCTGCCTCCTGCCTGCCTGAGCGTGGCCATGGCAGAGCACTGGGGGGGTGGTGGGGAAGGCTGGGCTTGGCTTTGTGTGGGGCTGGACACTCAGGCTCCTGGTCAGTGGTGGCCAAAGCTGGGGTGGGCTGTGCTCAGGGGTTCCGTGGGATCAGGGTTTGGCTCCATTAGGATCCCTCCATAGGAAGGATTTGCTTCCATCACTCTGAAAATTCAGGTTTGTGGGCTTGGCTGTGTTTTCTCTGTGTTCAGCTTCAGCGGAGGGATTAAATTTCCAAGGAGCTGAGCTCTCAGAATTAGAAGCTGAGCCTTGGATTTGGTTAAAAAAATCATAACCAAAAACCTCAAGCATGATTTTCTTGCTCCCCAAGTTCCCACTGTTACTCCATGAGGGGCACCCCAAGAGGTGCAAGCACCCCAGCTCTGCCCCCTGGGCTTTCCAGAGGGGCCAGGAGGGATCCCAGGGGGGAAATCCTCCCCGGGCAGTCCCTGGGATCCAAACCCAGCCCACCTGCCGGGGCTCTGTGCTGCAGGGATGCAGAGCAGATGGGAGCTGGGGCAGGTGTGGCTGGGACGGCTGCCAGCCCCGGCTGCACGTGTTCCCAGGCTGGAGAGGCCCTCCAAGATCAGCCTGCAGTTCCCAGGAGGGGATATTGGGTTTTGTGCTGCGGGGCAAACGCTGGCCGCTTTGTAACGCAGCTGCTGATGAAGTCATGTCCTCATTCCAGGCTGTAGGAGAAAGTTAGTTAAAGAAGGATGTTCTGGACTTCAGGCTGCTCTTAAAATGCTGTTTTATTGCACAGTCAAAGTGACAGCAGGCCAGGGGAAGGGCATACAGGGCTTTGCCTTACAGCTGCTCAGCCACAGCTGTAGGCCTGGCCTCAAGCCTGAAGCCCCTTTCTGTTCAAATTACCAGACATTCTATACTTGTCTTGTTGAGTATCTTAATACATAATAACCAATCAATAACATCCACAACCCCTATACATTTGCCTATATCCTATCATAAGTTCTAACATTTCCATATTATGTTAGTAACTATCCAACCACATGAGTTAGTGGTTATATTTTAAGCTTAACTTGTTTTTCTATTTTCTAACAGGGGAAAATTCTTAGACCTTTATTCTACCTGCCACATCATCATGTCTTGTTTGCCCGTGGTATCTTTTTTGCTTGGTAAAAACATGCTCTTTATTTACTTATATTCTTCTTGAGACTTATTTACTTGGTTAAAACCATGCTTTTCCTTGTAGTCAAACAAATCCTTTGCTTTAGCTGTAAAATCTCCTTCCAACTCATCAGCAACCTTTGAGTTCTCAGCCACCCAGGACCACTGGTTCAGCAAAATCTTTTTTACTCTATATCAAAACTTGTTTTCATTTCTATTTCTTCCTCAGTGTCTCCATTCCAAGACCTTTCTGTCAGACTTACATTGCTATGAAACTTTCCTGTCAGGCTTTCATTCTCCCCAACACCAGGCAACTCTGGAAAAGGGCAGATCCGGCCTTTTTCTCTCCAGGCTTACCTGTTTTCATCCTGGGGCTGGCAGCCTGGGTTAGGAACTCTGTCTGGCTGGCATGGCAGCTGGTGGCAAGCACCCTCTGTGCTGGGAGGTTTTCCATACCCAGTTCCCATTCTCCATTTCTCTGTTCAGTTTCTCTCCGTCACTGTTGGTGGACGTGTGCTCTGCAGCCGTCTCTGCTTTGGTTTGGTTGTCCTCCTTGCCCTGTGGATTTTGCTCCCTTTCCAGGCTTATCTGAAAGGGGAAAACCCCAACATGTCTAACTCTGCACCTGGAGGCCCAGATCTGGTGCTCGGAAAGAGGAAAGACCTCTTGGTCCCTGAGCAGGGACATGCGAGGTGTGACTTACCCTGAGCTATCACGTCCCCGTGGCAGGGCCACCCTCCCCGTGCAGGGGTGACAGAGGGTCTTGATGCCTTCCCCAGCCACCCAGAAACAGAGAGCAGACAGGAGTAAGGGAATAAAGGCAGGGATTTATTTGAAGGCCTTCAAGGCACACCCTGGGGAGCCAGAGGCTGCTTCCATAAAATGGACCCCAAGGTGGACAACGAGTCACGAGTTCTTCACACTGATATAGGTTTGGTCCATTTGCACATCAGCATAAATTCACCAATTAAAACTTCAGCTCTCTTCAATTTCTCCACCTCTCTCACAGCCCCAGTTTACACCTTTTGGGCCTAGGCCAGCCCGAGTGTCCTTGAACAGCAAGCTCAGAGCAGCTTTGTTGTGTCTGTCTGGCCTAAGAGAGCAGCTCACGAGCTGCAAGGAACTTCAGAGTTACACACCAGGCAGTACAGGATTTGAAAAATACAGAAATTAAAACCTAAAGCATCATTCTCACCTGCACGGCCTCACGGGAGCTGCTCAAGTTTTGCCTGTTTAACTCATTTTTGTGCAGAACAGTCCTGGCAGGGCTGTGCGGAGCCCAGGAGGAGGCCAGGAGCTGATCTGTGGGGCAGGATTCACCTCTCCAGTGTGCGAATGCCCCTCGGGGCTCCTGATGGCCCGGGGTGGGAGCCAGGAGGTGAGGGAGGAGGATGGAGCTGCTCTCTGCGCTGGCAGCTCCTCCTGTGGCACCTGCACTGGCACCCTGGGCCAGCTGTCTGGGGCCACTCCAGCCCCTGCCCAGCTCTCTCAGAAGCAGCACTAATCAGCCTTTAGAGGAGAATTATCCCCGTGTTTTCCTGCTCTCCTGTGAGGCTGCACAGCAGCTGCTGGGCTGTGGGAGCGACTGGCAGAGCTGGGAACCCGCCTGGGCTCACATCCTCGGGTCTGCCCCAGGTTCCTGCCCAGTGCCAGCGTCCGAGCCCAGATTTAGAGTGTCCAGCCCTTGTTGTGTGAGCCTCACACGAGCGTGGGGGCTGCCTGCTGGAATCAAAGGGCAAGGAAATCACCTCGCTGGGCAGGCTGGTGGAGCAGCTTGTTTCCCACCTCCCTGAGGACACGGAGCTGTCGCCCTGGTTTTTCTCAGCCTTCTGATAATTTACATATTTGGAGTCAGATTTTCCCACACTTTCATGTAAACAATGGCCAGCGTTTACTTAACTGTATTTTCTGTTTTTCATTCCTTTTGTAATAAGAGAAAGTTTGATGAGCATCCTTTTTCTCCAGTGGGATTGAGGAGGAAGTGCCATGTCCTCCAATCCCTGGTGAAATTGAGAACCTTATAAAGTACGAGAAATGTAAATAAAGCCTTTCCTTTTTTCCTCTTTCTGCTGAACCTAGCAGGTGTCAGAGTTTCCTTTATTGTGTCCTTTACTGGCACATGAAGCCATTCAGTGCCTTTGTGGAGCTGCCCTGCTGCTCCATCCGTGCACATCCCGTCCACTGCTGATTTATTTAGAGCTCCTTCTGTGCTGAAAAAAATCAAGAACAAAAAAAGAGCCACTCGAACACAGCAGTGCCAGCCCTCCCTGGACTTGCGAGTGACACACTGAAGCTTCTGGAAACGTGTGCTGGATGGTAATCACAGGGTAGCTGGGGTCTGCAGGGACCTTAAAGATCAGTGGGTTTACACTTCCCTGCAGGGATGGGGCCGGATGGAGATGGGCAGGGACAACTTTCATCAGACGAGGTTGCTCAAAGTCCCACCCAGCCCTGGCCTTGAACCCTTCCCCTGGCACTGTCAGGCTCTTTCCACAGGAGTTTTCTCCCCGTTTCTCTGTGTGAACAACACCAGGGTTGATTTCCCTGGAGCTGCCCCTCTCAGCAGTGGCTGGGCCCTGATCTAAGAGCCTCTTCTGCCCCACGGAGTCTCCAGCAGAGCAGGAAACAGATCAGGGCCATCCCATGTGTCCCTGGGGACTGTGCTGGGCCTTTTGCAGGGGTAAGGACGATTTGTGGTTGATGTGTTAAGGATGGAAACCAGACTGTGTCGGTAGAGGACACAAGAAAAGAGGCTCTGACACCTGCTAGGTTCAGCAGAAAGAGGAAAAAGAAGGACTTTATTTACATTTCTTGTACTTTATAGGTTTCTCAACTCCACAAGGGACTGGAGGACATGTCACTTCCTCCTCAATCCCACTGGAGAAAAAGGATGCTCGTCAAACTTTCTCTTCTCACAAAAGGAATGAAAAACAGAAAAGGCAGTTAAATAAACATTGACTATTGTTTACATGAAACTGTGTGAGAAAATCATCTGACTCCAAGTTAAAACAGAAGGTTTTAGCAAAACAGGACAACACCAGGCCAAAGCTGCCTGTCCTGGGATGAACATGGAGAGCTCTGACCTCCCATCCTGGCTCTTCCCAAAGTGCCATGAGCCTGTTGAGCCTGACTGCATCTCCTCCTTGCCCCATCCCAAGGGCTCGGGCTCAGTGGGGTGCTTAGGCACGGGAGAGGTTTCCATGTGCCACTCATCATGGACTGCAGTGGGATTTGCTGAGTGGGAGAGTATTTAAACCACTTCTCCCCTATTAGCAACCACTTATTAGTGTTCTTTGTGGTTTTTTATGGCTGTTTCTTGATCTTAAAAAGTCCCGAGCCCGAGCCAAGAGACTGGACACTCCTGCACATTCGTGTTCAAGTTGTTTATGGTTTCTTATCTCTCAGTGTCTGGAGCAAGGACAGCAGGACCTGCTCCTCCAAAATTCACAGCAGGAATGACGCCTGAGAAGGCCGTCTTTACCTTTTTATCTCTTTCAGGAAAACCAACCAAGTTCTACAACGTATAATTATTTAATCAATCTTTTCCAATTAATTTCTACCTTTTCTTACCATGGCAGTGCTGCCTCCACCAATGCCCATCCCCATCGTCACAGCAGGAGATGGAGGAGAGAGAAGAAAGAGGAAGGGGAAGGGGCACCGCCCTTTGCCCTCCATGTTTGCTTTTTTCTCTCCTACCTCCATAAATCTAAAACCTACATTCACCCAGTGATAAGATAAGCTAATTACACACTCTCTTTCTATTTTGCATTTCATCTCTCAATGTGGGCAGCATTCTCCGATGACACGGCTCAAGCATAGAGTTCTGTGTATTAGTCTCGAGTTCCGAAACTGCCTGGCAGGGCTCCAGACCCCCCTGTACGGTCTGAGGAGTGTTCTGGGCTGCCACACTCCCCCTGTGCCAGCCTCCCTGCCTGCAGGAGCGAGTGGATTTTCCCTGGCTGAGCTTGGCTGTGAGGGTGGCTGTGATGAGATTGCTCAGGGCTGTATTCACACTTCCTGCTGGCCACGCTAGGCTGTCAGCCTGGGAGATCCAGGACGTGGGGAACACAGTGCTGGGTAGAAATCTGCCTCTCTGCCTGGCCAGCAGCTTCAGCTTGGGCTGTTTTCCCTGACATCCTTCTGAAAAATGTTTTTCTTTAGGAGAAAGAGGTTAGCTTTTTTCCCTTTTTTTAAAAGGGAAAAAAATTCCTTTAAAACCCAAAGCAAGAAACAGAAAATTGGAAGATTTTTCATAAAGTTTAGGTTTTGTCAAGACCTCATTTTCCTTTGAGAGGTGAAGAGAGGAAACAAGGGAGAAGCCTCTAACTCATGTCAGGTACCTGTGTGCACAAGCATGATTTGTGTGCTCTTTCCTTTCCCTCCTTCTTCTCTCCCCATGTTCCCTCTGACAGAACATCCCTTCCAGGGCCTTCTGCTTCAAATGCTCTTAAAATTGATTTCTCTGTAGCACTGGCTATTGGCTCATTGTTCTCCAAGCTCTGTCTCACTCAGCTGAAGATCTCTGAATTTTTGGGTGGACTCCTGCAGCCCTGGGACCGCTCGTAGGGCCGGTGGTGCCGACAGGGATGAGCCCACCCCGCTCCCCCTCCTCCTGGCCGTGCCTCCCTCGGCACAAATCTCCATTTACAGAGGGATTTTCTTGGCTTCTCTCTCACGCTTCCTGGCTCCCCCGTTCATATCCGAAGCGGTGCTTTAGCAGAACTTGTTTTGACATAAGCAAAAGGGTATTCACAGCCAATTAAAAATATGGTAATGGAAAGATGGGGAAGAAACGCGGCGCTTCCTGGGCTTGAGGGGGTTGTTGGGAGCTGTCACTGTGCTTAGAGGGATTAACAGAGCATGCTGCAGGTCCGTGTCAGATTGAATGTTAAGCTCCCAGGCTACAGCCGAGCTCCTGGGAGCAGGGGAACAATCATTCATTACTGTGGGGATGGAAGGATTACTGCAGTGATTTGCTCATTGCCTCGTGCTCTCTGTCATGCGGGCACACACCCCCACACAATCATTTTAGGAGTGGCTCATGCTGCAGATGAGGGAAATTTAGGGCTGTTGGGGTAACCTTCCTGTCTGAGATGCCTTGTGGTGAGAAGGACAGGCCAGGTGAGGAAGGCCAGAGGCATTGGAATGTTGTCCTGTTTTTTGCTAAGCCTTCTGTTGCAACCTTGGAATCAGAGAATTTTCACACACTTTCTTGTAAATAATGGCCAGTGTTTATTTAACATCATTTTATTAACCACCTTTTCTGTTTTTCATTCCTTTTGTGATAGGAGAAAGTTTGATGAGAATCCTTTTTCTCCAGTGGGATGGAGGAGGAAGTGACATGTCCTCCAATCCCTGGTGGAGTTGAGAACCCTGTAAAGTATCAGAAATGTAAATAAAGGCTCTTCTTTTCCCTCTTTTCTGCTGAACCTAGCAGGTGTGAGAGTGTCCTTTATTGTGCTTTTACCAGCACACTGGAAGATCTCCCTCCTCCCCTCTTAGGACCTGTATTTTTTGTGGGTTTCTCTCTGGGCTGTGCCGTGGGTGATGGGTGTCTCAAATTGCTCACCATCCTCTTCCTCTCTGGGTGCCTCAGGCTGTGTGAGCATCCCAGGCAGGCAGCGTGGGGGCAGATCAGAGTTTGTGCCTCTGTTCCCTGCCTGTGAAGAGCTCTCCGTGCAGTTCCTCCTGTGGTGTGGGGGTAGATGGTGGCTGAAGTCGTGTAACTCCATAAAGGAGTAAAAATGGCCGTGTTTTGGGAGTCTGTGGCAGAGTTTGCTCTCAGCTGTGTGCAGGGTGTGCCAGGGAGCCTGTCCTGAGTTTCCCGGCAGGCGCAGCTGACAGCTGATGGATCACCTCGGAGGTGACACCTCAGGCTGTTTTCAGAGATGTCATTCAGCAGAAACCGAGCATATGGAATAGAAGTTGTGGCAAGAAACTGGAGCCACATCCATCCTCTTGCTCCAGGAGAGATGGGGAGACAGACAGGCTCTCTGATCTCTGCCTTTTTCTCTTTGCTCCCTCTGTGCTTCTCACCCACTGCTATTTTGTCACCCCCTTTGGTTTCTCTCTTACCTCTCCTCAAGGGGTAAAAGTCCCTGGGTTAAGCTGGAGTTGCCAGTTCCACAGGGAGCATCCTGCTCGATGGACATGACCAAAACAGTTCAAAGGTGTCTGGCAGTCACTGTGTGTTGTCCTGTTTTTGCTAAAGCCTTCTATTTTAACTTGGAGTCAGATGATTTTCTCACGGAGTTTATGTAAATAATAGCTAATGTTTACTTAATTGTCTTCTCTTTACATTTTTGTAATATCAGAGAAAGTTTGATGAGCATCCTTTTTTTCCAGTGGGATTGAGGAGGAAGTGCCATGTCCTCCAATCCCTGGTGGAACTGAGAACCCTATAAAGTATGAGAAATGTAAATAAAGTCCTTCTTTTCCCTCTTTCTGCTCAACCTAGCAGGTGTCAGAGCCTCTTTTCTTGTGTCCTCTACTGACACAACTGTGGTCCCACTCCAGCTTTTGTGTGCCTCCAGAGGAGCCCCCCTGCTCCTGGTTCCACCCCCACATTGCGACTGGAAAGGTGCAAGGGGAGAATTTGCCTTAATCCCTCTTTGTGGGGTCCTGGCGTCTCCTCTAGGACAAGCTACTCCCCCAGGAGCAAAATCTGTGCAGGTGGATGTGCAGAAGGGTGAGGGCTGAGCTGCTTTCTGGCAGGCAGCTGGAGCAGCCAGGAAAGGGTTACCTCAGGCAGCAAGAAAAGCCAGACTCTCCAGCACTGCTGTGTTTTTTTAACAGGCAGCCCAGACTTGTAATATCAGCACTTACTGAATTAATTTACTGTGTAGCACCAGCAAAGCTCTAAGTTCTTTCGGTGAATTCTAGTTTTGCGAAAAATCAAGAAAGCAATTACTTGGTTTGGTCATTAATTACTCACTACTGGACATTTTCGAAGGCGTCGCATGAAAAGCCTGAGGCAGCCATTAAAGAGCAGCTCTAATGCTATTGATCTATTTGTGCTTATCGTGGAACTTCTCTGCTTTTATGATGTTTTATTGAGCTGGGGGATGCAGGTGTGTGCAGCCGGGGGAGCGTGAGCTGCTCTTTCCCGTGCTGGGGTTGCCCTTTTGGGGAGTGGTGGCTCCTCAGAGCATTCCTTGGGGGAAAGGGATGGTGGGCACTGGGAATTCTGACACTGCACACCCCGGGCTGTGCTTGGCGTGAGGGGAATCCCTGAGCAGGGCTGATGCCTTCTCCAAGGCACCTAGAAACAGAGACTAGACAGGAGTAAGGGAATAAAGGCAGGGATTTATTTGAAGGCCTTCAAGGCACACCCGGGGGAGCCAGAGGCTGCTTCCATAAAATGGACCCCAAGGTGGACAACGAGTCACGAGTTCTTCACACTGTTATAGGTTTGGGCCATTTGCATCTCAGCATAAATTCACCAATTAAAACTTCAGCTCTCTTCAATTTCTCCACCTCTCTCACAGCCCCAGTTTACACCTTTGGGCCTAGGCCAGCCCGAGTGCCCTTGAACAGCAAGCTCAGAGCAGCTTTGTTGTGTCTGTCTGGCCTAAGAGAGCAGCTCACGAGCTGCAAGAAACTTCAGAGTTACACACCAGGCAGTCCAGGATTTGAAAAATATAGCAATTAAAACTTAAGGCATCAGGGCCATACTGTTAAAAGGGTGAATCCACCGTGGAGGGAAGGGAAAAGTGGAGCCCAGCAAAGGGAGCTGCCTGAGGGCTGGCAGAAGGGCAGTGACCCAGGGTGTCCAGATAGAACCACGGAATCACTGGGGCTGGAAAACACCTCCAGGATCATTGAGTTCAGCCTTTGATCCCCACCTTGTCCCCAGCCCAGAGCTCTGAGTGCCACATCCAGGCCTTCCTTGGACACCTCCAGCCCTTCCTTGGGCATCTCCAGCTCTTCCTTGGGCATCTCCAGGCCTTCCTTGGGCACCTCCAGCCCTTCCTTGGGCATCTCCAGC
>VYXC01000519.1:0-107021 GCA_013397175.1 Platysteira castanea
GCGCCGGCAGCGCGGCGCGATGGCGGCCAAGCGCAAAGCCGAGGCGCTGATCCCGGCCGAGGAGAGCGACCAGCTGCTCATCCGACCCCTGTGAGCGCCCGGGGGAGCCGCGCCGGGCCCGGCCGGGCCGGGGGGTGAGGGAGGGCCGGGGTGGGGCCGGGCAGCACCGCTGGGAGCCGCTTCTTTCCCTGGTAAAGATGCCACTGCGGTGTGAGGGTGTTTCTGGTAGCGCCACAAGCGTTGTTTTTGGAACAGCTTGAAGATGCTACTCCAGGCTTATTCGGCCACATTTGTTACTTAGGTGAACTTTAATTATACATGTCAGTAGTTTGAGACTCGAGTGCTCAGTAAAAAACAGAAGAGGCCAAAATAATTTCCTCAAACAAGTTGTTTTTATTTCTGCTGTGTTACGTAGGGCCTCGTTTCCTTTGAAATAAGTATGTTACAGCTGTTCAGGTTCTTTGGATATCTGAGCTTAATAAGGCCATGCAGTTGTCATTTCTATACAGAAAAATAATCCCAGTAAAGGCATCCTGTGTAATTATGTCTGTGCGGTGTGTGTGGGTTCTTTCAATCCTCATGACTTTGATATCCTTTTGCAGAGGTGCTGGCCAAGAAGTAGGAAGGTCATGCATCATTCTGGAGTTTAAAGGAAGAAAAATCATGGTAATTATTGCATGGATCAATTTGTGTGCCTTCTCAGTGTGGTACTTCAGATCACCGAAGTGATCTGAAATGTTGGAGGTTAAATTCAGCGTCTGCACTGAAGTCAGACACAGTGCTAGAAAAGGCACATTTTGTAGCTTTCTGGAGCGGTATAGCATATATGATATTAGGCATCACAGAGGCTGTGCTGTGAAATAAAACCATATCCCCTATACAATGTATGTGCTTCCAACCCAAACCAGTCTACTTGAAATTAAATGCTAAAAGTAATGTTTAATGAAAAAAAAAAACAACTTATTTTGCACGGTGCTAAAAGTTACCAGTCACTTATAACTATATAATAGACCAAAATAGAAGAGGGGTTTTTATATGTTCTGTTAGAAGCTTTAATGTTCTTTCACTTTTCAGCTTGATTGTGGAATCCATCCTGGGCTGGAAGGAATGGATGCTCTTCCTTACATTGATTTGATAGATCCAGCTGAGATTGATCTCCTCCTCATTAGTCAGTAAGTGGCACCTAAAGGAACAAATAACTTAAGGTCATGATCTGAGCTATGTTCACTTGTAGGTTATTAAGAGAGGCTGAAAATAGGTGTTATTTAGATGGTATGGAAAAATTCTAGTCTCCAGATTTTTTTAAAAGAAGAGGATCTCCGTTTAGAATTAAGGACTGAATATTGAGGATGTTCATTCACTTTTAACACACAACTCTTCTCTGAACTCACTGTGATTTCTCACTCTTATAACCTGGCCTGCTTTAAGACCATTGTGACAGCTCGAGTTTTCTGCACAAAGACTGCAGAAGAGTATTGGTTGTGGTTTTTGCCCTATTTGCTTTGAATTAAAAAGGTTCTTGGAGACTTACACAAGCTTTGAATGTGGTTTAAATATTGCTTAGTGGCTGAGAGACGAGGAGAGCCATTTCTGAATGATGTAATCAGTAATAAACAGCTTTCCATATAATCCTGAGATTTTGTGGTATATGTTTGTTCTACCTATATTTCAAAAGTAGTTTCTTAAGATAAGTTGAACTAGAATTGTGAACAAATAATTTAATTTTAGGAGATCATGTTTTAATCTGTAGTGTGTAACATGCAAAATTAGTATTGTGTTTTTAGCTTTCTTGTATCTTTGATGTTTAGTGTCCCTGGTTCCTGTTCCTTTTCTCCCTCTAAATTTATATGGAAATTATGAAAAGAAGGTAATTCTAATACTAAACGTGTAAAACCTTGGCAATTAAAGTACAGTTTCCTGTATTAGTCTTGGTTGTCTTGGTCTGCACAATTTCCTGTATTAGTCTTGGTTGTCTTTCTAGTCACAAGTCTGCAGAACATAGACCAGCAGAATTAATAAGAAGGTTGAAAATTCTGTTTCTGGATTTTCATGACATGATGTTAGTCCAGTGAAGTAGTGAATTATGGGTATTATATATTAGTATTGGGTAATATGAATGTATTAATTTGATTTGTGTTTTTATTTTAAGTTTCCATTTAGATCACTGTGGGGCTTTGCCATGGTTTTTACAGAAAACAAGTTTTAAGGGAAGGACGTTTATGACTCATGCCACAAAAGCTATTTACAGATGGCTTCTTTCAGACTATGTTAAAGTCAGGTAAGCTAACCTGTGTGGTGTTTCTTCCTGAGTTATTTCACCTATATATCCAATGGGAAACTTTAGATGAAGCTATCAAAAGTGGCTGGATGAACCTGGATGTTGTCATAAGTAGCAACATTACATATAACGAGATTAGAAGTAATGAATCATCTTACTACCTCATGGATAGTTTGTAGTGAATTTTAAGATCCTAAAGATACAATTCACTCTTCAGGACAAAGACATATTAAATATACAAAGAGTGCTCTATTACTTACATGTTGGGGGTTTTTTTCTCTCTTTTATGTTTTTCTTTTCTTGTGTTTCATGCCTTGACACATCATTTGCATGTGACTGCTATGGTTCTGAGCAAATCTCAACTCAGGTGTGTTGATCTTGGATCAGAAACCTAATGAACAGTCCTCTTTTAACTTGTTTGTTCTGAACTGGTAGGAAAAGCATGGATCCATGTCGTTTTCGAGGACTGTTAAAAGCTAAGTTGCAGGTCTCTGTCCAGGGCTGGGAATCTGTTGGTACTTTTAGAGAAATACAGGGCAGATTCTGAACTGAGAAGACTGTTCCGTCTTTCAAAAGACAGATACTTTAACTCTCCTGGGGTGAGCTACATTGGAGTACCTGGACTTGATTTCTAACATAGGAGACGTGGTGTTACTGAGTGGAAATCTGTCAGTGGGGAAAAGCCAGGAGGCATTTTTTCCAGCTGTTCAGATGAGCTGATATTAAGCCATTTCACTTACATCCAGTAACATCTCAGCGGATGACATGCTGTACACAGAAACAGACCTTGAAGAAAGCATGGACAAGATTGAGACCATCAATTTCCATGAAGTGAAAGAGGTGGCCGGAATCAAATTCTGGTGCTACCACGCAGGCCACGTGCTGGGAGCAGCCATGTTTATGATTGAAATAGCTGGTGTGAAGGTATTTTCTCTTTATTATAAGATGAAATCAAGCCTGAGTACTTATGTAGTCATTAATTATTATTGTCTGTTATGCCCCACCATGGTGGCTGGAGTTGTCCAATAGACTTGGACTCAGGTCAAGGTGAGAGGCTTTGGCCTACGACATGTATTTGCTCATTGATTAAAACTGGCAAGTGACACATATCAGATCAGATAAGATGTTTGGATTGTATGGGAGTCTGAGACATAACTCAGACGTGGAACCACTAAACATGTAGTTTGCTATGCTGGTCTGATCAGGGGCAGCTGGTAGCTGAGGCAGTTGTGTGAAAGCTGCATTTTAGTAAAATCTGTGAACGGATGTTTGTTTCTAACCATTTTTAATTCTCATTCACATGTCTGCCTGTGCTTAAATGACATTTGTCAATGTATGTGAGTTACATTTTTCTCATAAGACTTCTATTCTAAAGTACCTAAAGAAATAAGATTATTATTAATTTTAGGCACAGAGGGATTAAGTAAATCATCATATAATCACAGGCAGCACTGTGCCAAAACCAGATACTTGAAACTCATCCCATGAATGGGAGTTCAGCAGGATAATCGTCGTCCAAGGAAAGTTTCACACAGCCCTGAAGAGACAAGGTAGTTCTGAGGCTTGCTGCCCAGTAGGAGTTAGTTCATGATTTATAATGACTGAGAAATATAAAAATTTTTAAAAAGCCTAGAAATAGAGCTGAATTTACAATGATCACAATAAGATTTAGATCTCCTAGTTTTTCTTTTTGGGGTTTTTTTCTGATTGAGGCATGATGGAGAATATGTCCCTTGTACTATGCGTGACTCAAATGGATTGGGTTTTAATATACATTATTTTCTTTAACTCCCTGTGATAATAGGTTTCCTGACAGACCAGGTGTCTGCTGTTGCTGACGTTATTTATTATTCACATTTTCATCAATGGAATTACTGTTAAATAAAAAAAGTCAGTTTTGAAACCATCAGTTTGGGCGCAGAGAGTCACATTCCACCCTGCAGTTAAGACTCCATTAAAAATAGATAAAAATTACTTCTTGGTGTAATGGGGAACATGATTATTCCATTTGGAAAATCAATTAGATTACAGGCTTATTTTAGTATCAGAAAATCCTAGAAGAATTTTTAGTAAAAAATTTTATTGGATTATTCATTATATTTGCATTCTGATATGTAAATGCAGTTTTATCTTCTATTTACTTCCTCTTAAGAGTTGCTGTATTTTATGTTATGTCTACCTTTACTTCTTAGTGGTCAGTGCAAGTATGCAGAAGGCTGAAAATGGCACCTTGATATCTCAAATGAAAAATAAGAGCTTAATAATTGTTTACCTGGTTTTGTTAGAATTATGGTACTGCTTGAAAAGCCTTTACTATTGGGGTTTAAATACTTGTATTGTAGTACTGTTGACCTAATATTGTAAGCACAGTTCACATCAGAAGAGTCTCACTTAAAGTACAGCTGACTTTTTTATCAAAAATTCCTTGAAACCATCTTTGCACAGCTTTTTAAAGGCTGCTGACCTGGTAGAACCTGTAACCAGAGTACCTGCTGCTCTTTGTTTCCAACAGTTGTTATATACAGGTGATTTCTCAAGGCAGGAAGACAGACATCTGATGGCAGCTGAGATTCCCAATATTAAACCTGATATTCTTATAATTGTAAGTTTTGCAAAATTATTTCTTTCTATTAATGATTAATTATGGATAGGAGTATGACTTAATTAAAGCCAGAACAGAATGGCAAAGACAGTGGAGATTTAGTGGTAGTAATTTGTGTTAAATATCCAAACACTTGGGTGTTCAGAACTCTTGACATTGCTTCCCATTGTATTGAAAAGTCCAGTTATAATTTTGTATTTCTTCTGATGAAACTCCTTAAGGCTCCAGACAAACCTTTCAGAGATGGGAGGTTTATTAGGTTTTGACTTGCGTTGTCCCAACCCTAATTTAACCAGATGTCTCTTTTAGTAGATCCCAACCTACTTACAGATATGTTAAGAATTTGTTCTCGGTCAAGGTGCCCTGAGTGCTGTTTCATATTTTTGTTTTGTTTTCTGAGTGAAATTATTTTATTCTGAATCCATGTTTGGAAAACAGCAGCTCGTGGGAAACATTTTATGTAACAGTTTTATCTGGAAACGAACACTGGGATCTTTCAAAATTATTTCATGTACTGTGTCCCTTCTAGCTGATAATCTGATAATCTAATTTTAACTGATAATCTAATTTTAAGTCACATCAAAATCTTGTATTTTGTGTAATTCTGATGTTCTAAGGCAGGGGTTAAACTGTGGCACATGTACTACTATGGGCCCTGTCAGTGTGATCATCAAAGCTCTGGCAGCATTTCCAGTTAGGAAAATAAGTGTGTTAAACTTGAAACCTCTTAAAAGAAGCAGGGAAATTAATAACTCTGACTTCTTTATTACTAACGGGATCTGTCTGTCTAAATTGCTTGGAGGGGTTTGGGAGAGGGCAAGTTTTGGTTATTTACCTTGGTGGGTGGTTTTGGGGACTTGGGGGTGGTTTTGACTTTTCCTTCTCTTTGACCTCTCTCCCTGCTCTCCCCAGCATATTAATACCCATATGTTTATCTGCTATTTTTGTTGGATTCAGAGGAAAAGATCAAGAATTATTCTCTGTGTCAACCCTCTCAATACTGTGTCTCTCCATGTGTAGGAATCCACGTATGGCACTCACATTCACGAGAAGAGGGAAGAGCGGGAGGCGAGATTCTGCAACACCGTTCACGACATCGTGAACAGAGGGGGCCGAGGTCTCATCCCTGTGTTTGCCCTGGGGCGAGCTCAAGAACTGCTTCTAATCTTAGGTATGTACCTTCCATTAAGCTCCTCGTAATGAAAAGGCACATGAAGTGATTTAGAATGTTTTCAAATATTATAATTCTTTGAACAATGCTTCAACTGTTTTACAGCATATTAATTACCTATAATTTAATATATAATGCGTGTTTGTTCAAATGCAAAAAATCCAGTAAACCAACCAGCAGTTCTGCTTTGTGAGGTAGGATGGGAGACCTAGAAAGGAAGAGATGATGGTGTGGTAATATGTGCTTGGCTTTTGAATCTTTTTGAATCAGGATTTCAGCAATTAGGGACAATTATTACAAATTGAAAAATAACCAGTTACAATAACAACTGTTTTATTTAAACTGTACTGCTAAAAAAGGGGTATCTTTTCTTCTAAAGTTCTACTATTTTTGCCTTTTGATTCACAAACTATGTTTGTGAGTATGAAAAACTCTTTATAGGAAAAGCTTAGAAGACCATAAAGGACACTTCTAACACTTCTGAAGTCCTAATAATTATGAAAAGCAAATTGGGCTTTTGAACAAAAAGGAGTGAGAATTACATACGAACATAAGCAGCTACTTCACATAAAATATATAGATAGCTGTTACACGGTATTTGAGGTAAAACCATTTTTAAGTAAATTATTCCCAGACCTCCTTGCTTCCTTTTAGCACATTTAATTTGTACTGTGTTAGGTGATTTTTTTCACTAGTCTTTCTGCTCATTCAAATGCCAGCAAGATCAAAAGATAACTAGCTCAAGCTTAAAATGCTTATATTTAGGGGTGTTGAATGTGAAGTGTTCCCTAACTACTTGAAATTTTTCTCACTTTTCATTTCAGTTTAGCTCAGTCTTAAAAACTAGTTTGTTCTCAAAATGTCTTACTAGTCTATTCAAACGTTAACAAGAAATTTGGATCTAGGCATGGGGTAGTATTTGATGTTGTAGGATCATTTACTACTCATTGATTGAGAGAAGTTTTTATTATTTATAGAGAACATAAAAACAGAACATTTTCAACCTTGTGTAGCCATTAGGTTGTAATTTGTTTGCCTCTCTTTGCTGTGTGTAGATATTACAGTTGAGTTTCTAAAGATAAGCTTGAAAATACATCTAGCAAAGCTAGACATGCAATTGGATGCTTAATTAGGTAGAAAATGCAATTGCATCTCATATGCCTACACAGCTGAGCCTGCAGGCTTCTGTGTTTATTTTTCTTCTTTCTGTAACTGTATGACAAAAATAAAATACTGTGTTATGGTGTAGAAAATAATGATGATGAATTCAGCCTGTGACTAGTTATCTTTTACTGTCTGTTTCCACTTTACACCTGAGCTTATTAAGGTAGTCATGGCAATGAACCTCTCTGAAACGTTGTGAGAAGCTTTGCCTGCAAATCAGAAATGTTTGGTAAAAGCCCATTGTAATGTCATTGTAAATGCACAAATACAGCCAAAGAGTGTACCTCTATTTTTGGATGATTGTGCCTCAGTTGTGCAATATAAATATCTTTCAGGCTAGCAGAACTGTATCCAGATGGGAAAATTGCTAAGTTACTTTTGTACAGCTGCATTCAGATCTCTTCTTTGTGTTTAGGAAAACTCGTGGCTACTGTCATCTTGATAAAATAAGTTGTGGTTAATGAAGACTCTTACCTTATTTTTGTTCCATTTGGGCTTGTGAAATATTGTAAAATAAAAAGATGTTAGTGGTATACAGAAAGCCAGGCTTGATAATTGAGTGATTCCTTCTCACCTTGAACTCTATGGATTTTACAGGATGTTCCTGTAGTGAATTCTCGTGAACAAATCTGTGTACAGATGTTCCTCGGTCTTAGATGTATAATTAATATTTGACAGGGACATTTTAGCTTTTTTGTAGAGGTGTAGTAAAACTTCTGTTTTCTTCAATGTAGACTTATTGCTGTGTAGTATCATCTATACTTTATACCTTGTAGCTGAAGGTGGTGGTTGATTGAAATTTGACCTGCCAAGAGGATCTGGAGCTCACCTTTGTCATGTTTGTTTGCCTGTTTGTTTGTTTGTACTGGTTATATACAGTTCTAGCTGGTGACTGTTTTAGAACAGCAGATGAAAACAAAGAGGCTGTGATGGTGATTTTCTGTAATAAAAATGAAAAAGCCCACTGGTAAATCTGTTTTACAAGAATTACTAATGTTTCTTAGAAGCACACACTTTACAAACAATCCTGCAGATGGAATTTTGTGTTTTGTTGTTTGGTGGCTGGGGTTTTTTTGCTTTGGTCTTTTTTTTATTATTTTGTTTGTTTTGGCTTTTTAGATGAATACTGGCAGAATCATCCTGAACTCCATGATATCCCAATATACTATGCCTCCTCTTTGGCAAAGAAGTGTATGGCAGTTTATCAGACATATGTCAATGCCATGAATGACAAAATCCGCAAGCAAATTAACATCAACAATCCTTTTGTTTTCAAGCATATTAGTAATCTGAAGGTAAGCTTGAGATTCTTAAAAAAAACATGAATGTGAGAGAAGAGTTCATATTTGCTGAATAGTTTGCATGTTTAATATCCTGATAGCACAGAATATTATGGGTTGGGAGAGACCCACAAGGATCGTTGAGTCCAACTCTGAAGTGACTGGCCCCTCCGGGGATCAAACCCACAACTTTGGTGTTTTTAGCACCATGCTTGAATCAGCGGAGCCAGTCAATATCCTTAATATCCTAATAGATTGATTAGGTCCAGGTTTATATCTGCTGACCCAGTGGTTAGAGGGCTGTTTGAGGGGAGCTTATGCCCCAACATTTCTTCCACTCTAGATCCCTGTGTTTGCGGTTTACTCCTTGTGGATATATCAGTAAGAGGAATTTTCCTGCAAAAGGTAATTTTTGTGAGGGTGGGGTACAATCTGTGAACACAGGGCCCTTCTTGTACATGGTTCAAGGGTGCAGCTGGACTGTCCTTCGTTTAAGTGAGGTGTGGTAACTGATATTATTTGTGTCTTTTTAGAGTATGGATCACTTTGATGACATTGGCCCGAGTGTTGTGATGGCTTCCCCAGGTATGATGCAGAGCGGCTTATCCAGGGAGTTGTTTGAGAGCTGGTGCACAGATAAGAGAAATGGAGTGATTATTGCAGGGTACTGCGTTGAAGGAACTCTTGCTAAGGTGCGTTGCTCATGGACCACAAGCTCTTAATGACAGGTAGCATTCATGTTAGGTTTGAAAATTGGTCAATAGCAGGTGTCTTTATTTGATTTACTGAGATTGTTGTCAGTTAGGTATGAGTAGTCAAAACTGATTTCTTTTGGCTAATACTAATGAAAAGAACAGAAAATTTGAATATAGTCCTTTCCAGTGATGTTATATAGAATCTTTTCTAGGGGCAGTTACCTTGTCATGAGAAAGCATGATTGGTACTTTAGACCTCTCTACTGCTTAATTTTTCAAGAAGGTAGCCCTAATCCTACTTCTAGAGAAGTTTATATTAAGTCTAACACTACTTACGTGTCAGAGATCAGACTGCCCTGTGCATCTCATGCCACTGTCCATCTGTAGGGAGTGAAATCCTTCCAAATTCCAGCAGCTAAGGGCAACCACAGCATCTATTTTTGCCTTTAGAGACAGAAGTCATGCACTTGTTACTATTTTGATGCAAATTAGAGAGATTTATCTAGAAGAAGGATGAACCCCCAGATCTGCTGAGGAGGCACAAGATAGAATGGTGTGTGTTGTGCCTGCTTTTTTTCATGTGTGAGTGTGTGTTCTGGGAAATTTAAGAGATTTTTTTAAGCGCTTCACATATAACATAGCTGTTACTATTATTTAATTGGTTTTTGAAATGTAAAGCATTAGTTATATGGTGTCTATAGGAGGCTTTACTTTTTTAAATTACGGTGCCATTTTTTTTCCTAGCACATCATGTCTGAACCTGAAGAGATCACAACTATGTCAGGGCAAAAACTCCCACTGAAGATGTCTGTGGATTACATTTCTTTCTCTGCTCACACAGATTATCAACAAACTAGTGAATTTATCCGGGCCCTGAAACCTCCACATGTGGTTAGTATCCATGCTGTCCATTTCTTCAGTGTGGGATTCATCAAGCCAGCTCACAGCCTTGACTCAAGGCAGGGACTGGTGTCTAGCAGTAGCCAGCATCCCTGTGCTTTGAATAATTAAAGGTGGAGATTTTAATAATTTTTTGTCATGTTACCTTAACAAAGTAAAAATGAACTTGCTCTTGAGTGTTGGATCCCTGGGGATGACTTTCGAGACAGTGGTGGGGTTCATAATCTGTTTCAGCAGTGTTTTGTGCAAGTAAGATACAGTATAGGACAACATTAAGTTGGGGATGCTGGTATTGGAATAATTCACTGCAATTTGCCCTGAAATAAATAAGAAAACATTTATTGAAGGTATGTTGCAGACAGCAAAAGGCAAAGGCAGCACTTGCAGGGAAAAGCATGAGCAAATCATGGGAAGCAGGAGGTGTGAAGGACCAGAATGTGAAAATGGGGACTAGGATCTGAAACCAGTGGAGAAACAGTGTGCAAGCACAGATAAGAAGAAAAAAATCATAGCAGAAGAAGAGGATTTAACTTGGCAAAGAAGATTGTGAACTGTGAAGCATCCTCTCTGAATTACATGCTTATTATGTTTGTATCTACACACAGGCACAAAAATGTAAAGCAAACTAACTTTTAGTGTTTAACTTAATACTACCTTTCATAATACAACAAAATACGTGAGTGCAAAAACCTAACTGGGATCTCTATAATGCACTCTGCTTGGCTGCATGTGTTTCTTAGCTAATACTCAGGGTTGTGAAATCCCAGCCTTCAAATAATGCAGAGAATTCAAAGACACACAGAACTGTAATTGAGCTCATGTTTCATACACTATGACCTCAGAATTTCATTTTTATAAAGATGAGATAGAATATGGCAGTTTTCTTGGACAATTTGCTTACTAATGTCTGATTGGACAAATAACTTCTGTTTAATAGGAAAACTGTATTTTTTATAGATTTTAGTTCATGGTGAGCAGAATGAAATGGCTAGATTGAAAGCAGCGTTGATACGGGAGTATGAGGATAATGACGAAGTTCATATAGAAGTTCATAATCCTAGGAATACTGAAGCTGTGACATTAAACTTCAGAGGAGAAAAACTTGCCAAGGTAGGAAATCAATGTTTTATTATACGTAGAACAGTATTTTTTTCTGGTATAAAAACTAGATGTGATCTTCCAAGGCTCTGTTTTTAATAGATTGCAAATTACATGTTTTCCAGGGTCTCAAAGTATGTGAATGTTCTGTGTTTAGTTGTATTTGGGGTTTGGTTCGGGGATTTTTATTTTGAGGTTGGTTTTTTGTTGTTTTGGGGTTTTTTTTGGTTCTTCACTCTTTCAAACTTTTCTTGTGTTATGTCTCAGAAAGTTTCTAGGTTACTCTAACCTTCTTTTGTTTTCAGAGTTAATTTTATACTCTGATTTTTCTGAGAAAACCATATTTCATCTCCATAGTTACTTGAAGCTGTGAATACTTCAGATTGCCTTGTTGCACTGTATGTGTTTTTTCTCTCCAGGTGATGGGATCTTTAGCAGATAAGAAACCAGAGCAAGGACAGAGAATTTCTGGAATCCTTGTTAAAAGAAATTTTAACTATCACATCCTTTCTCCATGTGACCTCTCCAGTAAGTACAGACAGTGAGATGTGATCAGTGGTCACTACTGTGTCATTACAGCACTTACAATTCTGGGGCTTTTTCCTGCAGTTTTGTGTTTCATAAGCAATTAGTGAACATCTCAGTTTTATTTCATTTTAGTTTTGCTCACAGTTCTCAACTGTTGTAGTGAAAAGAAAGGCATTCAACTTATTGTTCACTCAAACTTAAAATCTTTTCTTTCTCTAAGAGAAAAGAAGCAAAATGCTATTTCCCTTCAGGTTACTTAAAACCTTTTCCTCTGCAAGAATATGCATAAAACATTCCCGTGAGAACCAAAAAACACCTCAATCAATAGTCCTACCATCTTCTAAAATGTCATTAGTTTTTAGTGTAAAAGCTACAGAACAGAGAAAATATTTGTGTAGTTCTCCTATGATTTTTATTTCTCAAGTAATTGATCTGTTCTCAGAATAGAAGAGGAATTAAATCTAAGGTAAGAAGAGCTTGGGGGAAAACAGTTCTGCTGCCCTAGTTCATCGTTTGTCTGTAATAGGCAGGATAATATAACAAACTGGTTTCCTAACCGCAAATACATTATTTATCTTATAGTAGGTACTCCACCTTCCTCTTATAAATTGCCCTTTTCAGTGTATCAGTGCCATTATTTATCTACAATGGTAATTTTATTTATTAATAAGTAAATTCAAGGGGCTGATTTTTATCATGTACTTTTTAAAATGATTTCAGATTACACGGACCTGGCAATGAGCACGGTGACGCAGACACAGGCCATTCCCTACACGGGCCCTTTCAATCTGCTTTATTACCAGCTACAGAAACTCACCGGTGCGTATGTGGAAGGACACGGTCATGATTTATCCTGGGCAGCTTTTAAAACAACTTCCAGTCTTCAGAGGTCTTCTGACTGGAGATTTCTTGCCATTTTACAACGTTCATTAGACTATGCAGCTTCTGCCAGATCCAGTTCATGAATACGACACAGCTTTTGGGGGGGAATTCTACCGTGATGAGCATACAGCAGTATAGAGCATAGGCCGATTTCTATCTGTCAGCCCCCAAAGCGAGTGCTCTGGCCACTCTGATGGAAACTTTGTTAATTGATCTTGTATCTCTAGCCCCAAATGGAATGGCCAATGCCATCCAATTAATAAAAAACAAGAGCTCTGTCCTCCTTTGTGACAGACAGCCTCTTCTGTGCCTCCCTAAGAGGCAAGAGTTGGCTGAATGTAAAGCCATTTAAACCTGATGATCCCCTGTGCCTCTCTCTGGCTTTTCTCAAGGGTTAGGGGCAGCTCCTGTCCTAGTTCATTAGAGGAAAGACTGCCAATGCACTTTGCAGGTTCCCTTCCCAGATGTAAAGCTCAGAAATTTTATTCTCTAGTGTCAGAATCTAATTCATGTCACTAGTGAAGAGAACACCTATATTCAGTTGAGGTTCAAGTCTCATAACCCAAGTGCTACCAGGCACACAAGTGCTTTTGGTTTAAGCTCTATGCTTATGTGAGCAGTGGGTTATCCTTTAGGGGGGTAAGAGCTGGTTACTTCGGCAAATAGAGCAGAATTAATAAATGCTCATTTGTTTTCTTTTTTGTTGGTGTACTCACTCACCATCAGTGTACTAAGCTAGTCAAATATGAGAATTCAAACCAAGTAAAATGGCCAGTATTAACTAATAAAAAACCCCAAACAATCCAGAACAAAGGAAATAATATTGTCAGGTAAGGGAAGAGAGTATGTGGTTCCATTTTGTAAGCTGCTCTGAGCAGTTGTGATAACAGACAACCCCTCTTAAACTGACCTGTTTTCTTATGTAGATAAAGTTAGTCTTGCTTCCAGTATAATTTAATCATTGCTAACCATTTGTTGTCACTTCTTAGGTGATGTACAAGAAATAGAAATCCAACAAAAACCAGCGCTGAAGGTTTTCAAAAATATTACTGTGATCCAGGAACCAGGCATGGTAGTTCTTGAGGTGGGCATTGGTGAAGAAGAAAAAACAATTTTGTTCTCCAGTTTCTGCAAAATAATACCAAACAGATGCTATGCAGAATTCAGTATTTTAATGAGTTTTCTGTTGGATGACAAGTAGAGCAAAGGCTAGAACAAAGTTCCCCCTGAGCTGTGGTTCTGTGTGGACGTCTGTTACTTGATTTATCCACTGCCAGTTGCTTTTTTTTTGCTGCATCCCATGAGAATAGTGGCAAATTTGGTGCCCTTTTTTTATTTGATAGATAGTAATTGGAAATAACATCAAGTGATGTTCCTTCCTCCCTCAAGGAGTTGTGGTAATTAATTATTTTGTAAATGTGCTCAAAACATTCAAAAGCTTGAATTTTTCATGGGAAGTTACTGGAGTACACCCAGTTAAACATAGTCAATAATTGGATGTGAAATGTATGACAGTCATTTAAAGCTGGAATTCAGAGAAAAGCAAAAAGGAGAATGCAATTAATGTTACATTGTCTTTATGCTACATTATTCACTCAGTCCAAATTACAATTTTTTGGGTTTTTTTTTGTTTTCCAGTGGGTGGCAAATCCTGCTAATGATATGTATGCAGACACTGTGACAACAGTGATACTGGAAGTTCAGTCAAATCCCAAAATACAGAAAGGTATAAGTTTAATGTATGCTTATTTAACTGAGGCATTTCTTCCTAATTTTTTTTACATCAAAGTTAGAGGGAAATAATACCTTCCAATAGATTGCAATCCCCTTATTGTATTTCCTTGCCTTATGGAACTTACTAGGGACTAAAATTTGCTACTGAAAAACAGAGTTACAACTTGGTCTTCATTATTTGTGACATGTTCATTTGTTGAAACTTTCTCTAACATGGCAAGTGATAACGAACTGTGGGAAGCATGGCTTAATTTAAAATAAGTTAAATCTTACACAGAAAAATCTTAAGTGATTAAGTTTTGTATGGCCCAACCCAGGCCATAGAATTTATGATTCTATGATTCTGTATGGACAAATAGGTGTTTATTTTCACTGGATTACTTCTCTTGTCTTTTTATTATATATTTTAACAATTTTCTATAATAGCAGTCAGTGTTCCTTTGGTGTTTAGTCCCATACCTGACTCAACACGTTTGTTAAAAATCCTTTCACCTGAGTTTATAAATTCCCATAACAGTTTTTACTTTCTCATATTTTTTTTCTTTAATACATTTTTTAATAAAATGTTTAGATATACATATATTATTTAGTTTTTTGGACTGTTTTTCAGGAAAGTCAGTTTGTGACTAGGATCTATCAATTAACCATTTTTCCCTCCCAGTAAATGTCTGTGAAAGTAATTTTTTTTTTCTTTTCAGCTGCAGTAAATAAGATTTCAAAAAAAATAGATATGGATGTGTATAGGAAGAGAATGGAGATCATGCTTCAGTAAGTTGTATATATTTTTCTAAAGGAAAATGAGCACTGTTAATCATGTAAATAGAACAGTCAGTATATTAGAGTTTAAAGATACGTAAAAATACTTCATGCAAATTTACTTCAGTCTAATTTCTGTGAAGGCCAGGAATTAAGTAAAGAAAGATGTACAGTAAAAAGTTCTCAGCACCATTAAAATTTTGAATACAGGGCCCAGTTTTCTCTTCCAGAAGCAGATTTTTAAGTTGTCTCCAAAAATTATGCTACAAATTGTTAGTAAAAACAACTTTGGATCACATCTCTTTTAAAACTTAGTCTGATGTGTATTCTGTTATTTATGTAGAAATCTTGCCTCTTTTGAAATAAAAGAAGTCCTTCCCTTTCTATGATGAGATTATTTTGACAAAATACTTACTGTTACTTGATACCCACTGTGATAATAAAGATTGATATTTTTAATTGCATCTGAGTGGGTTAAATAATTGTTGCTGAAAGGTGATACTCACCTGAAGAAGTGACTACAGGGTTAATAGAAAACCTCACTTTGCTGTTTGGCGACATCTTACACTCACAGGTCTTTGCTTTAGGGATATGTTTGGAGAGGACTGTGTGAGTTCCAAAGATGACTCTGTCCTGTGCATCACAGTGGATGGAAAGACTGCCAACATTTCCCTGGACACTCGGGTATGTAGAACAAAGTACTTGCTTTTGTGTGTGCTGAGTTCAGCAGAGTCTCCTGTCTGGCACACAGTGCTGCCTACAGTGTCATGTACCCACTTGCTAAGGAAATGTACTTGGTATCAAAACAGAGAGTGTTATTAATTTAAAAAATGCTAGCAATGTTTATGCAACAAATGCAGTACATTTAGAAAAAAACCCAGTATTTTTCAGCAACTCAATTGTATGAAAAAATGAATAAAGAAAGATTGTAGAAGAGAAACAGTTAACCCCCAATTTATTTTTTTTATGCTTTTAAAGCATGGCTCTGGTCTGAATAATTGAACAGTTTCAGGGTAGGAATGTTAATAATTTTTTTGTCATCTTTATCCTTTTGGAGCTAAATTGAAAGCCTGAAATACTCACAAAAAGAAATACTTTATTAATTTACTAGCTTGGTTCAGAATTGGATGTCACGCATGTTAGAAGCCATCGCACCTAGCTATTCGAGTAATATAAAAGTGTAAAGAATGGTTAAAGTCGTTTCCTTCATGTTCTTAAGCATTTTAACATGTTGACTTTCTGTCATTACTAATAACATAAAACATAGATTGTGTATTGCCTCTATTCATAGTAATAATACAATGTAATTTCATTCTATAGAGTAGCTCTCACATGCTCTTCTTAAGGGGTCACAACAAATGTTTTAAGTGTTCTGCAAACCCAGAAGAAAAGGTTGGCCCCTGCCAAAAATTTGTTACCTATTGAAACAAAACAAGTGAATGTTACTTACCTTCAGAGAACAGTGAGTTACAGTCCTGTGGGTAACACACAACTTGTGCCATCTCTTTTCAATTTTTAATAAAAGTTGCTACATTTCAGTTTGTACATAGTACAGAAAAATACAGGACTGGTGAAAGAAATCTTGAAATAAAGAAAAAATTAACTAGACTGGAAGAGAATGCGTACTGCTTAATCAAGAAGTTTGATTTCATTTTTATATATGTCATTATTGTTAATAGATTTGTGTACTGACAGAAATCCCAATGGCAGCTCAGTTACAGCAGGGTGTATCTGCAGTACTTGCTTTACAGACTGTGTTGGCAATGACAAGCTTGTGCCATTGTGAACCAGATTTTACAGGGAAGATCTTATGTCCTTCTTTATGTGTATATGTATCTTATACAACTTTATTGGCTTTAAAATAAAAAGCTGTTTAGTGTAGATCTGACTGGTGGGACGTGATTTTTTTTTTTCCATGTTAACACAGTGCTCTCACAGTTAACACAATTTTAACAACATTGCTAGATAACATTTAAATGCATGGTTGCTGTTTTAAGTGCCTTTTTTTCTCCCCTCCAAACCTTTATGGTTGGAAAGAGTTACTTAATCAGAAGAGTAACAAGTTAATACTGAATTAAAGGAGATACAGTCTTAAAGTCTAGAAAGGCCACAGGAGATAGAACAGTATTACTACTCAAATGCTGCCCTTTGTTTTTGAGGTAGAGCAGTCAGGAGTGAATGTAGATCAAGTTGCTTGTTTGGAGTGGGCATCTTTCTCTAGGAGGATTTGGTTTAGTAAAAAATTTATTTATTTGGATTATTTTTGTGTAAATGTCATTGTGTGTGTGGGAACATTGGTGTGGTGCCTGAATCTCTGTGGTAAATGCCTGTGTTTTGCAGTATTAACCTAATACAATGTGAGTGAATTCACAGATAAAATCTCCAACGACTGGATCTTGTGTGATTTTATTTGATTTCAAATTAAACGTAATCTAAAAAACACAAATGCATTTTACGCAGTAGTTTTGAACATAAGACTTGAAATTAATCTTGTCCTTCAGCATGACTTGCTTAAGTCTTCTCAGAACTCGTCTACTTGCTGGCAGAGCACTGAAAAACATACAGGGCTGCTCTTCATAATTTCCATGACTACTTTTTCCTTTCCCCTTTAGAGCATTCTTTGCTAGCTGAAAGGGACCATGAAGTGCCAGTTGTTGTAACATCCTTCTCTTTTTGTTCCCAGACAGTTGACTGTGAGCCAGGAAGTGAAGATGACGAATCCCTTCGTGAAATGGTGGAACTGGCTGCACAGAGGCTTTATGATGCCCTCAGTCCAGTATACTGACCTCTGTAGATAACCTAGGATGCCTAAAAAAAAATCTTTTAAATTCTCAATTTATTTGGGCTATTTTTTAAGAGTAAATAAAAATTTTTTCTTCAGTAAGTCAAATGGATTGATTCTGTGAATGTGAAAGTGGTGAGTTACTTCACATAATGGATCAGCAACCTCCTAACAACTGTATTTGTGCATATAGATGCAATTAAATCAGGCAAAGTATGCATATGTTCTCTTACATGCACATGCAAGAAATAAGAAAAAATTCTTAACCTAATACAGAATTACAAAGATTAAATGGAGTTTTGTTATTTTTGAATATTAAAACCAGTTGGGGGATAAATTGGATGTATTGAGCTTGCATACACAATTTTGTTCTTGTTGAGGAAGTGATTGCCTGCACACTTGTATCTACTTGAAGTCAAAGGGATTTTGAACACGATTAAAAATGGAATCCATGTCTGCATAGTGGGGTTGATTGGAGCTTTAGAACTGCATGCTGCCATTGCACTAGAGGAGCACCACCAACTGCAAGAGAAGGGGGTGCTTATGCCCTGTGACAGCCTCAGGTGCTGCTGTCCCTACGTCGGTGACCACCCGGGCCTGAGAAAAGGGTCACAGGTTATCAGACACTGCAGGACACAGAGCAGAATTCCAAATACAGTGTGGCTGATGCTCTAAGGCAGCTGTGGTTGTTGCCAATGTCATGCTAAAATATGTCCACAGAACCTGAGTTTTCTACAAAAGAACTGTCTTGTACACACTTCTTTCCTCCTTTTGTCAGCTGATTAAAATGGGACCTGATGATCGTAGTAGTAGTAGTATTAGCAGAATTAGTGTATGAGTAGTATTAACAAAATTAGCGACACTTTCCTCCCCAAATTGTGTCATTAGTAAGCTAAGCAGTATGAAGTCTTTTAAACGAGGTAACTGCGTTTTCTTAAGAAGGAAGTCTCTCTTTGAAGCAGATAAAAACCATAAAGTTGTGCGCGTTGTTTTGAAAGTACCTCCAGCCAGCACCAGGGGTGTGTGAGGAGGGTGGATCCTCGGCTGCCCCGGGCGCACTCTCCCCGCGCACCTGCACCAATGAGCCTTTTAAAGAGGCGGTGAAAGACTGACTGAGGCTGGAAGCTGAACCCAGTTTGTAACCGGGGCCTTCCACCGGTCCGCCCCGTTTTCCGCTGCAGAGGAAGCGGGGAGGCCGCCGCCTCCCCCTCCCGCCGCTGCCGGCGGATGTCCGGCCGCGGCCATGGCGCTGGCGGAGGCGGGAGCCCGCGGGCGGCTCCTGCGCTGGCCTCGCGTCCTCCTCTTCGGAGACTCCATCACTGAGGTAGTGCCCGCCCGCTCGCCCCTGGCCCCGCAATGCCCGTGGCGAGCTCCCTGGCCAGCCCGGCTCCTCGTATCGGGGCCGGCGGCCCAGCAGCATCCCGGCGTTGGGCCGAGCGGCGGTGCCAAGCGACGGGACAGCGGCAGGAGAGCGACGGCCCGGCGGCCGTAGCCGGGACCGCGCGCGTGGCCCTGGGGACCGCGGTCGCATCCCTGCCGGACCCGCAGTGAGGCTGTGCCAGAGGCCTTCGCCCCCGGTGGGCGTTTAGGAGATTTGGAGCCGTTTCACAGGAGTTCTTGAGCTCGCTATGTTAGAGGCGCGAAGGTGAAAGTGTAGCTTGGGATGTGTCGGTGTCAGGGGCATTTTCCGTCCAGGGAGCCCAGCGTGCTGCCCATGCCGTCTGCAGGGACCTCGCACTCTGCCCTCACGCGGCTCCTGGTCCATCCCAGCTCCCTGCTTCCGGCTCGCCCAGCCCGGAGACAGCCCGTGGTCCAGTCACGTCTCCATTGACGTGACTGGACCATGGTCTGGTGAACATCTCCTTGGAGGCAGCACCACCTTTTTAGCATTGATTTTGGGTCCCTGCCTTCTGTTGCGTGGGTTGTGTGGTGGGTCACGGAGCTGGTCTCATGAAAAAATAACCAGAGACCAAGTTTATCTTTAGTGGGAGGTGACTGTTTAAGCCGACTCACTGTGCAGAATTGTAGCAGGGAGTGGGAATAGTGCAGCAGTGGGAATAAGGAGAAGGAATTAGTTTTTCCACTTCTGGAAGAGGTAGGTATTAAACTGCACTCCAAAACAGCACGTGGAGAGAGGAATTTTGAGAGGTGCTCTCCAGAATGAAAGGATCTTAGAAATAAAGTAGAAGAATACTACAAACAAACGGAGGAAACCCTCACTGGCCAAAACGAAACTACAGTCCAACAGCAGTCAGTTTGGATTTTGAAGGGACCACAGGGTCCATCTCTCCGTAGGTACAGCCGTGTGTTGCCTCGGTTGCCAGTGGTGTACCTGGAAAAAAACAGGACTGTTTGACCTCTGAGGGACAGGGCGGGGAGGGAGAAAATGCTGCGGCAGCAGTGCCAGAGGCCATGCATACAAGCTTTTGAGATGGGAAGGTACCAGTGGTGGGGCTGAGCGCTGGGGAACAAGTTCTTCCAGTGAGAATGTGACCATTTACGTTGTTTTCAGTACTCCTTCCAGGAAAATGGCTGGGGGGCATACCTTGCTGAGAGACTGGTCAGGTAAGAGCTTACATTTCAAAAGTGATATCTGTCTTGGAGAAAGTCATCTGGCTTTTCTAAATGAAAACCAACAGTGGTTAACATTTAATGCATGTTTTTTTATTGGCATTTATTTATGTAGTGAAGTGGAACCGCCTTCTGGGCAGCATGCCCAGAGCTGGTGGAACTCATTGGGTGTTTCCACTCAAAGCTTGAGTGGAAATTAAAAATTCCTTAGTGATTGTCAGGATTGTTGTTCTGGTTCCATGGTGTAAGTAACGGGTAAATACTACATGTGCAGCCCATGTGTGCACTTTCAAAGCATTGAAAACTCCTGTGACGTTTTGTTTTTCCTGAGAGGGTGGGAGGCAGATGGCCTGACAGGATGGTTCAAAGCTTCCCAAGTTTTGTTTTGGTGGACAGAGGAGAGATCTTCTTTTTGAAATGTGTCTCCGTTTCAGAAAATGTGATGTTGTGAATCGTGGGATCTCGGGGTACAACACCAGATGGGCTAAATTGGTTCTTCCAAGACTGATCACTGAAAGTACTAGTGCTGACAGTATTGTTGCAGTTACTATTTTCTTTGGAGCAAATGACAGTGCTTTGAAAGGTAGGGTGGCTTGCTTTCTGTCTTTTTTTTCCTGTGACCTGTTCTCTTAAAACAGTTTTACAGTTTAGTAGAAAAGGCAGAACATTGCATAGGCTTTTCCTGCAACTTCTCCAGGAACTGATTGCTCTCTTTTCATTTATACAGAGGTTTGTTTTCAGTCATTTTATTTGTATTTAAACCACACAGTGCCTTCCATTTCTCTTCCTATCACCAAGTTTTAATATTAGAGAAGTAAATTTCAGGGTTCTCAAGATCAGTTGTATAGCAATTGCTTAAAATTGGAGTTGGATATCCAGCAGGTTTTTCTGTCTTTAAAGGAGTCTGATGAGTTCTTGGTAGATGGACTGAGGAAAGGAGAGAAGGTAGCATTTGGATTCTCTTTTGGATAAGCATAGCAGGATGCAGAGTCTAATCAAAATGATAACATCAGTGCGTGAAGGACTGACTGCATGTTCATGGGACTTTCCAAAATTTTCTCTGTATCCAAGAGTATTAGAAATCTCAGGTTTGCTTCAGGTGAGGTTTGAGGTGATTATGTGTTCTAATATTAAGATACGAAGTTATGAAAAAAAGCGTCTTAGAAAAACCCAACTGTTGGGGTTTTTTCCCACTGTGCCTTATTTGTCTTAGCTGGAAATGCTGTCTTTAAACTCTTGATTTGTCTGCTTTGGGTATTGAGGAACAGAATTTTCCTACCACACCTCCTGAATCCATGGCTGAGGGGAAGTGCATGCTGGAAATGAGTGTCTGTGGCCATACTGTGTAAAAGCCCCACTATGCTGTGTAACGAACCTGCAGGGAGCTCAGCCCCACTGATGCGTGTGCTCCACCCCTCTCAGAGCTGAACCCTAAGCAGCACGTTCCTTTGGAGGAATACGCCGCCAACCTGAAGAGCATGGTGCAGTACCTGAAGTCAGTAGACATTACTGCGGATAGGATTATTTTGATAACACCACCACCTCTTCAGGAATCAGCTTGGGAAAAGGCATGTCTTGCCAAAGGTAAAAGAATGATGAGGATGGGTGGAATTTCTCCATGTTACCAGCGGAGTGTAAGCAACAGATCCCAAGTTGTCAGGTGATTTCCTCCATGTGTGTGCCATATTGCAGTCATATTCTCTGACTTGTTGGAAAAGGGCTGCTGCTTTACTAAACAACTTCTAAATAAGCTCGTGGAATAACTACCAGCTAACTACTAACATCTTTTCCAAAGTGTTGATTGATCTGTTAATGATAGAACTGTCAGAAGTGGCTGCCCTCTAAGAACATGGGATTTGTCAACATGTCCTAGGTAGATTACATTGTGTCCCAGCAGTTTCCAAAATAATACAAGTAATGGAAGATACTTTGGCATTGTGTGCCTTAGATGATTTTATGCTAGGTACAGCAGATTTCATATCTGTTTGGATAAGCAGTAATATCCCAGCCAGGTTTACTTTAAAGTTTAAAAAAACAATACCAGAGAATATCATATTCTAAGGATACTAATAAAAGTGCCTGAAAAAGAAGAAAAAGATAGTTAAATGATTTCCCATTATGTTGTTTAAGCTAACTCTAAAATTAGAGACATAATAACACCACTTATGTAGTGTTACTGAGCTGGTGGAAATTGCCATAATCCCACTGACTCCAGCAGTGACAGTTTATACCTCCTGAGAGCATGTTCTTTTTTCTGTTGGGACACCTTGTGCAGTTCTTGCACATTTAGAAAAATCTTTTGAGTCCGGTCAGGTAAATACAGAGCTGGTACCTCAGTGGCACAGTTTTCTATCATTTAGGTGGTGTTGCATATCCTGAGTTCTGTTTTCAAACAGTAGAACTTGGAAGATGGCCTTAAGTTTAAACTGCATTAAATTAGACAACATCGTTGTATGATTTTGCATTAGGAGGCTTTGATGTGATATCATGAGCACACCTCAAATGCTGCTTATCTGGCTCCCAGCTGTCAAGGAGCACTTGTAGTGTTAATCCATTTTCCTCTTAAAGCTGCCCTTTTTATGGAGTAGGGATGGAGGAAACTTGAATTTACAGCGTTGAATCTGCCAGCATCTGTCTCTTTAAAAGAGAGTACTGTCTAGGGATGCAACAAAAGACAGGGTGATCTCAGACCATGGACCACAAATGAAGTATTGTGGGCATGATAAGCAGCAATATCAGACCATCTGCCCTCCAGTATCAAGGAGAAATGTTCTGCCTACTTCTAGTTTTGTCAGATAGATATCAGAGCGAAGGGGAGATAGGAAGCAGGAGGATGGTGACGTTCACAGGAGCATTCATCCAGCTGTGAAAAGTAGAAAGAGGGCTAGTGCAAGGAGCAGTTGCATGTGGAAGTCAGACAAAAAAGCAGAAGGCAACTTGTAAATAGATTTCCATTTACTTAACTCTGTTTCACCTGCCTTAGCAGGTGTATGAAGAGTGTAAATCTAAGCACTGCTTTCACCTGAGGCTTGCCAGAAGGTAGAAGCTGTCAGCAGCAGAGTTATGCTGTGTGCTTGTTGCTGTTGCTTCTCTCTCAACCTGATGCATATTTGTTAGAAAGAGACATTTTCAAGTGACTCAGAACCAAAGGGTGCCCTGAAGAAGACCACGCAGGCTGTAGCTTCTAGCCACTTACATTGCTGTGCTTTGGATTTAGTTTGTGATGGGTTATGTGTGCTGGTTTCACAAACTGATACACATGGCGCGTGCCCCAGAAGACTGAAGTCGCGCCGCATCAGTGGCAGTTGCTGGATGTTTTCTTTGTTTCTGATTGGTAGGTGACAAACTGAACCGCTGCAATGCCACCACCGGGCAGTACGCCCAGGCCTGTGTCCAGGTCGCCAGGGAATGTGGCACGGATGTGCTCGATCTCTGGACCCTGATGCAGAAGAATCAGGTATGATGAAATCAGAAATATTTGAAACTGTCATGAATTGGGAAATGCATCATTTAGCATAGAGGAACTGGTGGTGCTGCGTTATCACTGAAATGATACAAAATGCATCCAAACACTTAGGGAAGGAAAGAAATAATCCAGAGTGCTTCATAGTTGGCAATGAGAAAAAAAGCTTCATACAGCCTGGCCATGATACTTGGTTAGCAGATGTCCCCTGAGTGCATTATATCTAAATAGCCTTTTCCTTGGACTGGAGTCATGGAATAGTTTAGGTTGGAAGGGGCCTCTGGAGGCTTCTTGTCCAACCCACTGTGCCATGTTGGGCTAACTTCAAGGTCAGATCTAGCTGCACAAGGTGTTGCTGATGCTTCTGACCAAATACTCAAACTCATCCATGGGAGACTGCAGACTTTCCTTGTGAGCAGATAACTCCAGTTTGGAAACTGAGCCTTTTCTCTCCCCTGCACTCCCCAGTGCAGTAGACTGTTCAGTAGGGCAGCTGATGAAATATTTTGATTGCATCACTTATTTCCACAATCTTTTCCTGATGAATAGCAGTGATTTTGGCCATCAAAACATTCTCTTAATATTTTAACATAAACAGTGAAAAATAAAACCAGTTTACCAGCTGGCTTTGAAGAATTACTGAAGACCTTCTCTTTGCAGCTAGCAAATACATTAATACATTGTTTTAATCTCCCTTGTAGGATTTCTCTTCCTATTTGTCTGATGGTCTTCATTTATCGACAAAAGGCAACAGCTTTCTAGCAGCTCAGCTTTGGTCACGCCTGGAAAACAAACTGTCTGCTCTTCCTTCACTGCTTCCTTACTGGCGTGATGTGGACCACACGAACCCCGAGGCCAGTCTTCTGTGAGATCCCTGCAGGGAGGAGCCGGGGCAGCCACGCCAGACAGAGCCAGGCCCTTATCCAGCAACTGCTGCAAACTGTGTCCTCAGGGAACAGGGCACTGGGGAGTCCCCAGCAATGCTCTTCTTTGTCCCCTGCTCTTGCTCTGTGGGAGAATAAAGGTGAGACCACTTGGGGTGTGTCCTGGGGTGATTTTTCTTCATGCTGCTGTTGCCAGAATATCTGTGGGGAGGAGTAGCTCTTTCCTTGGAAGACTCAGAGGAAAATGAGTCTCAGCTGCTCTGTGGCCAAGGGATAGAGGCTGCCCTGAGCAGTTCCTGGCCTTGTTGAGCCTTGGGGACTGCACTGTGATTAATACCATCTATGTGCTTTAAACACAGAGGAGCTCATAAGAGGCAGTAGGGTGGAGTTTGTCAAGAGCCATTAATGTCAGTCCAGATTAATTTATTTGGATGTAATACAGCAGGAAAAGCAGTTCTCCAAGTTTTACTTTGGCTTAGGTAGTGATAGAGAGTAGTTTAGAGCAGGGGTTTTAAAATGTAACTTAACTCTGGCACCAGCAGCAGCTCTTGTGTGTAGGCACAGATTTCAGACCAGTGCCTGGTTTTGGGCAGTACAAAACTGGTCATATATGGGCTTGGAGAAACTACTAGAAAAGGTGTGCATCTCTGCTGACAAAGCTGCACCCTGTGTCATTTGCCATCAACTTACAGAGACCTTTCAAGTGAGCTTTGGGATTCAGCCATAATTTAACAACTCCTGTAAGTACTGCAGACTACGCAGATTTTGGCCAAGAGAACACAACTACAAAACTGCCTTTACAAATAAAAAAACCCCATTGCCTGAAACCTAGATGAATTTCAACAAGTATGGAAAAAAATGGTTTGAGAAATGATTGTCTAGCAAGCCAGATAGCAAAATTGATAGCAGCAGTAGTGCATAAAAATCCAATAGCATATCAGTGCAAATATAACCCCTCCATAATTCTGGGCTGTATTAACAGTTATGTTGACATGGAACAGGTGTGTTTATTATGTAGTGGGTGAGAGAGAGAGTAATGAGAGGCTCTCATGCTGTCCTGCACTGTTAGTGCCATTAGACTGCCTTTGCCTCATTAAATAATTAAGACAAGCTGGCCAAGACCTGTCATCTACTGTGTAATAGTGTTATAAACTGGAGCATAAGTAGTTATTTTTCATGTGCCTGGAGGCAGAGCAGAAGCAAGTTTAATATATAAATATTTATGAGTTTGATATATAAATATTTCTGAGTATTAAACTGGACTATCCTTTCTGTAATAAATGTACAGTACAGTAATAAATGTTCTGTATAGTAAAGCAAAAGAGGTTCCCTGTGGGAAGCTGTGGATCTTCCTGCCTTAGATGTTAAGAACAAACCATGCAAATACTGCTTTCAGTTTCTGGAATACAACTCAGGCTGGGGGATGGACTCAGTGATTTCCAAGGCCTGCTCCAAATCTCAGTTTTCATGTTCCCAAGTGCCTGCCACGGCGTGGTTTCCACCTGGGATGTCAAGACCTTTGTGCTGAGAAGGTGTACTTACAGATTTAGAACCTGAACAGGCATTTGAGCACAACCCCATCCCTTAGGCATTAATGTCACCATCTGAACTGATGATAATCTGCAGGACACATGGCAAAACCAGCTTCAGCCTGGGCAGGAAGCAGGCAGCCCGCAGGGTGCAGGTCTGCACCATGGGTACTCCGGGTCTGGCCTTTGCAGCACCCAGGCTCAGAAAGGAATAGTCAGAAATCTTGGCTTCTGCCTGGCTCCATGCCAGACTTTAACTCAGGCTTTGAAAACCAAAGCATAGAGATCTTCAAGAAAATGACTGCATAGAAACAGCTCTTGTTTAATTGATTTTTTTTTTTTAATATAAAAAGCTTTTATTTTGTTGGGAATTAAATTAACTCCTCACACGTGTACTTCGCACTGAAGAAAAAAAAGAAAACCCGAACACAAAACAAACAACCCCAAACAAAGTTCAAAACCAGCATATAAAACACAACAGCTAGTCAGATAGGAATACCATAAGGCACACATTCAAGTACTAGTGTAACAAGGATCCTTGGGTGTGGAGGAGAGGGAGTACTCACACAACTTTGCAGCACAAGTTTGGTTCCTTTCCCTCATATTTAAAACATGGGCTCGCCGCAGCCCTGCTTCCCTGTGGCTGAGTCCAGGCTGTAACAGTTAAATGGCTCTGCCCTGGGCCATGTTCTGTCAGTTTTATCAATAGATTATTGTGGGAGAAAGACGCAGAATGAAGGTGCTGCTGTACTACCAGGACAGTTGCTCTGTGACTCCACTGTGTCAGTCCATCTGCTACTAAGCTAAAACAACGCTCATGTGCCAGTCCCAGATCACCTGACAGATCTCCAGGTGTACAGAAGACACCATCCAATTACCAGCTTTTAACATCACATTTTACTAACTGTGTGAGAATCTGAATTCACAAAATCTGCTCCATATACTTATGCTGCAAGTTTTAACAAAGGTTTATTTCTTTACTAAATTCACAACTGTTTTTAAACAAATGCCTCCCCTGCAATGGAGTGATTTTTTTCCCTTCATTAATGCAGTAGGAGCTTCCAAAGGCCACAGAGACCACGGAAAACAGAGCTCAGCAATTTGAACATTTCAACAATAGTGTTGCCTATTTTAAAGTAACATTTGGAGTAACATTTCTGCACCAAAACTGCTGCAAACAGCAGTTTAAAATGTCACCTGCATAAATTAGTTCTTCCTTTACACTTCTTTCTCCAACCAGACATCTGCAACACACAAACCTTAGTGCAGAGTGGGAAGCTCCCAACAAAAGCCACAAAGACAAGACAGCCTCACCACTGAGGCAGAAGACTCATGCTAGAGAAGCATTTCTCATGCACCGTATACAGTTTAACAGCCTCTGTGATCCTTTTATTTATACAGAAGCTGAGCATCCTAAGCTTCTTTATTCTGATTATGCATTTCATTGAATGCTGCTAGACTGTATTTTTATCTGTTTTACTACTCTTCTCTGTTCTCAAGGCATGTGCTTAGGCTTTTGGTTACATGTACCTTGAATTGCTAGATTATCTACTCTATTATGGAATATACTGCAGTGTTCATTTTGGTTTTAAAAGCCCCTTGATTTTGTCTATCAGTGCTGTCAGACTACAAAATATTAAATTATAAAAAAAGGCTGATATACACAATCCAATATCCATCTGGATATTTGGTTTTGCACCACAGGTTGAAGGAAATGTTAAAGGTCAAGGAAATAGAAAAACAAATCCAAAAAGCTTCAAAAACAAGCCAATTCTAGTCTGGATTTTCCTTTTTAAAAGATATAATGCTCTAATAAATGTAGTTTAAGGAAGGTCATACACATGACCAGCATCTGCAGTAGGTCACTTCCTTATTCTCCCACTCCCTCTCAAAAATATATATACATATATTTATATTTATAGAAATGAAATGGTTTCAGATCCTTGTTTTGCAGACACGAGTCAAATTTAGAAGGCAGTGGGACACTAGCACTCTGTTTCTTTGCTGTCCACCCGGTTCTGGCGCTGCAGTTTGAAGGATGACGCTTTCTCACTCCTAATGACAGGATGGTCTGTCAAGTCCTCAAAAGATTTGGCAGCCGAGCTGCTGTTTGGGAAAGGGTCCTTCTCAAAAGCGTCCTCATCGATGTGCGAGTCGGTGCTCGGGTCCTCCTGGATGGTGTCCATCCTTTGGTGGTCCTGCTTGGGGGGCGCAGGCGCTGCGGGCGCGGCCGTCAGGGGCTGCAGCGGCTGGTGCCGGCTCGTGGCCTGCGCCGTGGGGAATGGCTTGATGATGCGAACCGAGGCGGAGTCCAGGCTGCTGAGCATCTCCACATTCTGCAAGACACAAGCAGCCACGTCAGTGGCAAAAGCAACCAGCATCTAGTCCAGGGTTCGGCTTTTGCACCATTTTTCAAAGGGAGGAGGCACCTTCTGAGAGGCAGCTGCACGCCTGTTAGAACAGCTTAAAGGCTACCACGTCCTCCCCACCACTCCCTAAAGGCAGGAAGGCCGTTCTATCTCTGCTTCCTCCTCTGTATAAAGCACCACAGGTGCCAGCCTCACTGGGACAGAGCTGATGACTCAGCCCTACCTTCCTGGGGCCCAAACTGCTTTGGCAAAACCTAGGACTGGACATGCAGGGTCAAGCCACATGACACAGAGCTCAGTGCAGGTAAACAGTCCAGGGTACAGCTTATTTCAGTCCTCCAAGTTGGAGAGCTCATGGTTTCATGTACGAGACGCTGCACGGAACACAGGGTCAAAGACTGCAGGGACCAGTGTCATCACAGCCGAATTCTGCAACCCAGATTAAGTACAAGTCCATTGATGTCTGCTTCTATTTGAGCATGGTTTGGAAAATATCCAGAGATCTCCAGGCAAAAAAAAAAAAAATCCCCAAGGACCTCAGCAAATGCTAATACTGGGAAGGATGAGGTGTTTAGCTGCTACCATTTCCCAACTGCTCCATCCTAAGCAGACTCAAAAGACACAAATCTGTTTGTTAAACTGTTGCTGGTGCAAGGAGCCCCTTGGCTATACCTCTGCTCTTCCTCTCCCACCTCTGGGATTTTCTCAACTGAAGACAGGTAAGAAGCAGTAAGGTATCTTTTCTCATGGCATTCAAGACCAGCTATGGGGCACTCGAACTAAGATCACCCTCAGTTCTGTCACAGTAGATGATAGAGGCAGTCTGCCTCAGTGGTCTCCAACTTCAGTATGCTTCCTCCAATGGTTGTATAAGGAAGAGCTCTGCAAGGCTTTTTTCCCCTCTCCTTACAGAACATTTCCTTAATTGAGTATTTCAGTTCTTAATAGGAACTGGATTGTCAAAGCACAGGAAAGGATACCCAAAACTATATCACAAGGTACCATGTCCTGGACTGTAATTAAATTTTAATCTTGGCACTTTTTTTGCTCTTCCCCTCTCCCAGCTCAGTATCTGCAAGGTGAGAAGTGCCACTGATTGGCCCCTTGAGCAACTGGAAGGCTGTAGCACACCTGGCTGCTAGAAGCCAACTCCTGCAAACAGCCATTCTGCAGCAAAGACACTGCATTTTGTAGTGAGATTTTTGAGCCTCATGCTTCAGTGACACCACCGGGCTGGGAAGATGCAGCCTGTGGCTGGTGCCGCCGAGTGCGCCGTGCCGAGGGGATGCCGGACACGGGCCAAGCCATGCCCTGCAGAGCAGAGCGGCTTCCTGCCCCAGAGGGCTTCCTGCCCCTCTCTGCTGCACCAGAGCCGCTCTGCCAACAAGGCTCAGCTCTTACAGGAAGGAAGAACCAGACCCTGCCACGCTGCAGTGCTTGGTGAGAGTGAACAGAGGCTTGTTCAGAAACCAGCTTCCCCTCACATAGCTTAACCCCTCGGCAGCACGGGGTTCCGGGTCTCTCTGTTATTACTCTTTTGGTAAATATTCTGCAGGCACCTGAGGTTTAGGTTTTTCAATACACATGGGACAGCATTCTGCCAATTCAGACTTAGACAGCAACTTACACTGGGGCAAAACAGGGACTTTGTGTTCTCCTCATACTGCTTGTCCAATTTCTTGTCCTATTGAAAAACACACACACAAAATTAAGAAAGTTAATTTCCCTATGGCAAGGTCTCCTTTTTCCTGAAGGGACAGCACTTTGTGGGGCTCTTTTCCCTTCCCCTACTTCCCACACCTTCCCATTCATCCCAGGAGTGCTTGTGGGCACAGCACCCCCTTGCTCTAAGCCCACGCTGCTGTCGGCAGCACACCACATGTCTGCACTCCCAGCTGCCATAACATAAGCTCTCTCTCTTTACACATCCACCCAAGATAAACCAAGATCACTTCCCACTCTGGGTCTCCCCTCAAACTGTGGGAGTCTTATTTCTTCACAGGGCTTTAGAAGACTTTGTTTTTAATGATAAAAATACCAAAATTATACTTGGGTAAAATTCCGAAGGCAGAGAAAGAAAATCTGCCTGGGAAAGAATGCGAAAGGTTCCAGGGAATAGTCATGGGAGCAGTGGGTCTGCCAGGGCCTGGCAGAGTTTAGCAGGAGTTCTGCCTACTGAAGGAGCAGTAAGCCTTATTTATGCTGGATTTCCCCACAGGGTTTGCTGAAAGCTTCTCATAATTTTCTCCCACTGCCATCTGCCATTTCACATATGAAGGGTGTTCTCACAGCAAAATCCAATGACATCTCAAAGCTTACTCACCACACAGTGCACAAGGATGCTGAGAGGAATCCAAAACAATAAGGAGAAGACAAGCACAGAGCCCACTATATTATCCGCTAGGAACTTCCCTGTGAAACCAGATCAAATCTGTCAGTTACCTACCAAATACTGTTTCACGAACACACACATAGCTATCCCCTGCTTCTGCAGCCACTGCTTAGGCAAATGAAGCCTCAGAACTGCTCAGAGAAGCACAGGCTGCCTACTTTGGAGTAGGCAAAGATAGAATTACACAATTTTAGAAAATTTTATCCAGTATGTTAACAATAACAGGTTTTTCTCTGTTGTTCTCTGAAGAGAAATGCTGTAAGGTTGTAATATTTAATATGGGTTGTTTTGGAACAGCTAAGCAGAGCCAGCCTAGCTGCCTCTCTCACTTATACAAGATACACTGTGAGTCTATTACCAAATTCTGATGTAACAGTCATATGACCTCAACCTGCCTCCACGAACAAAATATTTGAATGTCAAAGCTTCAAAAACTGCATCTATCCAAGCAGGCTAAATAGCTTTATCAATTACCTAAGAAACAATTTTTTGTCCCTGAAACTTGAGATTGAAAGGCGCAACTCAGGTAACTGCACTGTGCAGGCACAGCAGGACCGTGAGCACGCACAGTTAGGGCTCATGACACAGCACCAGCTTCACCACTGGTTTCGTCTGGTGCCAGTAACACAGGGCGACACACTGGGGGTGACACCTGAGGTGAGGTGACACCTGCTTGCGTTGCACAGTTGGGATCAAGACCAAAGAGGCCCACTCAGTCTCAGGGAGTGACTCAGCACAGGCACAGCTTGAGGTGCGTGACCTCTGGTTTTCTTAAATAACAGAGAAAGGAAGTGTTCCCCTCCCAGTCTGTTGACATTTAAATCTCACTGAGAGGCCCACTTCATACGCTGCTGGATCTAGCTGACCTCTAAAGAGACTGACTTATTTCCTTTTCTCTAGTTGACCTAGTTCTTGGTATTCAGACAAGAAGCTATCATCCCCTTCACAAGCTTGGAAGATGCCTAGAAAAAAAAAGGAGTACAAAAATGGAAAACAATCCCCCATCCTTTCAGGTTTAAAAGGTGAGATCAGTAGTGTCAAACTTCGGGCAAAAACAGATATATCACAAGCACAGCTACCATCTACTCTTGCACACGGGTGAATAAATCCAGCGAGCTAACTCCCTCCAAGGCTTTAGAGGTTCAAGTCATAAACTCAAAAACCCCCGAAAGATATGGTTATGTATCTTACCAAAAGTATTGATGCTGAGTTGGTCTATGAAATCCCAAAATCGTTCAATCACATCCTGTACTTGCTTCTCGCATTTGCCCTGCAAAAGTAACAGAACTATCTGATGCTACCTCAGCATTAAGTACTACCTTCTCAGAGAGGGAGACACAGTGATGGTAATGAAATGAGAACTACAGACACAGTGTAACTTCACTTACATTCTGAATACAGATTTACACTCATGCCCAATAGAAGCAGTCCATTTTTACTGCCTTTATCAAACCAGTTTCAATTCAATTGTCTGAATCAGATCAAGTTTTAATGTTCGAAATGTGCAAAATCCACTCCACCTCTGGCCCATGTTACAGGGCATAAAACTGCTGTTTCTGGAGAGATTTAAGCACTGGAAGCCTCAGTTCCCACTATCCACAAAGAAGGCTGCAGCTATAAGGAGCCCAAGGTTACAGACAAACTCACTCGCAGATTTGGCTGTGCTAGTTTAATACAGTAGAATCTTGGTCTTCCAGTTCTTCCAGCAGAAGGACTGGGGCATGTCCTCCCAAATTACATTTTGCTGGCACCCAGTTTAGCTCCAGCCACTGGGGTCTGCAGGTGTCCATGCAGCTGTACCACAGAAAAGGCCACCGAGTGCCAGCCAACCCACCAGTCTTCCTGCCACACGCTCACTGCCCCTTTCAGATACTGCCGGCTGGATTTTCATGTGATTGCTCCCTGACCTGAATTATTGGAGCAAAAATTAATTGGGCTAACAGGAACAACTGGAAAGGCAAGCACTGCAAACCCAGCCGAGCTTACGGCAGCGCTCGGTCCCCTCCTTTGTGCAGGGTGCCAGCGAGCTGAGCTGTGGGGAGCAGCAGAGGGGGTAATGAGCAGCTGCAAAACATAACAACTTCCCCTTGCATGCGTCTCTGCAGAATTCCAACACCCTTTAATATTTACTCTGTGAAGAGGTACTTTAAACCTGTTACCCTGCTCAAGCTTTGGCTTCTTCCCCAGCACAGTCCTCCTCCCTGAGGACTCAGACCCCCCAGCAGAGCACAGCTGGGCACACTTACATTTGTGTCACAGAAACCCACAGTGCAAGGCTTCCCCTTGCGCAGGAACAGGAACTGGTCATTGGCATCCACGTACGGCGTGCACCTGTCCTGCTCGTCCCGGCAGCACACCTTGCAGGAATTATCTGTTTCTGTAATGAAGCAGCAAACTCATTCCTTGGAAGCCCAAAGAGTCACCATCAGCCCACAACCCCACCTGTGCCCTGGCTGAACATAGTCCTGACCAGCTTCCCCACAGGGAATGCAGGACCGAGCCACCCAATTTTGGGCGCTCTGATGATCAAGCCTAAAACTCAATCACATGCCCTGTGCAACGTATTAGGGAGTACAGTGGGACTAAGTTCTCCAAGCTGATACCCCAACACTGCATGAATCAACAGGCCAGTGAGGAGGTTCCAAACACATCCAAAAAGACAAATTTAAATATTTCTTGGGCTCTGAGATCTCTAGGCATCTTTCTCCTTGGCTATGCCCTCCATCTCAAACAGTGAAGCAATTCATTGTGTTCCCCCTGTGAAGGTCTCATCCTACTCTCAGCTACTTTCACACATTTAAGGGTAATATGGACAGCAAGGGAGCAGGAAAACTCACTGGCAGAAGTATATGGCAGGCAGGTTAGCAGGGGAATGAACTTGGGGATTCTACATTCTCAAGGCACTTAATTCTCTTTGACAGCTTTCTTAATCCCTTATGGGAGGCCACTACTCCTCTGCCAGAGGTTGGTTGCAATCTCCTTACAATCCCTTCTGTCCATCTGTGGTAGAGCTGGAAGGTAGGAAAGTCTCCTCTCCTTTGGCTGGACTGTCAGACCATAAGTCTTATCTGTCTTCAACCGACACCACCAGAACACAGGAGGACATTCACGTTCCCTTTTTAAACAGAAAACAGCTGACAAAACCCAACGATTTAAACTTTTCCAGAAACCACGAACTCAGCTGTCCAACAGGTCAGCCCACAGTGAAGCCAGCACTCTCCAAGGAGCAGAGATGAAATACAAATTTCAGTCCCAGTCCCGTTTCAGTTCAGTCTGTGTCACCCACCATTGCACGCACACGACCGCAGGTTTTTCTCCCTCTCGCAGAAGGGGACACACTCCCCATCCTTGCACTTCCCCATGTCCACGCACACTGTGTCATCCGGAGCATTCCCTGGAGGGGGACACTCGCTGCTGTTCCCTGCAGATGGAAGTCAGCAGAGTGAGAGGACTGTGTTAGAGCAAAGGGCAGAGCACCTAAGTGTGCAGAAGGAAAAAGGAAAATAATGGAAATACAGACTTATCCCAGGAAAACCCAAATAGCTTGTTCTTGGCTTTGATCTGCAGGCTCCCTGCCAGCTGCTCTGAGAGGCAGCAGAAGCTCTGGAGGCTTTCAACACTCAGGCATTGTGGCACTGGCAACCAAACAGTATGTGCAGACCCTGGAGCCCCCCTCACCAAAGCACACACTCTGGCTTGACTCCCTGCCTCCAAGAAAGATTATGAGGAGGAAGTAAACAAGTGGGGAAATGAAGCAGAGTTGCAGTAATTCCACACTTTCTATGGCAAAATTCATTCTTCTCCCCTCCCAGTGACACACTCTGTTTTGCTTTTTTTCTTTTAAGGGAAAGAAACAAAAAATTTTAAAAACTGAAAAAAAACCCAAAACAACCCAAACAATTTATTTTTTATGTTCTTCTGGGCAATAAATCACAGAGTCACTCCTGAACTACAATGAAACTCATTATAGGAGCATACTGTGATGCTTAACTGGTCTCTAAAATTACATGTACCGGATGATTAAAGGGCACTAGAATGAAAGTGGGTTGAACAGGACACTGAGCCTGGAGCACTTGGCTAGCTGACATACAGCGGACAGAACCACATCCTACCAGTGCAAAAAGACTCTCCTTTACAAGTGGCATTTATGGCTTCTTGGCATTTCTTTTGTGCACTTTCAAACTGGCAGCCTTTACAGCAAGGACTGTTGCGGTCACTGGAGAAAGATCAAAATGAAAGAAATAAATATTAACCAATTTTAAAAAATTAAGTACAAGTGTGACAAAGCCAGAGAAAAAAGATGTTTAGGGGAAAAAAAGCTGCTTCTTGGAGACTGACTCATTGATTCAACCCTCGCCCTCTCTGCCCTCTCCCACAACCACCTTTCTACATACCCACTCACCCTTCATGTACTAAAGGTAAAATCACATAGAAAGTACAACATATTGAGAGACAACACAGGGACCCTTGTATTTATTCAAGGTACTTGGATCACCCTCTTGTAACTTGCTGTGCAACTTAGGACAAGATCTCTCACCCTTTCCTTCCCCAAACATTTCTCCCCCTTCTGTCTGTCCTGAAGGTTTCTTACTTTGAATTCTGCATTGTCTTTCTTTCACTGTTCTCACCTAATGCAAGAAGGCCCTTAGTACAAAAACACTCATTAAAATTGATGGATTTTCTTTCTAAACAACAGGAGTTGTGTGTCCGGGGAGACACAATAAAGACGCTCTTACACCTGCTAGGTTCAGCAGAAAAGGAGGAAAATGGAATGCTTTTATTTACATTATCTCATTTTTATACACGTCCCAACTCCACAAAGGATTGGAGAGCATGTCACTTCCTTCTCCATCCCACTGGAGAAGAAAGGTGGTCATCAAAGTTGTCATATCACAAAAGGAATGAAAAACAGAAAATACCGTTAAGTAAACATCGGCTATTATTTACACGAATCTGTGTGAAAAGAATTTGACTCCAAGGTTAAAAACAGAAGGCTTACAGAAACCCAGGGCAACAGAGTTGCACAAGCTCTCTAATGTTACGTGGTGTAGAGCTGAACTACAAAAAAAAAAGATTGGACACTGCATTGCAACAAGGCCATGAACATCCCAAAAAGCAACAACAAAAAGAGGACTCATTTAGTGCAGTCACTGTGTTGTCTGCTCAAACACATTTTGCACGAAACAGAATTTTCCAGAAACACCAGTATGCACCAGTGTAAAAAGCCACCTTCCAATACAAACAAAAATTGTATTTTCACAGAAAGTGTGCAGAGGAAATTTTTAATGCTTTTTGATTGCCTAAGTTTGCTTAATAATAACGGTAGTAATAACAATGACAATGCGATAATAAATTTTCAAGCCTGTGGCTCTTGACACTTCTCAGCAAAAGAGAATGCTATAAAAATTAATGTATGCACACAGAAGCCTTTCATGAAGTCTTTCACTGTTGTGAGCTCACACATTTAGCCTTAAAGCCAGGAAAGAAGCCTGTGATGCTGCAGGTGGCTTTAGGAGTTTTCAGCCCAGCTCATCATTCTCTCCTGAGTAAAGAGAAGCTGCATCTTATTTCCCCTTACCTGCATTTGGCACCATCTTTCAGTTTACAGTCTGCAGAGCAGCAGGGATCGGCCAGTTGGTACAAGAGGCCAGGATCACATTCCTCCCCTTCATCCACCCTGGAGTTCCCACACACTTTGTTGTTGCGCTCTTTGAAGCACTCCTGGGCCTTGATCTCTATGGTCCTATGGATGGATTTTTTGCTGCAGCTTGAGAACATCTAGAGTCACAGGGGAGAAGAGCAGCAATGAGTGTACCTTTCTGTCAATAACAGGCATCTAAGACAGCCCCAGCCTCCCTATGCCTCCGAGTTCTGGCATCCCAGAAAGCAGTTAGTCCCTCTATACTGTCAGTTTGATACCTTGGAAAAATTTTAATATGGGAAAGTAACAGTTGGATCAGCAATGGACACTGCTACACACTGCAGGGGCTCCCCTACACAGTCTGGCTCAGAGACAACTCCAGCTCTCCCACGGCTTCAGCGGCCCCAGGACGGGATGTGAAGCTGCAGCAACAGGCACAGACTGCACTGCCTCTGGGCAGCAGGGCTGGGCACAGCCACAGGTCAGACCAGACTGCAGATCACCCCCGCTAATCTGGGTTTCTCATCTGTAGAACAGGCAAAATGCCAACTCCACACTGCCAGTGCAAGCTTCCATCACAGTGTTTGGCAGCCCCTCTCCAACAGCAGCTATGGACCACCCCAGTGCTGTGTGGTACTGAAGGTCCTGGACTGGACTCTTGCTGGTGACTTGCTTGTAGCAGCATATGGCCACAGCTAATTACAAACAACTAATTAAAATGCAGCTCGACATGCTATGAACTCCAGTGAAACCTGGATTCCAAAGATGAGCTTATCTTGCAGAGAACCCAACTGCATGCAAATGTTTTCTTTGCTAATGGCTAATCCATTGCATTCTGGTGGTTTCAAACTACAGGAATCATTAACCAAACAGAGTTGCCATGAAAGGGTCACTGACCATAGCAAAAACTTTTGTGTTGATGCAGAACTAAACAACTATACCTTGTTGTTTTCGTGATCCCCACTGACAGCAATAGGATACATGACATATTTCCCACCCTGGTCTTCGGTGGGGGCACACTCTGGCAGACTGTCAGGATCATGCTCTGCTCCAAAGTTATGTCCAAGTTCATGTGTTGTAACCAGGTCAGCCTCCTTTTTGAAGATGAAAAAAAAAAATGTTGAAAAAAATTAGTCTGAGCAGTAAAGGACAGAAGATCCCAGCTACTTCCAGGCCACCAGCAACACTAAGATACACCAAGATGGTTGGGAATTTCCTATGAACATTTTTTTGTTTTTAGAAGTGGAGAAATGAAGGTAAATAAAATTGTGGTCTTTTTCAAAGTCAAGTTCAAGGACTAGATTTCAACATAAAATCACTTCTAAAGGCAAAATGCTATCCAAGAATACCAATTTGAACTTGTTTTCAAGGCAATGCAGATGCTTAAAATATGAAAATTTGCTTTTATGTAGCTTTTTGCTTTTATGGAAGGCATAAAAAGCTAAAACAAAACACAATCCAAACAAGCACCAGCTACTAAAATTAGTCAATCTCATTTAACATATCTTGCCATTAGAATAATTTCTTCTAAATGGATGATGACATTAGGAGTGCTGAATAAACTCTGCTACTGCATGATTTCTAGGAAAGGCACCTACAGTTGTGGCCCAACAGGGATGAATTTCCAGCTGCATTTATGCAAGACAGGGCTGCTTGTGCTGAGGATCCCGAACCAGCTCTGCTTGCTGAGCACCACCCACGGTGCCTTCCCCAGCCGGTGCTGTCAAGCTCACAAGGTGACAACCACAACCTAAACTCACACAGAAATAAAGGTACCCGCAAGGAGACCAGGCAGTTCTGCAGAGGAACTCACTGCAGCTGCTGTGTGGGCACGGGAAGGACCAATCGCTGCCATGAGCTGCCCTGGTCCGTGTCTAAGCACAGCTAATGTGGGAGCCAGACAGGAGAGCTGCCCAAGCATCCCTCCTGTGCGTCACTGTGTTTCATTTGGAGAAGAGTTTTAAGAAAGTTGTTCTGGTTTGTCTTTTTTAATAAACCAAAGTGGACACCATGCAGCACTTTCCCTGTGAAACCCACATGCACCATAGTCCCAAGCCTTAAGCCTGCCACTGGGAAGACAGAAAACTCAACTTCCTTTGTAATCCAAGGCAGAACTCCAGTCCAGAGACTGAAAAACAAATGCAAATAGCATGGCAGCAGCTAGAGCTCTCTGTCAACATCCCTCTAACACAAAGCTTTACTGTCTTTTTTCTCTATCTTCTTGACAGTTTCTGTGCCAAGTTTTAGCCCACACATCAATTATAAATTCCTATTATAATCACGCTACAGAAAAGCACAGCTGAGAAGCTGGCACAAGTTAGCAAAAGCGAAATACGCCCAACTGCAAAGATTAAATAGATGCAGACATAGGCACTGCTCTGGTGTCTTTACAAGTCAGACAAAGCTCATATCAGGCTTTCAAAGCTCACTTGTGTATTTACTATCTCATAAAGCATGGGAAAAAAATCCAGAAAGCATCAACTTACGTTAAGCTTAGTATTAGCACTAATAAGCCCTGTTTACTATACCGTTCTCTGCTCTAGTTACTCAGGACACACGAAAGTGAGGTGGAGGAATTTTATTAAAAGGCTCAAACTAAACCTCCTACTTTGCCTGCTTGTTCTGTTTGAGGGTTTGTTTTGGTAGAGTTTTGTTTTTGTTTGGGGATTTTTTGTTAAAGCAAAATACATTTAAATTCATCTTTAGACATCAAAAACCTCTTTATATCCAGAAAACTACAGCTCCTCTGAAACACTAGCTGTTTCCTCATTCCTGTTTCACAGTGAATTCAATTTTCAGTTCCATTCAGTCCTGACTCCCCTTGTCAGCTACAACAAAAAAGATGATTTTTGTTTTATGATCTTTACCCTTGTACCCAGAGATCTGACTCAAATGGAAAGCCAGCAGCTCTTTTCTGAGAGAGCACAGAAACTTGTCACAATCCCGTGGCACACACCACAAGCACACACACATGAGGAGGATACTCTCCTACCTTTGTGAGGATGGTCTTCCCATAGTTCTTGGTGCTGGTCAAGCCACTGTTCAGATAGATATCCTTCTTTGCAATTTGACTGTAATAAGCTACAAAAGTGAGAAATAAACAAATTAAAATTGAGAAACATTCTTGTGTCTCAGGGTACTTTTGGGGAGAGAGAGATATTTGTCTGGGGAAATGAACAGCTTTATTGTTCTCACAGGCTCACTAGTGAGACCCTGCCTCTTGCCAGTTTTTGGAGCTGGGAATCTTTCAAGCACAGCTCTAACAGCTCATGTATTACAGTAAAGGCGAAAACAGCAGAAATTTCTAAGACAACAGCATCTGCCATTCCAGAACTACTGCAGGATGTGCCCACACAAAGCAGCCCTTAGAAGAGGGTTTTCTCTATACAGCTTCTTCACACCAGATAGCTTAGTGACTTTGTTCAGTGACTTTTATCCTTCCCGCTTTTTCCAGCTCCAGCCAAAAAAAAGGCCATCCTTTCTATGTAAAAAAAGACTACTAGTGTCTATGCAAATAACACAACATACTCCATGGAAGTTGGAGAAAGAATTAAACATGAATAACAAAAACTGGGACAGAAGAAATAGAAGCCTTGCCTTTAGGACAAATGCCACCATGGCTGTTAGGTCTGGGAGAGCCAACGTAAGCCAGTCCAAGCGTTCCCATGTCAAAATCTTGATACGTGAAGAGATGAGCAAGGCACACGTGAGCTGCTTTCTCAGCAATATCAAAGCTAAATTGCTTTAAAAAACCAAATCAAATCTCTGTTAGCTTACAATGCATTTTAGAAGTCTATAGACAATAACATTTATCTAATGTGCTAGACAAGTACCTCCTAGATCTGGTTAAGTCAGAAAACAGCAGCTGTTTAGCCATCCTAGAGAGCTGCAGGAAATTAAACTAATGCCCAAGTACATTGTACACATTCATTTACACAACCTGTCTATTCATTTTCCCTTTTCACAGGGAGGACAAAGCCAAGTACAATAACTTGATGAAGGTCACAAGGCAGCCAGTCTCAGGGCCTGACATCAGGACCGCCTTTCTGACTCAGACCACATTAATAAGACTAATTGATGTCTGCTTTGTAATTATGCAAGGGAGCCCTTTACCACGGGCTACAGGGCACAGCAGCTGGTTTGACTTTGTGTGACATCCACATGTCATGCGGAAGGAGCAGAGGACTTTCACCCGTTACTACAGAGCAGCTGTACGAATGAGTAATTCTCTGAAGGGGCATGATTTTCCAAGGCTTACAACCTACCTCTAGCAGCATTTTCACATCCCAGGCATCTTTCTTATCATCTGGGTAACTTCTTGCCATATTGTAATGCTTTTCTCCAGGTTTTACAGGATTTGGTTCATTGTGGATGATAATCTACATTTCAAAAAGGGCAACAATAATGAAGAGGAATTTTGGTCAATTTTATAGCTACAGAAAAGGTTTCGATGTAATTTTAAATGCCTCAATAGATCTGTAAGGAGAAAAATTCAGACTCAGCATGATTCTAACAATAACTTTCCAGCCTCTGCTAGTTAAATACACCAACTAAATCATAAGTAACTACATTGTAAGTAACCCTTTTACAGGATAACACCAGAAGTTTTCACTGTAAAATTCTGCTTTGAGATGCATTTTACTCTTAGAAAAACCCCAAACAAATACAACCAGTATAAATAACACCAAATCATTTCAGAGTTCCAGCTAACCAAAATGTATGTTAAAGGATTGCTACTTTCCCAGTAACCCAGAATTAGTTCATCATGCTCTCTATCCCCTCCCTGCCCAAGTAATGCTCCTTCTTTATTCCTGCAGATCTTTTCCCAGCAAAGGGACAGCTGGCTTGTACAATTAGTCTCCATGTCCCACATCACAGCTCTTGCAGTATGCTGAGCTGATGGATTCCTCCTGCTTTTAATGCTGTTTTCCCAATTTCCATGCACTAACTTTGAGACACCATCATAGAAACTGAAGTCACTTCTTCCCTGTGTCCATATAAAAGCCTCTACACTAGCATGATGTCTAAGGGAGCCATTAAAGCTCTTCAGGCAAGATTTGTGTGTTTTCACCTGTGTTTGAGGCCCACTCAGGCTTTGTAAGCCAAGCACTAGCGACAGAAATATGAAGTAAATACATAAGAGTATGTCTGACAGAAACAAAACTTGCTTATATTCAGGAAAAAAAAAGCACTTTTGAATTAAGAATAAATATGGAAAGATTCTCCCTGAAAATTCACACCTCAAATATCTCCCTGAAAAGTCACATCTCAAATACTGCAAGGAACTGAAAATGGGCATCACGTGTCAGATCATTAACACTGGCGAGATGCTATTTCTGAGTGCTCCTGGCTGGAGTTAACAATGTAGGATTTTATTATTTTAGCTCTAACCCAGACAAAATAATCAGAAACCCTGCTATTTAAACCACATTCCTTTAACTTGGCAGCCCCTGCAGAGCCCAGTGAATACCTGCTCTATCTGTATGCCGTACCCATTGAAGGTTCCATCGTCCCAGGAAGTGTTTCGGTAGATGTCATCTACTCTGTCTATCAGTTCAATCTGTGCAGAAGAGAAAAACAAGTTACCCAGTCGAGCTTTCACGGAGCAAAAGACACTCAGAGAAACTAAAACACACTTACCTAGAAACAGTCACTTGAATCAAAACTGAACCTCGTATAAGGTAACAAGACAAACTCCCTGGATTCAAGTACTGTTGGTTTTGGATCAGTATTATCCAATATCCTTGAAAATTCTCCATCATAAAAGTAGCACAAACTTTTCCATTTATCACTTTTGTTTGTGTAGTGGAAGAGCAATAATATTAAGAACAAGACATTTGGGAAACATTTTGTTCAAACACTAATTTTCCAGATTTCTTTGAGGGGAAGGGCAGAGGAGGGAGCTGTTTTTACTGCTTTGTTTTAGCATGGTGCTTAACTAGTTTAACTGACACCCCAGGCTCGCTTCCCTCACTCAGCCAAAAACCTATTATTTTTCTAATTATGGTTCAAGCACAAGGTTCCAGAAAGTCTCTTGTCAGTGCTCACAATCAATACCTCCCTTTTCAAGCTGTTCTCTTAAAAAGACAACTTCTACTAAATATAAACCACCAAACTTGCTGAGAATGAGAAGTGACATTCAGAGCCACTCAATAATAGTTTATGCTTTAGTTTTCCAATCACTGTGTCATAACACAACAGGGGTCAGCCTCAGCACATGTCAGATGCTGAGACAAGAGCACCTCTGCAAACAGACCAAACGAGGCCCCCTTACCTGAAGAATGTAAAAGCAGTTCTGGGGACAGAGAGGTCAAAAAGCCAGCAGAAGTGGAACAGTGATTAGCATTTCAAAGAGTCAAGCTCAGAAGGAGACTTTTGACAAACAACAGGCCTCCAAACCCGTTTTCATTTGGTTTTGTCTCCAGTCCCCAAATGCCCATACTCTCCACTTCTGCTGAAAGGCTGTGGGTAGGCCTTGTTCTAGTTCACAAAAACCTGTCAGACAACCCCAGAGTTTTGGCTGGGGCACTGAGCAATTGGTACACACAGTGGAGCCCTGCTTTCCTGAGGATGGCTGAACACCTGCCTGATGATGGGAAGCAGTGAATTAATTCCCTCGTTTTGCTTTGCTGCTGTGAACAGCTTTTGCTATTAAACTGTTTCTATCTTAACCTGCAAGTTATCTCACCTTTACCCTTCTGATTCTTTCCCCATCCCATCTGTGAGCAGAGAGCAAGTGGCTGCCTGAGGCTGAGCTGCCTGCTGGGGTTAATCCACAACACCAATGTACAACCGAACAAGCTTTTTTACTGGGCCTGCTTCTAATTTTATTGTTCTGGACAGAGAATCCTGAAAGAATTTGGAAAAGAAGATCTGTATGAGTTGCTTTAACCTCATTAAACATGCTAGAACTTTAAAGATCCCCATTTGCAGTGGATTTCAAAATCCAGGAGACTCTAAAGCTCTGACTGAGAAAACAGAAGTTCCTGGGAAGAAAATGGCACAGCCAACAGAAGTATATGAAAGGAAGGTATTTGCTTTTAAGTGAAATTTGAAGACTATTGAACTACGTTAGCTTAACTGTAAAATATTTTTAAAGCATGATTTAGCACTTTCCCAGGTAAAAGCTGTGCATACAAAAGTAGTATAAGCTGCGTGTTGTTTTAACTACTGGATCACTGTGTTTTCCTGCATCTATTTCAGCAAATTTTAATAGGGTACATTTACTTACCAAATAGTTTATAGTGGTGCTCTCTTCCCCACGGCCCATGTACTTGAAGAAACGATGGTCTGCCACTACCAACATCTTGCACGTGTTTTTGGAGTTCTCTGGAATTGCTCTTTTCTTCCGATGGGTGCTTTCTAAAGTAAATATTCCAAATAAACACTCAATACTACTACCACTGCTGAGTCTATTGTCCTTATTTAAGACCTGAATGTGAGTGTGGATGGGGTCCTGGGAAGAGAATGGGGATGTTTAGTTTTCGTTCGGGGCTTTTTTTTTTTAATAGCTATTTTAAAATTTTGTCTTCCTAACAGTCTTCAAACTTACTGTAGGGAAAAGAATGCATAGCAATGAAACTGAGTTATTCATCAGATTTACCTATGGAACTTTTATGGTCATCACCACAGTCTTAACACTTCTCTCCTGTTCCTAGTCATTACCCCAACTTTGGTGACACAGCAAAGGAAAGAGGGACCAAAAACTCCCAAAACCCCATCATAGCTCAAGATGGATTCCTTGAGTGACCACAGAGGCCAAACAGGTCCTGCTGCACAGTGCACAGAAGTACAAAGTTGTTTTAACAGGCTTGAGGAGTGCTGCTTCCCCCCTCCATCCCCACAGCGAATTGACAGAGTTCATTTGTTTCAAAGATGCTGCTCTCCCAAGGTATGGACACTCACCTTCATTTTGCTCCCTGTCTTCCAGTCCTTTTGGCAACAGGTCATCTTCACTCAGCTTTAAATAACCACACACTTTGGGGGACTGCAATCTTGAGAAATCTTTGATATCTTCAGATCTGTAGACCAGCAGTCTTTCATCTTCCACATCATCTACAAATCTCCACAGTGGCTGACAGCACAAGGAGAAGTTAGGAACACAGTGAATGCAAAGTCTAGGTAAGTAAAAAACTTTATGTATGTACCATCAAATCTCCACAGCCTCAGGTGTACACATACATATGCACAAATATACTTCACCCACAGCAACAAATCTACTGATAAAATGACATCCCCAAGAAAGCCAACAGAAGTCAACTCTCTCATGCTACATGGGAATCCAAAAGCCTGAGAGCATCTTAACAGAGTAGTGGCAGCTACCTGATAAGGCCATAGGAGAGAACTTTTCTTCCCCTCAGAATCTGAGCAAGCTGAAGAGGCTTCTCAGGTTCCTCTCCTCCCCTCTGTAGCAGCATGGAGCCAGGAGGAGATCTTTAACTGTGCTAACAAATGCACTGATGAGAAGCACAGGAGGTGGCAGGTAACAGAGAGCCTTTAAACACTCAGCAGAATGTGGGCTCTCCAATGTTCAATAGACCCAACTCACTCGTAAGCATGAAAATTTCTCCAAAACCAAAGAAGACCATGAAATCTCAAGGAAAGACACCAATTCCCATAGCAGACGCATACAAACCACCTTTTTACTTTACTAGCAAGTCCTATTATTATCTGAATGTTAAAGCCACAGCAACACCACCAAATACAGCACGGACAGGACCAGTTCTTTGGCCAAAGCCAAGCAGCACAGACTGCCTGCACCCACAACACAGCACCTAGCTCTGGGTCTCCTCTGGCCTTTAGGCAGTGCTCTTGCAACTTCAGCCAGCCATTATTTAGCACACTGTGCTTTCGCTTCACAGCAAAAAGGTCCCAGAACATGAAGGCTGCACCACGCCAGAAGCCACATGTCTGCAGCACAAAAGTGAGGGTTTCTCACACTAAGGCAAGGTGTGAGAGCAACAGTGGTTTACACAAAGGCCCACAGCCTTTCCAAACAGTACACAACTGCCTTGAAAACAAAGGCAGGAAATGGCCGTGCAGCTTTGTCCATGCTGCCTTTGGGGAATAGACCCAGGCATGCTCCCTCTGTGACTGCGCAAGGGGATTGTCTCATCTGGGGCTGGTTAGTGGCCAAAGCTGACCTGGGGACACCACCAGCGAGGCAGCGTGGGCAAGCCAAAGGCTACACACTATTGCCTGCCCTCAGCTGCACAGACATGGCCAGCCAGGAGCAGGGGCTTGGCTGCACGGAGAGCCAAGGCACACCCACACTGCTCTGCACCACACACACAAAAATGCTTTACATCACAAACAGCCACTGTGTGCACTTAATGTAAAACACAAGTACAGTAGTTTGGGTATTTTGATCACAGTTTTATCTCAGCTTTACCCATAATTCTGCATATCCTTGGGTTTGGAGACAATTACAATATCCATATAACACTCAGCCATAATTACTGTTATTCAGCCATTCTAGTACTGCTTGTGTCTGGGAATATACTGCACTGAACAACTCATTATGACTGTCTATAATTATACATTTGTTGAATAAGTTTTTTTTAACCAAGAGTTCAAAATAACACAAGCAATGAAAATGGTGAAAAACAAGGGAGTAGGGAAAAATAACCAGATTTTCAGATAAAATATCAGATTTTTAATGAAGCTCTAAGAATGGGAAAACTTCCAAGACGTAACAAAGCCAGTTTTAAAAAGCTTCACAGAGATCGACTCTGTTTAGACTGCCACAGTTTGTTAGAGGCCATGATCACCACTAATTACTAACATTATCCATTTCTGTTTCTGAAACCCTTTCCTGTTTAAAATATACTTTCTTCCTGATATATTCAAAACATGCAACTGTCAGAGAATGTCAGAGAATGTCACGCTAATAAAAGTCAACACTTGCAAGCCAAATTGGTTTTGTATTTCTCTCTCTCCTCCCCACTCACCCCAAAACAAACACAACCAAATCTAGTTTGAGCTACAGAAATGTCAACACAACTAACTAGGAAGAGGAAGACCCAGAGGAAAAGAAGGTGATTGTTTGGATACAGTTTTCCACAGCAAAGCGTACCTCGATATTGTATTCTTCTCCATCAGTATTGATTCGCACTGTAAAATCTTCATCCCCAATATGTGCCACAACCTTGGAATTATGCTCTCCTTTAACATAAGCACAGAAGAATTAAATTAATTCAGCTGTTTGCAGGTGCTCCTGCACACCCACATTTTGTTGGGAGTTTTTAATTGTTTCTAAACTTCTAAACTAACTTTCTCGGTCTCTCTATTGTGCAATTTAAAGAAAAAAAGAAATTAATCAGCACTTCCCCCAAGTCTTATTTTCCCAATAGTTACAGTCAACAAGACTCCGGTTTAACAGATAATTTTTCAGAAAGTGTTGAGATGGCTCTGGGGATCAGTAATGGGACACACACTATTTCTGCCAACAAAAGCAGCATGCATCTAACTAGTGCAATTTCACGGCGTCAGCCTGCATTCCAGTGGAAAAGTCTTACCACATCACAAAGGCAACACAGAAATCAAAACAACTTAGCAGAAGCATTAGTACTGCCTGAAAGTGGAGCATTACTTTCTTACAGGAAAGTAATCTGCAAAGAACTATCTTTAAGTCTTTTAATTGAACAGTCTGGGCATCAGTGCATCACCTCTACCTCGGCTTTGTGTTCTGGGGCAAGTCCTACATTCCAGCTGGAATTAAAGCTACCATCAGCACTTAAAAAAAATAATAATTTGCAAGCCACTGCTTAAGTAAATTATACCTTTGTGTTCCGCCAAACTAAACACAAGAATCCTATCTTAGGAGCTTGATGCAATAAACCCTACCACCCACCAAACCTAAAAAAATCCCCAAACACACCACAAAAACAAAACCAGAAAACCCAAGGGGATAAGAATTACGTTTATTTCTTCATCCTAACCATATCTGATGAAAATGAGGGAAATACATCATTTACTCTGCCCAAGAGACTCAAGCAAAGCTGTGGTTTCTCAGTATTGACCCATAGTCTACTTCATACTAACCAACGACATGTCCGGTGAAGAAGTCTTGCCATTGAACACGATACTCCTTTTCCTTGCCTTCACCATCCACAATTAATGCTTGAAATTTTTCTGAAAAGTGTTCAGCAGTTGCAGTTAAGTATAATTTAAAGTGCCTGTAAAAGAATTTACTTACATTTATTTTTAAGCAAAGTATACACATAACAGATACAGTCAATTTCCATTTTACTGAGGTCCAAAAGAAGTTAAAAAGCATTAATTCTGATAAGCAGGCTACAAAAACATATACTGTGTAATTGATAACTAAATATTTTAAGAGTCAGAGATGTTTTATTTTTTAAAAAGTTTAAAAAATATTAACTCCAAAATCCAACAGTCAGAGTTTGCTCATGATGTGCCTTCTTCATTTGCAGTAAAGCAAAACCAGTTACTGGTAACTATTTAAAAAAAAAACAGACTAAGAAATTTCTTCATCTATTTTAAATTAAATTATCTTAAAGTTCTTACTTTCTGACATAATACAGGCAAGAGACCATAAACAGAAATCTGAACTCTGTACAATTTTACAATATATTGTCACAAAAAACTAAACACTATCCCAAGAAGTAAGCTGATAACCTTCTCTAGAAGAAGCCTCATGGGCTCTTGGTTTATGTCGACTTTGGGTCAAAAATTTTTGGCATGCTTCTCTGCAATTATTCTGTAATCATCACTGGCAGTATTGCAACCTTACCCTAAAGCCAGGGTGCATGAGGCAGTGCCAAATAGGGACAGTCAGACATCTGATCCCATTAACTTAAAAATTTCCCTTCCAAACATTCAGAGATTCAAAAATTATGCATAACTTGCATGACAGTTGAAGATGACAGAGGGGAAGGCACATGAGAACACGGAAGACAAAAGATGTCAGATGAACAAAAATCTATCTACATTTGTTAATACAATGTGTTATTCTCGCCCTGTTCCCCATTTCAGATTCACAATTCAGCACTCAAATACCTGCAAGGCACTCCTCCAACTCTCAGAATAAAATCCCTGCAATCTTCGTGCCTGTTCCCTTCTACTTCTTCCCCTTTCACCTGAGCTTTTACTTCCCATCTTGTAACAAAAACCAAAAAACCAAACCAAACAAACAAAAGATTAAAATACATATTTTATTTAATGGGACATTTCTACTCAGTAGGAAAAGGATTAAACCTCCATGAAAATAAATACAGTAAATCTTTTGGGCAACACACTACACACACTAACCAGACTGAAGGCTCAGATTTACAAGAACCAGAGGACAGTCAAGAAGTATTGACAACACTGCCAGATGAGATGTAAATGGGATCCAACTCAATCAGTGGAAGTAATCTACATGAAACTAAACCTAAGAATAAGAAATCCTAAATTACTGCTACTTCAGCCATCAGAGCAATAAAATATAACTTATTTTCCCCATTCCTCTGAGCCTCTCTGAAGTCATATGAACATGCAGATCACTAACCTAGAAGAACTGGCCAGTCATGACAGAAAACAAGACAACAAATTCTGGGTTTGAAACTGCACATTATTCATCACAAACTGAAGGGAAGTATTATGCTATTTCATTGCTGATGATTTAATTACCTTTGCAGGGCTGAAAAACTTAAGAGCCTCTCTACGTGTGTCTCAGGCTGGAGGTCCCTCTTCTTCAGTGAGTGCTGCTGGATGCTAGACAGAGAGAGGATGTCGTAGTCTGAAAGCATGGACTCAACTGTGTCTGGAAGACCAACAAGGAAAGTTTTCGTTTCAAAAGACTTTCTCTCCAAATGCACACATAAAAAAGGAGCAAACCAGACCCTCCCATTTCAACAGCAAGACCACATTTTGCTTTAATTTTTGTGATAACTACTGTACATTTCTGTAAAGGTCTATTTTGCATAGGCAAGTAAAAATCACAGAATGTGACAAGACACAATCTGAGAGAGACAAATGGAGTTTGCTTCACTTCTTCAACCAACTCATCATTTTTACTGCCACAGCAATGCAGAACTAATGTCCTCCCTGGCTGCCCCCCCAAAACTAAATGGGGGAGAATGTCCCCATTTCTCTGGAGTGAATTACTCTCCTCATCTGCTGGTCCGCACATGAATCTGAGGAAGAAAATAGTTTAACCCGAGACTTATACCAAATTAATTGCAGATTGGGATTGCATTGGGACTTTCTGCCCAACAGTAGCTAGAAAACAGGTATCTGCAAAGCACAGTCAGTCAGAACTAACAAGGCAACTCATGTGAGATACTCTAGTTTCCCAGTATCTTACCATCATGCAAAACTCATTTTCCTACTCAGAACATGAAAACTTGTTCAGAGAAAGGAGACCACGTGCCTGAATTCCTATGGGAGCAGTACACAAATTACAAATTCGGGTCAATATTCTGCAGATGTTTCCACCATTAACAAGTGCATGACAGCTGCCAACAGTGTTTGGCTTTTGCTGATAAAGCCTCCTGCTACTTCATAAGGCATTCCTTCACCACAGAACCCATCCACACTCTCCCTTCTCTGCAGCACCCATCACTCAGTGAGACACGCAACAACCACCTTGGCTTCCATCAGCACTGAGAGACGCAGTTGCTATTTACAGACTTGACTAGAGGTTCTTATTCCCACATCATCATTCTCCTTCTCAGACAGAGGTGTTCACTCTTCACTGCACCAAATGACGATTCAGATGTGTTTTACAAGAGACAGAAGTGCTTTAATAAAGACATTCTTTATTTTAAAAATTCCCTGTTTCTTTCCCCTCCATTTCCAGCTATGCTTCTAAACCAGACCTGATAGCTACCAAAGAGGGTTTTGTTAAGGAAGATGGCATTCCTTCAGAGCCCCTGGTCACTAGTTACACCACTCAGCAGACACCTCATGTGTTTTATTGGACTTTTAAGTAAAGTAGCACCACTAACATGCTGTTTTACTGGCTCTTGTGCAACAAACCAACATTGCCAACTTGAAATCTAGATGAGTACAGCTCTTGAAATAATATGGATTTTTTAAATCTGACACTCGGTACTGTAATTTATCCCCAAATCCATGCCTCCAAAGGCCAGGAAAGCTTTAAGAACACGGGCACTGATCAGGGCAAGAGAAGCACTTTGCTTTTCCTTTTGCGAGGGGGTGGGTGGAGAGAATTAACCAGCAGTGTACAGGTACATGTGTCCTTGTGTACACTGAAGTAAGGAAGGCACAGAAGCAAAGATGACCCTCACAGCCCTCCTGGCCCTGCACCAGACCCACTCACAGAGCGAGGGACAGGTGACACGGCTGCTTTCTTGGGCAGCACAAGCCACCGAGGAGCGATTCCCAGGCTTCTCCCTCCCTAGCTGCTCCTCCCCAGCCCTTGAGCAACACAGGAAGGGCAGTACAGTTGCAATTTCCTGATTTCTGTTTACAACCCACAGGTCGAGAGCATCTGCAATCAATTACCATGGGTTACATGCAAAGACAAGTTTCTATCATCATATTTTCTGTTGTGGGGATTTTCCCCATAGGTGCCCCACTGTTGCATGCCAGGCAGGGCCTTCATCCTCAGCTTGCCATGTGCTGCAGAGTTGGTTCACTAGAGCCATGCTGTGAGAAAATGCCTAACTTCCCCCTCCAAACAGCCCTTTTTTCATTAAAAAGTCTGTTCTAATTAACTGCTTTTGGTCTGGCACGTGCTGTCATCCAGAACCACTTAGAAAGGGGGTAGGAACAGGCAGGGAAATCAATTCTGAAAAAAAACCCACCTAATTAAACTGCCTAGTCTTGAATTCTTTTAATCAAACTTGAAATTATCTCACCACACTCAGCTAGAGCTGACCCCTCAGAGTGAATGTTGATATACAGGATATCCGACATTGGTTTATGATATCGACCAAGCACGTGTTACTTGGGGTGGGAAACAAGAGGTGTGGTGCCACTGCTGCGCTGTTCGGGGACTTGCCAAGCATAAGGTCTGCCCAAGAGGCACAACCCCAGCTATAAAACACTACTGTCCTCTTGCACCTCTTCCTGTGAAGTACAGACCAGAACCAAGAGAAAGCCATGCCAAAGAGCAAGATGCAGTTGCCACTATGGCCAGACAAAATGTCTCAGTTTCACGGCAAGAGAACTGAGAAGTCTACTAAAAAAATCAGGCTTTTTTATTTGGTAGGCAAGTCCCGCTCCACCTTAATATACACAAACACCCTTCTGGAAATGCCTCAAAGAGACATACAGGAAGGGTAGTAAGAACAAGACCTAAAAAGTTCATGAAGATGAGTAAGATGATTCTATTGAAGTAACAAATGAAACACAGGGCACTCCCAGTTCCTGTAACCCTGAAACAAGAGTGCACTTGTTCATATTTCCGCTTACCCTTCCTATATTTGTTTGCTTTTAATTTTACTTACAACATAAGTAGAGGCTTAAGACATGCTGCTCCCAGACATAATCTGTTAACTAATTATGGTATCAGACAGATGTGGAAAAAATATATTGGTAATACACTCAAACCAAAATTTTTCTCTAAAATGTTCATATTACAAAAATGAATCCATGTTCATAGCTTACTGAAAATAAAAGATGAAGTGTCATTATTTCAAACAAAACACAGAACTGTACAGAGTCCAACTGTACAGCAGTCTGTGGATGGGAGCCATAGAAAACATATACTTAACTCCTTATTCAAGTTTAAAAATCTTTCTGCTGTTCCTTTCTCACTATCTTCATTATGGTCCAAGAGTGATTGCCCATGGGCTTCAACAGACCTGAGCTGACTTCGTTTTCCCAAATCACTTTTTTGCGGTTCCTTCCCCTCCACACTCTCCTAGATTTCTGCATTCCCATCTTTTTAGGAAACACCTTAACTGCATCCTGCTATGCCAAGTATTTATTTATTGTCACCAGCCTTCACCTCATGGTATCTTCTTTCCTGGAGGGAAACCTCCCAAGAACATACAGATCTTGAGTTTGTAAGAGAGACAGGGAAGGAACATCGGTGACAAGGATGGTATCCCAAAGCTCTCAAGAAGAAATCCACAGCAGTGATCCTCCTCTACACCCAGCTTTGAACTCACCCTCTTTTTTTTCACCTTGTTTCTGGGCTAAAAGCCTCCTGGCACTAGACTTTGAGACTTAACACAGGAAAATATCTTTTAATAAGCTCTGCTCCAGCACCAAAGAGCTCAAGAGTGCACTGGGCAACAGCTTAACTCCCTGAGTTGAGGGCCACTGCATGTATTTCAGAAGAAGAAGTTTCTCTTTCAGTGCTCAGCTAGCAATTCAAATACCAATGTCACCCTTCTCCAACCAGCTCGGCTTTCGTAAGTAGAACAGTAAATTCCCATGATCTCATGCCACATCTATTGCCTGGAAACCAACAAGTAAATGTGGCAAGTCAGCCATTTCATAAGCATTCTTTTGCACTGCATTATTTATGGAAAGGTTAAGCTTATCTACAAGCATAAAGTTTTAACCCAGAAGATATAATTAATATTTTTTAAAACTCTCTTCAAAATTGTCCCATGATAGAAAATGTCCCTACCTAAAACTCAAGATCCAACATTAAAAAAAATACTACTTTTGGGATTTAAAAAAGACTACTAGATAATCAGTGAGGTTTGCAAGAATGGTTGCAGTTATTTCTCCAGTCATCACAAGGGAATAAAAGCAGAAATAATTTTTTGGTCAAAAGCAGAATGGGACTACAAGCCTACAGGGAGCAGTCCTAGAACAAGTACTGCAAACACAGGAAGGATTCTGCAGTGGGACTGTTAAATCAGTGTCATCTCCAAGACTGAAAAAAGGGCTCCAGGCTGTATTTCATGCGGCACTCATCAACTGCATCTGGGTTCCGATCTCAAGCTGATTTCCAGTGAGTATCAAATACCCATCAAAAGCTTATGAGCAGTTGACTAGTAACAATTTTTCTGATTCAGCCAAGGAGTGACTGAATAGTTGAAGGCCTCCATATTTTTTATTGTTACTATTTAGTTTTACATGCTCTTCTTAGTACATTTAAGTATTTTAATTAAAGTAACCAAATATAGTAATTTGAAATATAATTCAGAGTCTCAGAATTTAGACCAGGAAACACAGACTGGAGTCTTCCCACCTGAACCACAAGAGCTAAAGCAGGTCTCCATCACCCTACATAAAACAGCTGCCCCTGTGTTTGTGGCAACAGCCACTCACTGGCTGCAATACAGCCGGATTGTTTGGCTGCAGCACCAGTCCAGGGAGGGCTAACGGAGAAGGCAAATATATTCGTATTTCAACTGCACACACAAACGGTCTGTGCCAGGCAGGAGGTGATGCAGTCATACCTAAATGTTTGTGGGTACCTTCTCTGAACAGCTTACGCTGTGTTTAGGAGACTGTTGATGAAGAGGACGCATTGAGAAGGTTCATCATGGGAAAGCTGTTCCGTAACAGCTCCTTGCACATGCTGTTACATCTTTCTCCAGTACATCTGGTACAGAGCCATGGCAGAGACACAATACAAAGTGAATTGAAACACTTAATCCATGCAGAACAGCCCATGCTTTTAACAGTTTAGATAAATCGTGTTAACTTGTTTCCACTGAGAAGTGGTTGCTGTTTTGCTCATCAAGAACATGTAAACAGAAGAACTTGTATGAGAAACAAGTTCAAAGCAAGAACCAAATACATGTCAGTGTTCTAATAAACCATAACAAGATAAAGGCTTACACTCTGGACAAATCTGTTAGTAAGAATGGCCAGCCATGTCAGCACTGCTGAACAGTTTAGAAGGCATGTTTTTGACTCGATCCCAGTTGCACCAAACTTGTTAAACCACGTGAGAAAACAAGGTGCCCAAACTCACTCAGCCAGCAGCAGATGAAGCCTCGGGGTACAGTTACCCAGCCCTCACGCTGGGAGGGCAGGGATGCTGGTGCTTTATTGTCCACCAGCTACTCCACAGGGCACTTCTCCTGCAGTTACACTGGGCAACTACTCTCCTTATCATACATTCAGACATGCCAGTGATGGATACCACCGAAAAGCTAACGGCTTACTAAATACTCTTTAGCTCATCTCAGGAAAAATGTGTTCATGTAGCTACACCTTTATACTACTCCAAAGTTTCTTCCCCACAGTAAAATAAACATCTGCTTCTGGGCAGTGGGAATATTTCCTTAAGGATGCAAATTCTGTTTAGCAGAAGCTGTACAGATAATTTTCTGGTGGTTTTGAACACAGCTGAATACCCACAATGGCTCCTACACGTTACCTCACACACTCCCAACCTTGCAAATTATCTCCTTCACAAATCATGTCTTAAATAAGGACAAATGAGGAACAAAACTTATACTGTTGGATCTACTTGATTTAATAACAGTCTGTCCTATTAATGACAACACACCATTTTTCGAAGGAAAAAAAAAGCAATATTCTGCCAAATATTGACATTATAGAAAATAAGGAAGTCCACTGAATCAACATACTCAGAGTGAAACAAGGGCAATTCAGCCACTCCATCTTACACCAGAACAGCATCATGTGACTCGATGCTCAAAAAAACCCAATGCAACCCACCCCCAAATCACATGCTTTCATACATCCTGCAGAGAGGAATGGTCCAGTCCCAGGATGACGTGTTCTCTGGAAACAGATCATTTGTTGGCTCTCAAAAAACTACAAGCCTCACTACTGTACAGAGACACCACATCACAAAACCCTGCTGTGTCACAAAATAAGTTTGAGGGGAGCTGATTCTAGGTAGACACAAATTACTGTCTAAACTACACCTGTGAGACCAACCCCTTCACTTCTGACTGCATTTCTTCTCCTTGTGGATACAAATTTGGACTCATTCACACATGATCTTCCAAAATTCAAGGCACATCACAGGTACTGAGGGGTAGAACTTTACTATTTCAGTAACAGCCTGAAAAGGAGAGAAAGGAAACCAAGGGATATCATGTTCTTGTTCAATACCTCAGTAATTATGGATCAACATCTAATGGGTGGCACCTGCAGGTGCCTCCTTTCATAACAGAGCCCCCTTGCCTTCCCACTTCCCAGTCCATGCACCTACATAGGTTAAAAAGGCAAATATCAAGGAGGGAAGAAAGTATAAATAATGCATATTAAGACAGTACAGGAAGACAGGGATGGATACTGTGAAGAGACGCAGGACACAAGTGACAAAGATGGGGAGTACTATCACATGTATCTGCAAGAATAAAAGACATCACAAAGACCACCAGACCCATCTGAGAAGGTTGCAGGACATCCCCAAAACAGGCAAGTTCATGTGTTGCACATGAAAATCATAGAAAAAGACAGCAGGATAAACTGCTCTTCATTAAAGAAACCCGGCTCTTAGTTTCACAGCAAAGCACTTCCCATCATCAGTCTGGCAAACAGGCAAACTCAGACTCCTACAGTTTATAAAAAAGCTGGAGGGGCGGGGGGGAATTCAACCTGTTTATAACAGAAGTTAAACATAAACTTCTATCTCAAAGACAAATCTCTGCTGACTACTAAACACACCATTAAATCCTAATGTTAAATAAGAGTGCCAGAGTGTTAAGAGTACAGCTGGCTGTGCTTCCTCACTTGGCCCTTCCAGCCACGGAACAGAAATCCACGCTGGGGCTTCTGCACATGCACACAAAAATTCCAGAGTGGCAGAAGCATGAAACTGAGATGAGTCACTGCTGCTATCAGCAATGTACAGCAGCAGTGGTCAGTTTTTACAGTGGGGGAAAATTAAACCACCCCAAATCTTAAATGTAAACAGGAATTTTACTTTTTGTCTGCTTAAAGGTCAGAACAAATTGGCACTACTGAAAACCAAACTCATGCTGAGCACTGGATTATGTTCCCATTACAAAAATCTTGCAACAGTTAAAGGGAACTCTTATTAATTAGAATTTAATGTAGCATTGACATTCCTCTTTTGGTTGACCTTGAGTACTTCCCACAGAAATTACACTACCATCACTTTTTTCAGCTGGAAGTGGGAACACTGACCTATTCATATGAACAAGTGAAAACAAACCTGAGAAAAGTACTCGAAAACCTTGATATTAAGTGACTTCATGGAAAAGACTGCTAATCCACAATACAAAAATAATACTGCTAATTTGCATTCAATAAGGCCATGTCTACACCAAGCATTTGCTGTTTATACTGAGACAAAGACACTGCATCAACGAATTCCTGCAATGATTTTGAAATAATCCCGCCACATCCTGGGCAGGGATCACATGCTGAGGGATTGCGTGTCCCTGAATTCTCCACCATGTGATACACGGTGAGAAACACTCCCAACCCTCAGCTTTTGGGGACATACTGCAAAACCAGCCCCATCTAAAACAGCAGCCTTGCTTCAAAGGGTGTCCAAAAGGGGTAAGAAACCGTAACAAAAAAGGAAGATCATGGTAGGGAAATGAATCATTTGACCTTCACATAGGTCTTGCCTTAGTCTCCAACAGAAGCTTCAGTTCAGCAGGATAATATTTAATCTTGCATAAAGATTTTTGTCACCAATTGCACATTCTTGACACTGAGCTAAACTTCCAATCACTTAACTCTCTGCCAGCCAGTTATGTTCCTAGCCTTTTGGACTTCCTGCATTTTGTCACACCAAGCATGAAGAATTCAAAATTGACTGCAAATCAGTTTATGCTGCCCTCTGTATCACTTAGCTACCCTGGTTTATTCATCAGCACCACTACCATTTGTTTTTTTCACTTAACAACTTCCAAATCCTAGTCTTCTGATATGCTTTAGGTGGGTTTGCACCGAATCATTTGTCATTTCTCCAGCTCACACACTTGTTCTGAGTTCTGCATGGTATTTCTGCAGTATGGAGAAAAAACTGCTGAAAATCAGGGTATCCGCCTCAGATTTTATTAGAGCAATTTGGCAGTAGAAAAAGGCCCACAGTGAGTGATTCAAAGAATATCATCTGCCCAGCATAGGAGTAACTATCTTATTTTAGTTCCCTTCCTAGCTTACAATAAAAAGTTCTCATTCAAAAGAGGTAACAGTAGAGTAAGACACAGTTTTCATCCAGACTCTCTTAGGAGTAATCCTGGATACATACTACTTAGTGGCAGCACACAACTCGTACCACTGTACTGTAATACAGATCCAAGCAGTTCTTTAGATTTATTCAGTGACCTGTTCACCTATTCAGCACCCAAGCTGGATATTTGCACTGTTATTCTTATTGAGTACATTAAGCTCTATTACTATTCAGATATGTCTGACTCCAAGATAAACAGCATAAATATTTTATAGTTATAAAAGGTTATCTTCAGAGAGAAACGACAACAAAGAGAAAAATTTTGAAAGAGCTGCCAATTATTTTTCAGGGGCAAAACTACAGTATCAGTCTGTATTGACTAGTAGAGTCTCACTTCTCCAGAAACTAATCCCTGATGTCAACATTATCAAAAAGAGTATACCTGAAGACAAACTGAGGTGGATACCATCCTGCCTTCATCCCTCACCTGGAACACAACCACTTCCGCCCCCCCAAAAACAACGGGGCGGGTGCTTGGACAGTGAGCTGCTCCACAATAATGGACTTCACAAAGAGAAAATACACCCTTTACTGAAAATAAAACAAAATGAAACTATTAGCGTTCACTTGTTAGTGTTCGCTCTGTTTTTTTATGGCTCCCAAACCACCAGGAAAAAAAAAAAGAAAGAAAAAAAGAAAAGGAAAAAAAAAAAAAAGAAAGAAAAAAACCCAAACAAAAAAAGAGATTGGGTCCAGACAGCTCACATTCCATGAATGTGCTCACAGGAATGGGGAAGGGATTGGAAAGCTGAGGTCAGGTTGTGGCAGTCCCATTTTAGATCAGTTTAGACTCCTGGAGCACCACACCCTAAGATTACTTCAGCTGAAAAAAGCTGGAAAATGACGCACAGTTTTTTACCACTTATTCTATTATTTGTCAAATTCTTTTTCCACTGTATAATTTTTTTTTCTTCCTTGAAAGCTGAACTCAGATTAATAAGCAAGAACTTCTCAACAGAAATCAGAAAATGTTAACTCATGAAACTTCCTTAAGGGTAGCACTCATCAGAAATCTGATTTCAGTTCCCAAAGATTAAGCTGTGGTTAAACAGAGCTTTCAAAATCATAACATTGAAATTATTAGAAGGAAAAGATGATATTTAGAAAACCAAGCTGTAAGATGAGGACAACAGAACTCCAATAAAAGATGAACATAAAACCACAATAATATAGGCAAAGGTATTTTGAAAAGCAGCTTATAAAAGGCATAAAGATAATACTTGAAATATTTTTTATTTTATGAGAAGAAACCACACAGCTAAATAATCAAAAGGGCTTGTAAAACAAGGAAGTTGCAAATACAGCCCCAAGAATGGATGCTAAAGGCCCGTACCAAAAAGTAAGGCAATAATTGACCTTAGTATTCACTGCAGAGGAGATTAAAACATTCCCCAAAACCTTATAATGATAGGATATATGTGAAGACCTGTGTTTGAGACTCAGGAAAAGAGGTTTTACAACAAGTCTAGAAAATGGCCAATAAATCAATAGGATATGAATGTATTAACTCAAGAGTTACAAAGAACTGGTCAACTACTAATGGTGGTATGGTACTACAGTGCCACGGGCATAGTGCAGGTGGTCTGAAAGGACCAATTTCCACTCCATGTACCACCTAAGGGCCTAATCAACAAACACATTCAATGCTCTGACCTGGCAAACAGATAATAATAACAACAAAGTCTAAGTTACTAGACCTGGGGCTAAATAAAATACTAGGGAAGTAGTGCCTCCTATGTATTAGCATATATATATATGGGATTAGTGAGTGGATAAAAGTAACGGCTAATGTAGCACACATGGATTTTTCAAGCTCCCTCACAAAATACTTCTTAAAATTTAGTTTACTGGACAACAAAACAAAATGTGTGATGAAATTCAAGGTATAAATGTGTGAAATAACACATGAGGAAAATAATTCCTCACTGTATTTAAACGGTAAAGTATTTCAGTATAATTATTACCACTCAAAACAACAACAAAAAAACCCCAACAAAACCCACAAAGAAAAGATAGCTTGGAGTGACTATTGAAGACAAAAACTACTCAGAAAGGCAACAAAATCAAAAGCATTCATCATTATAAACTTATGCTGCCTTTGTATTAGAAATAGTGTCCTGCAGCCCTGATCATATATCTCAAATAAAAATCCAACACAAAATATACAGACAAAAATAACCAATAAAGTCATGATTCTTTCCTATAACTAAGAATTATTATATAGATTAATATTTTCTCACTTAAAAAAAAAAGATAGTACAAGTGAGACAAATTATTACATAGTTATGTAAGTAACTAAGAGTTTGAAGAAAATTAATAGTTCTTCCATATTGACCACTTCTGACAGCAGAAATGGTCAACATTTAGAAACAGAAGAAAGGAGGTTTTCCTCCATGCAGTATTTCATAAAATTGAATAGCTCATAGTCCAGGCATAGTGGTACATAGGCCAAGAAAATAAAAGTTGTGAGATAAAGACTGCACAAAGTCATAGCAGACAGGTATTTTAGAAGGCATGAAGATCTGACAGCCCAAGATGCAACCTGACCTGCCTGATGTTGAAAGGACACACGGTGTTTGTTTTGTTCCTATTACACTTCCTGAAGCATCCACCACTGAGCCCCATCCTTCCCAGGTTCCTGCAGCCACCAACTGCTGAGGTGTGCACAGAACCCCAAATCCACCTGAGGTGCAAGAAAGGAGGGCAGAGGTGCAGCCCGGACACCTGTCAGGAAACGTGCTGAGAGATCTAAGCCAAGAAAGGAGACTTGCAGCAGTCCCTGCTGGCCTCACCAGCTGGAGACAGGACAAATATCTCTGTGTGAATGTATAGCTGATTAATCACTGGAACAGTGTTTGGAGACAGTCTTTAGACAGTTCGATTTGAATGTCAGCATTATCACATGTGAATCCCCGTCCTGCGTACCAATGGGCGCAAGGAAAGCAACAGAACTTATCACAAAATAATTTTTGTACCTTTGATTTTCAAAACACGGGTTTTCATTTGGGGGCCAGACAAAGCTTTTAAAGGAAATAAAATTTTTGCTGCTCCAGTGATGAGGAACTATTGTACAGAGAGGAGAAAAATGGAGCAAAGACAAGGATCCAAGAAGTATGTAAGATATAGGTCTTAAGGGCAAGACATGGCCACTGCCTCTTGCAAGAGCCCATCTGCCATTTCAGTGATAAGCTTTTGCTTAGCAAACGAAAGTCTGCAACTTCTTCACTGCAAAGCAGAAGCTTAGATGCAAAACTGTTTACAGAAGTTAAATAAAGCAGCGGTTCTCCTTCATGTCAAGCTTTTCTAGAGGTAGCTTTCAGCTCCAACGGCTTCAGGCTCTCCGGTGACTCTCCAAACAGAACTATGAAGGGAAGCCATTTATATGATTTTGCCCAGTGAGGCTGTGCAGTCTCCCTCACTGGAGGTATTACAGAACCGCGTGGATGCAATCCTGCGGAATGTGATCCAGGATGACCCTGCAGGAGCATGGAGACTGGACCAGATGACCCACTGCGGTCCCTTCCTACCCGACCTATTCTGTGATTATCCCGCCTTAACAGAACGCAAACTCCTGTGAGGAAAACTCTTCAGCAGACCTCGAGAGTGAAGACAATGGTGTTTCCCTGCCTCTCCGCAGAGCAGAAACCCCAAACACTGCTCATCAGCGATGCCATCAGCAAAAGGGGTGCTCTGCCCCACTCCACACATCATCCATCACTAACCCCTGGCAGAGCCGGGGGTGCCGTGCCTCCCCCCCCACCCCGTCGCAGTGGTCTCTCCCTCCTTCTCCCATCTCTCCCCTCCCCTCCGCGGTTGCCGTGGTCGCGCCCTGCCCTCACCGTAGCGCTGCGGGCGCTGCGGATGCCCCAGCGCCTCCAGCCCGCCCGGCCCCCACAGCAGCACCAGGGCCGGGATCAGCCACAGTCGAAGCCTCATGGTCCGGGCGCGACTTCCTCCGGCACTGCGCGCCCGCTCGCTCGCATCCGCTCGGAGCAGCTTCACCCTCCGCCCGCCGTGCCGGGCCCGCCGCCCTCCTGGGCCCGCACCCGGAAGCACGGCAGCTGCGCGCGGGGCATTGTGGGGCGGGAGGGGCCGCCATCTTTAGCGGGGGGGCCGCGCGGAGGGGAGGCGCCGGCTCCGCTGTGGGGGCGTGAGGCGGTGAGTGCTGCCCTCACGGAGACATGGCATGGTGGCGAGTGTCAGGGATGGGGCGTCTGGTCCAACCTCCCTGCTCCTGCAGGGTCATCCTAGACCCCAATGCACAGGACTGCATCCAGACGGTTCTTGAATACACTTCAGGAAGGAGACAACACAGCCTCTGGACAATCTGTTCCAGTGCTTGGTCACACTCACAATAAAGTTCTTCGTCATGTTCAGGTTGAACTTCCTGAGCATCCATTTCTGCCCGTTGCCTCTTATCCTGTTGTTTGACACCACCAAGAGGAGTCTGGCTCCATTCTTTTGACACCCTCCCTGAAGATACTTAAATACATTCATGATGTCCCCTCTCAGTCATCTCTATGGCTGAACAGACCCAACTCTCAGCCCTTCCTTGTAAGAGATGCTCCAGTCCCGTAATCATCTTTGTAGTCTCTGCTGGACCCTCTCCAGGAGCTCCATGTCTCTCCTTGGTGAGGAGCCCAGAACTGGACACAGCACTCCCGACGTGGCCTCACTAGGGCTGAATAGAGGGACAGGATCACCTCCTTCCACCTGCTGGCAATGCTCTTCCTGCTGACGGCACTTGCTTTCTTGGGACATCCTAACCACAGCCCCCTCACGGTTTTCCCGGGTGGGAACAGACCTCTTGGAAAGGGAGAAAGCTCTGACTTCTGCAGCCCTCTCCGGGGACAGCTTGGGATGTGGCCCTGCCTGGGCAGGACCCTGATGCTCTCAGATCTTGCACGCTCAGTGAATGCCACTCACAGCTGCATTTGCAGCTTCTCCCCAGCCCATGTGAGTGACTGTACTCGGTGCATAAAAAAGATTTTATGTAGTTTCCTTAGCCTAACTGAGGATTGTGGCACTTAGTACAAATAAGAAGTGATGGGTCCATGACTCAACTGTTCCCAAAGAGCACACCTTATTGAGAGAAAAGCACAGAAGATGTACTTGCGTTACAGCTGTGCTGTAGTGCTCCGGTTAATGTTCTCCAGAATTAGCTGGGTCTCTTACCTTTTTGCAGATGCCTCCAGCAAACATGATTGCAAGTGATGTACTTGGCAAAAATGGAGAAAAAGTGTCCCCACTGCCCATCCTGCTTAAGCTGTGCTGCTCATTAGTTAACCTGAAATATTTAAATAACATCAATAAAATTACTAATTTTTCAATTTTTCATAATACGATAAAGGCAGATACAGTACTTAAACCAAGAGTGTGTCTCCCAGTTTTTGTCCCCAAAGATGAGAAGATTATAAGAAGTGAAACCACTGGGGAAACTTCCAGTGGGTCTGCTTTGAACTTCCACTGATTTGCATCTAGTGACTCCTGAAATCAGAGGTTGTGTCTTGCTTAGCAGCCCTCACTGCTCCATTCATTTGTTCAGTTGACTTGATGCTCAGGAAGTGCCACCTGAACATGAGGAGGAATTTCCTCACTGTGTGAGTGACTGAGCACTGGAAGAGATTGTCCATGGAAGGTGTCGCATCTCCCTCACTGGAGATACTCAGGAACCACCAGGGCACAATCCTGCGTCATGTGCTCTGGAATGGCCCTGCTTGAGTAGAGAGGTTGGACCAGATGCTCCACTTTGGTCCCTTCCAACCTTATAGATTCTGTGATTTCTGTGATTACTGTGATCTACTGCTTGTAAACTTGTAGCATCCATATCATCCTGTAGCAGGGAGTTCCACAACATCACTGTATGTATGAACGGCCACTTTCCTTGCTTTCAACTTGACATTTTGTGACACCATGTGATGACCCAACCCTGCTTCTTGCTTTGGAAAGGACAGTACATCAATTTTGCCTTCTTTATGCCAGTCACCAATTCAGACCTTCGATGAAATCCCCTTGCAATCTGGTAAGGCTCCTCTTGCAGACTGGTAAGTTCAAGTGAAATCTCCTTCTTTCCAAGGAAGTGTTTGTTGCTATTCTATGAACTTTACCATTTATGTTATTCCTGTTTGTGATGATGGGACTGGAACTTCGTATGGTGTTCATGACAGAGGCATGCAGTAGATTTATAAAGTGGCATAACAATATTCCCTGCCTTGTTGTCAGTATTGCCTCTGAATATTTCTAATATTCAATCTGTTGATCTCCACTGAGCTGGCATTGTCCTACAAATAAAATCAAACTTCCCAGCTCTCACTCCTGATGTGTAGTGTTCAGTTCAGACAGCATTATTACACGTGATGTAAGACTGTCTTTTCCTCATGTGCATGGCTTTACATCTGTATGTCTTCATGATAATCTGTTGTTTTCCTGCCAGGCACTGAGGACTCTGTTCAGTTACCCACATGTGGGTGTCCAGTGCTATTCCAGAAGACACAGAGAGTCTGAGTGAGGCTTTAGAAGAGCCTGGGGGTCCCTGTTGAGTCCTGTGACAGAGCCAATGTGTCCCCTATATGGTGGAGCATCAGTGTGGGTGTATAAGACCTGAATAGAGGAAGGTCTTTCTGCAATTCTCAGCCTTTTCTCACATCTTTTCTCTCCTTTCATGAGTAACAAGATATCTTCAGCAATCTTTGTCTTTTCACTCCTCACCTTACTCAGATTATTTATGAATAAGTGCAGAGATGTGAAGGTGCATTAGTGACTTCCTTTCATTGTGAAAACTGACCATGTACGTAGTCTTTTAACCACATTTCAATCCATGCTGGGATCTTCTCTCTTATCCTGTGGTTGTTTAGTCTCCTTAAGAGCCTTTGGCAAGAAGGTCGTGAAAGTCTTTCAGAAATCTCAGCAAACTGTACCTCTGCAATCCCTCTTATCCAAGTGCTTGCTGACACATTCAAAAGACTTCAATCTGAGTTTATAAGGCAAGACTTCTCTTGGCAAGAACAATGTTGACAAAACCTTGTTGACCTTTCCCTGGTAAATGACATCTCCCCACAGTTAAAATTTCACTGCACAGTTAGAATTATTTCATCCTTAAGTTTCCTGGGTGAACAGTATCTGTTGAGAATTTGTCACTATTTGTGTCATGAACTTCTTTTTAAGTCAGCATCTCCGTTTGAAACAGATCAGAGATAAGGCCGATGATGAAGTATTCCAGCAGAGGAACACAGAGTCAGAAGGTTCTCTTGGGTTTTTCACCATGGCTTTATCATCTCTTAGTACTGTTTTTGTAGCCAGTTTGGTTGGTGGGTTTCAGCTTCTGGCACATGGTACACTAAGATTATTGAAATAATATCAGATAATCCTGAAAATTATTTACTGTTGAGTTTTATGCATTTTATGACTCTTTCCTTTGATGTAATTCATGAGATGGACCATAACCGTCTGACATATAGGTTTGATTGGTTTTTTTTCCCAAATGAAATGTCTTATTTTGGTTAGTCTTCCCTTGTGTGTGATTATTCCGTGTTTGTGCTTAATCTAAACATCTTTCTGGCTTTTGGGTTTTGGTTTTTGGTTTTTTTGGGGGATTTTTTTTTTTGTTTTTGTTTCTTGATATAGTATAGCCATTCTGTAGTATATAATAAATAGTTTTCCTCTACCCATGTCTTGATTCTAGTGACTTGCCGTAATGTTTCACCTCCACTGAGTACAGAGTGGAAGTTTCAGGTGGGTGAATCTTCACCAGCTTTCTAAGAGCTCTTTTCAGATTAATAACAACTAAACAAGTGCTCATCATTGTATTTCATGAAGGTTACATATAGCATTTATAGACATCAATTTTCATTTGCCATTTTATCAGATGTAATTTAATATTGCAGGATCTTTCTGCAAGTCTTAGAATCAACTTCAGGTGGAACTTTTTGGAATAGTGTTGTTTTATCTGTGAACAATTTATCCCAATTTTCAGATGAAATATTGGACTTCAGAGGTCCCAGTACAGATCCATTTTTTTATCAATAGATAGAATATCCTATCTCTCACTATTTTGTAACTTGTGAAGGAAGATACAGAAAACCAGGGAAAAAGTTTCTTTTTCTCTTATCACTTGAATTTTCGCACTGACTTGTTTCTTCCAGGACACTTTAATAATAGAAGTTGATTGGTGGTAAATATTTTTAGGGTTATAGAACTGTGACTTGGGCTTTGACAGAGCTGATCACAATGGAGTTCTTAGATTAAAGTGTTTAGAATATTGCTATTTAATAACAGCATAACGGTATACAGTAATTATGAAAGTTGTCGTTGATTCAGCAATATTGTTTTTTCCACATTGATAACAATAATTTATTTGGTATCAGTGGGTTAGTTTAATGGCATGTCTGAGTGTGGTTTTTAAAAAAATCTTAATTTGTTTTACAAATATGTCATCTTGTGTCCACTATAAGACCACTTTTGGAGTGTGTTGATACTCAGTATTAATAGAAATGTGTTCTTTCCTTCTCAGAGTAAGGAATTTGAGCCATTTTATTAGCACGAGTAGGGACTAAACAAGGATATAAATACATAGGATATGATTAGGAATTAACAGGAAACAGCACGTAGTGTGTTTTGGTGAGGAATAGCACAAGTACAGCACATTGAATTAAAAAATAAACAAAAGCATATCATATATATAGGCAATGAATGTGTTTCCCTGTGTTACTCATAAAAGCTGGAGATGTGGAGTGACAGCTAGCTAGGTAACTGACCCTGTTCAGAAGGAGGGTTCCTTTAAGAACAACTGTTTGGTAAAAGAGGTAAACCCACTACTCAGAGTCATTCATAAAATATACAGTTTAGTAATTTGCTAGGAAAGGAAGGTGGATTCTGTGGCATGCCCTGGAGGAAAATAGTGGATTACATTTGTTTTGTGAATGTTTGAAGAGTAAATGATCCCCTGAGGAAAAAGTCCTGATCTTGGTTCTGAGCTAAAGAGATAAGCAGAGCTCCTCCCCACCCATGTGGGAGATACAGGCTTCATAAAGCTGCATATTTTCCCATGGGAATTATTGAAATCTGTATTACATGTGGCTTTTGAATCTATGTTGGGTGAAGTCCTGGGAAGTGCAGTGACTTATTAGAAGTGTTCATACTTTGGGAGAAGGATGGAATGAATGAGTTCCACTTTCATGATCCTCTGCAAAAAAAAAAAAAACCAAACAAAACAAAACAAAACAAAACAAAAAAAAAACCACAAAAAACAAAAAAAAAAAAAACCCACAAAAAAAATTATTTAAAAGCACTTGGGAGTTCTTCAACGTGAAATAACCTCCAAAACACAGAAAAAAAACCAACAGCAAAACATCATCTGTGTTTATGTAGCACAAGGACGGCTTCATGTTTGTTTAATACCATGGAACTCAGACCTAACAGCAAGAACAGGTCTGCAAGAGTTAACAGGCAGAAGACTGGTATACTTTGGCCTGATTGCTGAGGTTGTCATCTCCCTCTTGCTGGTAAATGAGATCTGGACTCCTGTGGCATACCAGTTCTGAAGTTTCTGTAATTCCTCTCTTTCTTACCTCTTTTTTCTCCTCTGTTCTCTTCCATGTCTGTCTTTCACCAAGTCATCTGACTTAATCTCCTCTTTTATGTCCATAGATGTTTTTCTTTCCCATACAGCACTTCATTACTTCGAAGGCCTCACCCTTACTGAGCACTGTTTGGCCTATTGTCACTTTCAAAATATGTAAACTAGCACTCCACATTAGTGTTCCACAAGTTTATAGTACATTTCCCAACATTTCCCCTACCTACTGAGCAAGACAGAAATTTGGTTACAACTCTTGAAATATATATGTTCCAATATTTTCTGACTTCGAGGAACTTCTGTGGTCTCCTGTGGTCTTCCAGGACTGCACAAATATGCTGCAAGTAGACTGACTTACCTGCTGTGCTAGTTTTGGAATCTGCTATTACTGCATCACAAAGGAAAGCAGAGACCAACATGAGAGAGTTTTTCAAAGGCAGAAGCAACCTGAATTTGTTCTTCATTATTGTGAGCATATGTTCTCTCTAATTATAATAACACATAATGCTTTTCTTCCCTGAAGCATATCAAAGTTAATCTTCCTAGGGAGGGAATATACACTTGTGAAGTTACTTCCTGCTACAGTCTTTTAAAATCCACAAAGAAATTACTTGGCACTACACTCTGACACGAAGTGGTCCCTATTTCTTTTATCTGCCAGGAGATGGTGCTGCCAGTCTTCCATCTCTTTCTTTCCAGTTTTTAGGAAAGGTGGCACATGTTTATGCGTAAATAATGGAGATACTTCTGCCATCTGACTGGTGTGCTTTTGTCCTAATAGGGATCTTAAGGGAAACAGAAAACACCTTTCCATATATTAAGCTTACTACTATCTTACAACTGGATATACATATTTAAGATTCTCCAGATGTCAGTGGCAAAGCCATTCAGGAACTTTCCAGAGTTTTTTAGTGTTCCACGGCAGGATGATGAATATAAACCACTTAACTTTATGATTTCCTGGGTAGTTTCACACATGCTTTTCTCACCTTTACAGACATCTGTGGATACACTCTGGCAAGATGGTTCATACCTTCACAGGCATCACAGCCTTTTCAGAGTTGTGACACTGCTTTAAATGGAAGCAAGATGCAGTTTTAAAACTCATCCTAAATCACTTTTTGTAATTTAGACAGTTCTGTTAGCAGCAGTGTTAACAGGTCATGTGGCTTCAGGTTCCACTGAGCACACTTCTCAAAATTTGGCCTGAAAAGACCTTGCAATATATAATGGAGACACATCCTCTTCTGCTCGATCACATTTATAAATATGTGTGAATGCCACAGAGCAACATGCTTCCTTTTAAGCTCAAAGGATCCATTTTTTGGCTTTGTTTGTGTGGTATCAGATTTTCTTTGCATCAGTACAGTTATTTGGTAACACTCATGGCTACAGTATAAGAAAACCCAAACCCTAAAAAAAACCCCTGGACCTAATTTCAAATTCCTAGGTTTTGTTATGTTCTGGTTCTAAAATACATCCTGATGATTTAACATATATCCTGGTGATTTCTCTTACCCACACAACTGCTGTCACAGACAATGGTGGAAGTTAACATCTCTGGTATCAATTCCTGCTCTTCAGAGGGCATAAGATATATTTATTGATTCTCTTATCTCTCCTAAGAAAAAGCTTATTTGATGTGAAATGTAATAGAAGAAAAGAGAATCTAAGTACAAGGTAAAATGTATTTCTTCTGGGCAGTATTTTTGTTCAGACATTAGGACCAGGTATTATTCCAGGAGTATTGTTGATGTAAAGGCAGCTAATGTGGACCCTGTGGAAGGTAGTGAAACTCCAGCTGTACTATTTTGGTGTATGAGACACAGAGGGAACTGACTACCACTATACTCCAGCAGCCTAAGCAAAACCTGTCAGCTGGAGAACTGGACACCTACCGTAGTAAAAAACCAACCAAACAAAACCCCCAAAACATTTAACTGATTACATTTGCATGGGTTTGAGCTTGGAAAGATCTGCTAGCATTCTACCTTATGCAGACTGCTTTGGTTCTATGTTTGCGTGTGTATATGTACTATGTCTGTATATACATACGAACAGTCCCTGTTTAGGCTTAGAATTGTATGGAAAGCTTTATAAGAGACAAATGAAACTCTTTTGGGCAAACTGAAATCAGTATTCGGTGCCTTCACAAGTGAGACTTATTCTCATGCATGGGAGTTGAAAGGTGCTACTCCTGGGTTTTTTTCCTTTGCTAGCTAAGTTGGCAATATGGGACTCGAGTGTAAGTGGAGACTTCAACGTGCTATGGAAAATTAATGTATTGAATTCTGTACCATCTGCATTACAAAAAACAGAAACAGAAAACCAGAAAAAGAGTGGGCTAGAAAAAGGCTGTGCTGGAATGGATTTATGCCTTCTAGGGGTTTTTTGGCAATATTTCAAATACAGAGCAATTCATGGAATACATGGAACACAGCATTAGACTTTGCTTGGTATTCCTAATTAGAGCTGTGGTAGACCACATTTGTGAATGTGGCATCATCAAGAGTTGCTTGAAAAGAGACAAATGCCTGAGCCAACCAAATAAGACCTTGAATTTTCCTTGAGTTCCATGGTGAGAACTGGAGTCCTGAGCCTCTTGCAGAACCAGATGCTCTTGAAAAATTTGCTGTGATGGGATGTTGCAGTGATTCTCCTTCTATATGATGAGAAGTTGTGGGTCGGTCTAAATGCTCCTCTGGGCACCATCTTAAAGCTTCAGCAGAGGGGAAAGACCAGGACAAGAGGATCTCTTGTAGTGAGCTGGTGACTTTGCAGCAGAAGGACAGGGCAGAGTTACCCTAAATTGCAGCACTGACTGAATGAACCCATTTGCCCCAGAACTGGAGGAATGCAGGCAGTTTTTTACTGAGCTGCTGCAGTCCTTAGTGTCTACAAGCTATCAACCTGTTCAGAGGTTTCATCCTCCTCACTTATTTTTGACCCCGTCAGCTCACTGGTATCTGAGCAACGTAAGTGTGAAGCATTGCTGCTCCAGGCCAGCAAGTACTTCACACTCTGAATAGGTGTAAGTGCCTGCACTGAGCAGGAAATCTGGATCCAAGTCCTCACAGTTCTTTCTCAGACAAAATAGTTCTCCTGAGTATGCGAGTGAGACCAAGAGGGTTTATTTTTAAATCATTTCTTTGCAAAGAAAAGTTCACCAAATGTCTTGGGTCTATGAACACTGTGTCAAAATCTTCATGTGACCAGAATTCACACATGCCACCTGTTTCCAGAAGAAAAGGAAATCTCTATGAGCAGCCTGCATCTGGGACAGCACTGCAAAATGGGCCTGTATGCGTGTTGGACTTGTAGACAGCCTACTGATACCAGACTCAGGAGCATCACTGGCTCCCTTCATCCAACAGTCAGGGTTCAGGTGGCCCAGACTGGCCATCCTCAGAATGGAGCTTTGGTGAAGGAGCTGCATTTGGACTGCTTAAGACCTGTGTGTGATTCAAGAGTCACCTGCCCATCAGCTGAGATTTCAACATTTTTTTAATATGTCTTCTTATTTATATGCCTTTGATGTCTCATTTTCATGGTGCCTGATTTCTCTCCATTGCAGGGCTTTCAGTTCCGTGTGCTTGAAATGTGACTCATAGAATCGCCACTCCCCAGCCCTGCCCCATTACACTGCTCTGGGATGTGCTTACCAGCCAGATCTGATACAGGACACACAGCAGGAAGACAGAGAGAAGGGCACTTCCAAGGGACAGTTCTGCTGCACGACAGTGATGCTAGAAGGCATGTTCCCTTTGACACCTGTGCAGGCTCTTCATCCTTCTCCTGGCCTACCTGCAGTGGTTCAGTTGGAAGTATATTCTATGTAGTGGTAGTAAAGAGCCTCGAGAGACCTACCCTCTAGGTCAGCAAATATTGCCACCAACTGTGTTATTCACTGAGCTGTAGCTTAGATTGCCCTGGTAACACAGCTCAGCCATCATAAAGCAGCTGAGAACACTTTGGTAATTCTGTAATCACAAATGTCAGACTAGGTCAGGAATCTCCAAACACTTTGGATCACTGGAGTGTAGTCAACTATGAAAACTTATTGTATCCTGTTACTAAAATTCTACTTAAAACTATATTTTCATATGATTCTGCAGAATCCATACCAGTGGCTCATGGGCCACAGTAAGGAAACCACTAGCCAAAATACTTCAACTGTAACTAACTTAAGGTACCATTAAAGAGACTCCATCTAAGTCTCCTCACCTTTCTGTGTGTGAATCAGTTTTCTGGTGGTAGAGCATGGATATTGATATATATTAGACATGCAATGCAAGAGCCGAGTGTTCATAGTTATTATACAGCTGCTGACTTAAAGCACCAATTTAAAAGGACTCAGAAATAACCTGAAAACAAGCACACTGCTAGACCCATTTTTAAGTGATTATCTTAGGTAATTTTCTTTATGAAAAGTGACACCAAGCTGGTATTTCTCACACAGGACTGCAAACTGTTATTGTGAAGAACTGGTAGGCAGAAATTTCTAAGGTCCCTAAAGCAGAAAGCACAAGCACAGAGTTTACTGCAAATCTAGGACAGAAACTCGTACTTGGTTATCACTCTCTTAATATTTTTGTTCTCAAAAGAATACTGCTTTTTATATAACCAGGGATGTTAATATGGCTCTTTGTAAGTTATTTTTGCACTTGGGGGGAAAGATAATAAAGGGAGTGTTTGAGAAAATGTCTGTTCTGAGCAAATGCCTGTTAGTTAAGATAATAGGTAAACAGCACTGTAATTAAAGGACTCAAACACTTTTGAAGTTGCTGAGGAAATGTGTGACAAGTATCATCAAGAATGTGGTTCAAAGGATACAGTTCATATCTCTAAGACACACAGGGAAAGCCTGATTCTCATCCTATGCTACTTGTGTACCTGGCTTCAGCTGAATCAAACTTACTCTGCTGACAGATACCAGCACTGGGTAAGTTTTCTTGCTTTATCTAGGATGCTGAGAAAAGATGACCCGTGAGATCAGGGCAATGAAGGAGCCTGAAACAGGTCATAAAAAGGGCCACAAAAGATGAGGAGGTCAATAAGGTGCCAAGAAAAAGTTTAAGAGAAAAACCCCCCAAACTCTGTACTGTCATCAGAGCTTTTGCTCTTGCTCTTGTCTCCTTGATACCTTCTTCTCCTTTCCTTTTCCTGTTGAGCTTCACAAAAACAGTTTCATTTTGGCCAGTTAAATGATGCTGAATATGGTTTATCCTTGTTTGTGTTTGTAATTAAATTGCACTGAATTCTCATAGTACACTCATAGCTTATTTTGTTGGCTAGTTGGGGTTTTAAAATTTATTTGTGTTCACAAATACAGGTAAAAAAAGGAGTGGAAGGCATAAATAGTTATGCAGAATCGAGCAGTGATTTGATTTCTGGATTGTCTGGAAGATTCCTCCAAGACAGCTGACTGAGAAAACTGAGACACTTGTGGTGGGATCCCATGGGCCTCCACTTACATTTTCCATTTAAGGGCAGCAGTGTCTGCACAAGACCTGTGGACTCTTGTAACAGTGGTCATCCTGCTTAGGTGCCTTTGTCAGGATTACAGGCTGGTCAGATGTCTACCAGCATCTTCCAGCTGTACTGGCAGAGGCCTTGCTGTAGGAGTCATTTCCCAGTAGGAATCAGTAAGACCAGCAGACTGTTCACTGCAAATTAAACCATCCTTTTTGCCAAAAGTCAGTTCTTCTGCGTATTTTGACAGGAAACATTGCTGGAGCCAGTGTAAGCAAGGATGTACTGCTGCTGTTTCTGAAGCAATTATACTGAGTTTAAAGAAAACATCACTTTTCAGGGCCTTTTACAACACTAAAGTCATTAGAACAAAATTAAACCAGTTGAATTTTAGTGTGCTGCTGTTGGACAGGTATTCTCATTTACCACAGCTGATACAAATCCAGGTCTTCTCCCCTTGAGAATAAAGATTATTGGCTTTTCTGAGTATCTAAGCTATAGTCTAAAGCATAATTCACCAACCCCTAATCTCCAGAATGCAATGATAGTTCCCCAAGAATAAAAACACCACCAAGCTGACTATACAAACATATTTGCACTTAATGACTTTTGCAATAAGGGGTCTAAAATAAAAATAAGATAGTATAAAAATAAAAGAAATTAATATCTTGAGAGAAAAAAACCCCAGCAACATTGCTGTTTATGTAAGATGAAATAAGTATAGTGGGTAGCTTTAACACAGAATAACTTTAATGTATTTGTTAGTGGATTAGTGAGAACAACTGACTGCATTAATGTTTTTAATGCCATGTAGAGTATTGGGATGATTTAACATTATGTGTGTTTGAAAGACACGGCCCTGGGGAACCTGTAACTTTGAAGTTAGACCTGCTCTGAGAGGAGATGTGAACCATGTAATTTCCATAGGTCCCTTCCAGCCTTAATGGTTTTATGACTCTAAAGCATTATTGAAACTAAGCTGCTTTTATTAAAATATTTGCCTTGTTAGTGGCTGACAGCAGTGTGTAATGACAGAAGCAATGCAGGCATGATGTTAAGCTATAAAAAGTCATAATCAGTAAACTATGAAGCCATAAACAAACAGCTGTACTTTATAAATGTGTGTGTGCAATTTTTGCAATCTAGAAAAACAGTTCAAGTATGAGATGTTTTGAAAGATCTTTAAATGTGTATTACTTGTCTTGCTCCTATTAGTGCAAAGATATTGCATATATGGCAGTAAGCAAACCTGAGCAGTTTTTAAATTTTGTGAGTTTATTGCTTTTATATTACTGTTTTACTGTGCAAACTTCTAGTATTTCCTGCCATAACTTAAACCATGTTCAAATGAGCTGTTTGAAAAGTTAAATTCAATTAATGAGTAAACTGGCTGTTCTTACCTGTATACAAGAACAGCCAGAAAAGAGTTTATCTCTGAGGATTTAGACTTTTATTTATGCTTTTTCCAGACAATGTGACCAATAATTACTGTTAAATGTGGTTTCTAAATAGTCTTCACCCAAGACATCATAATTAAAATAATGTATTTAGTAGAAATTTTTAACATTTTTCTGTCCTCATTTGAGTCCAAAAATCCGAGTTATGCAAAGGCAGGAGTGGCTCACAGGACTGCAAAGTTACAGCTAATGGTGTGTGGTTACTGGCATGGGGTCAGCCTAGGTCCTTAGTAACCAAAAGTTGTTAGCATCTGATTATAACTAATTTCCAAATCAAATGAGTCAGTCCTCTGCAAGCAGACATGGTCAAATCTCATAAATAAATACACACATATACACAAATAGATGTAAATATCTATAACAAAATACTTATATATAAAATATATTTTTATTTATATTAATATATATTAAAATATACACATACACTAGCACAGTTGAAACTATTTGGTGTATTACTTATTATTTTCCCACTTTCTACTTCTCATGAACATGGTGCATCTTTTAGGTTATAATTTTAAGGAGAGGATTCCAAGTCCACTTCTCAGTTGAAAATAATAGGAGTCTTGCTCTAGATTGTTTCATTTTAATGAGTTAAACTTCTTTAGTGAACTAATTTTCTGTGGTTAATTGTCAGCTCATCTTGTTTCTTGCATTAATCCCATATTCTCCTGTTTCCTTGATTACAGGCATCACTACCAGGACATTTCATTCTGGAACAGTACAGAAACAGCCTCCCACACAATAAAGCACGAGAAGACTGTAAACAAGGTTTGCCTTTTGATGCTTAAATTTCTTTTACCCTTAAGCCCAACTTGTGAAGGTAGAAAGAAATTGGATCATGCAGAACATCTGAAATTGTAGTAAAACAGGTTTGCTGACCATCCCTGTGCTCTGCTAGGGTGTCATTTGGATTGACGCTTCTGCTAAGGATACCAAGCTTCTTTCCTTGGTGAAGATCTTAACTTTTGTCTTTTATTTACAAGTCTTTTTGTGCAGTTTGAGACTCAGGAGCTTTCACTGCTGGAAGATACTACTCCTAAAAAGACTTTGATCATGCAGCCTAATGACTGAGAATCCAGTGTCACTCACTTTAAGCCAACAATAAACATTACAAGACCAGACACAGAATCCAGTGCAAACTAGACAAATAAGCCTGCCTTAAGTCTGACAAGTAGGGATGTTAAAAAGTCCTAGTACTTGAGTTTTTGTTATGTAGCCACATCATCCATGATAATTTGCATTGCCATGGGGAGGAGGAGTGCTCCTGGCCTCTCCACCCATGCATTTCTCTTCCTGAGGAACCATGCAGTGTGGGGGTCAGCATGTGGGTGGGGGAGGGGGAAGGGAAAGGTGTCCATCGTTGCATGTGGTTTTGCATTCAGGCTGTCTGATGCCAGCCTAAGAGGGGCACTAGGGACAAGCAGAGATGAGACAGCAGAAGGTTTCAAAGGCAGTATGGATTTGGACTAAATTGATGGCGTAACTGTGACCTCAGAGGGATCCTCCAGAGCGTGTATCCAGTGCAGGAACTGGATGTCAGCAGAGGAGACACAGCCCAGGAGGACAGGCTGCCACTGGAGCTTTGTACCCCAGCAATTCCCATTTAATGAAAGCCTTCAGACATCACTGGCAGGGATTATGATTCAGCACAGCCTTTGGATTGCTGTAATTTTTAAGGCTCAGACTGATACATTTTATCCCACAACACTGTTTAGAAGCAATATGTAGAGTTTTTAAGCCAAGGATCCTTGAATTAAGAAAGTAAACAAATTACTAATAGCAAACAGAAGTTTTGGGAGTGGGTGGGTGCAAATGGATATGAAAGCTGAGTGACAAGGAAGAAAAACAAACAAAAATACATCAAACTTCATCTACTAGTTACTTTCATCTCAGTGAAGCAGGTCTCAGATGCAGTTTCTCCGAACAGCAGCAATCTCTCTATTCCATTTGGAAAAGGAAAACATGGAAAAACTTCACAAGTCAAGGGAAAAAACCAAGCAGGAACAGACAGGAAATACACTGTTAAATGTAAGATTCTTACTTTTTGGTCATTCCTTCCAAAAAGGTCCCTCAGTAGTCAGATACTCCTCACCTCTAAATGTTAAACTTTCTTCATTATCACAGTATTTTTCTTATTAACCAATGATATTTTTATGATATGCGTTTATTTATTACTATTTCTTAAGGGCTTGAAGATTTTTTTTCTCATTGTTTTAGAAACTGGGATTGCTTTGCACAGGAACATACTTTAGAAGAAGAATGCAGGGCATGGAAAACAATTTACATCCCTCTATGTTGTCCCTGTCTGTAGCCCCACAGGTGGCAGGGTGGAGAGAGTGCTTCCTTTGGCTACATGAGTAGGAAAGAACTGATTGCCAGGGCCAAAGGAACACAGGACTTGTCCAGTCTCATACATCCAAATAAGTCTGGAATAGACATCTACTTCAGAAGGCCCCATAAAATGTGTAGTCAATAAATCTAAGCTAAAAACCAGGTTTTCAACATCCTCTAACCCAAAATACCTAAAGAAAAAGACTGAGAGCCACAGCTATTAAAAAAATAAGATATAAGAAGAGGTCAGGAGAGACTAGGCATTGCTGAGGCCCTTGGTTTCTGCAGTAGTAGGAAGTATATGACAGAGAGTTCTAGCAAGAGGCACTCTACTCCACTTTCTCTTACCGAGGAGGAAATCAACCTTACCACAGTTCTTCCAAAGTGGATCTGAGAGGCAAACTCCTCCTGGATCTGAGTTGGCTAGATAAGCATCCATCTAGTATGTGCAAGTCAGTTGTGAAGGATCTCAAGGGTAACCATCCTCTTTCAGACAATACAGTGGCTTTGTATAGTTTCCATCAAAAGAGCAAAGTATTTTATTGGTCTATGTGTTTGCTTTTTAAAGTTCTTTATCTTGTACACCCTCACTTCTCTTCCTAGATGCAGGTGTTTCTAAGTGCATCCTTGTAATCCATTATCATCTTAATGCTACAGTCAGGATTCTTTGGCCTTTGTGTTTGCTTTTGTTTGCAGGTATGATGTGAATAATATTAATGGAGAATGATTACAGATGGGATGCACCAAGTGGGAATAAGATTCCATGTACAAACTCTGCAGCATGAGGTTATGTTAATAAAATGTATTTCAAAGACTTATCCCTTGATAGTAATCTAAATGCTGATTCCAAAATTCTTCATATTGCAGATAAGATCTGACACTAGAAGACCTCAAGGTACCTAGCTGAGGGAGAACAGGTAGCCTGTTCAGCAAGCAAGGAGCACCAAGTGATGGGGAAAAAAAAGTCCCCTTTGGGTCATGACAGCCAGGTCAAAGCCATCTTAAGGCCAGTTTAACCAACTGCAGACTTCGGCACAGCATGCCCGTGTCATATGTATACAAGGTATGATAATGGAGAAGTAGTCAGCACAGTGCTGCACTTCCAAAATCTTGTAGAGGAGTTGTATGGGGTAGTATTAAAACTGGGCAATAGACTATATTATCCCTGCAGCTGCTTCTTTGAGCTCTTCCTCTCAAGTCTTGCTTCTATTCACACATCAACTGCACCAAGCAGATGTCTCACGCAGCTGAGGAAGCAGTGCTGAATTCCAGGCAGAGCAGATGGCAAGTCAGTTTTAAGGGTTTCATCTAAAAGACCAACATAATGATATAGGACTCTATGGCATTCAATTAATCAGTGCTTGCAAGGTGATGGAATAAAGAATAACAGGATTTATTTGTTACACTGGGAGAAATTTTCCATATTTTTTATCCTTGTCAGTCATGTGACAGCATGACTAGTTGGGGAATCAGAAACAACTCTAATGGAATAAAGAGAAATTAGGTCATCCGGTCCATCCTCGCTGCCAGGACATGACTGTTCCCTGCAGTGGATCACTTCCCACACAGTTATCTTTCCAACTGTCTTTTAGAAGATGGAAGTGCAATTCAGAGTCCCATTTGGCTATGGCTTCCAGAGCTTTTGAGGACTTTTTATTTGGCCAAGAATGCTTAATGAGAGAATCAGATCTAGCAGTTTTAAATACATTTCAAAGAAAAAAAAGCCAATCTCAGAATTTCATTCTCAATAAAAACTTTTTAATAGAAAAATTGTGCAGTATTTGGGATAATTGAGGACACTGTTTTCATTTGACAGGAAATAGTTTCTGTGACTCAATTCTACAAATTAAACAATAGGTTTCCTGCTAAAAGGATCAAGCAACTAATTCAGTAAGTAGTTTAGGAAGCATCCAGTACTCGTGATACTCTGAGCAGACTGTCATCAGGAGACCCAGCACTAGTGCTAGCTGACTGTATGTATTCCAGGTTGCCTTGATAAATTACTCCAAGTGCTTGGATCCCCATCCTTCAGCAGAACATCTCAGTGGGCAAACACTAAGACTGTACAGAGCAGGACTGGCTAGTAAGGAAAAAAATTAATAAACACTTGGTAAAACAGTGATAGAACTTACACATAAGGAAATGGCAAATTACTTCCCTTTCAGCAGCTTTAGCATGACTTCCATGCTGCCTGCAAATGCAAACAACCCCCATCTTTTACCACTTCATCACCATGCTCATTGAGTAAATGAAGTATTTCAATCAGTAAGTGGCAGTCCAAGTATTTCCCTAAGGTTGATCTCCTTTCCCAAAGGACCCGTTTGCTTCGTTTTACCTGGAGATGTGACCATGTCGTTTGGTTTAAGGATTGATTCACTTTCTGAAGTTAGGCAGGGATTCTCCGAACTCTACTCAGCTTTGCTGGAGCACTTCCTTTGGCTACCAAATTCTCACCTTTCTTTGCCTTCTCACACTTACCTACATCATTTCTTGGTGTTTTTAGATCATCATCATTCACTAAAGAATTTTGTTTGAACTTTCCCCTACTGCAACATTCTCACCAGAGAGGACTCAAAAGCATTTAAGGAACTTCAGCAGAAACCCGGCAGTTCAGAAACAAGCTCATCATGACAAAATGAGTAATGTCTTCTCTAGACCTGCTCTGAAAAGATCACAACCACTGCAACCTCAAGTACAAGTGCATATGGTTGCTTTTTATGTCTCACCAGAGAAATCATAAGATTTTCTTGATAAAAGATGCCTATTTTCCTTCTCTAACAGAGGAAGAGTGCTCTCAGGTACTCCAGAGTTCAGGAATAAAACAGGTTACTCTCTCCAGTTGCCTTATTAAATCTTCAAATTGATCCACATAGCTTTTCCTTTTGTCCCCAGTAGAACTACAAAGACACTGCAGGGTTATTCCATCTCTACTATAAACCCTGAAGTCATTGTCAAGTTCTTATTATCCTACTTGTCTTTTAAAGTACATGAGATCACTCTGTATTTCATTCCTTTACATAAATAATGCTTGACCTTGTGTTAATTTAAATGGGCTTTATCCCATGATTTTAGGTAGTCATTGAGGTTACCAAAGGTTGTGCAAAAATCATGTCATGAAAGGATCAGCATGCCAGGTGGGAGTTCCTAGGGTTTGGATGCTTGTGTATGTCATGCTCTCTACAGCAGGGCTGTAAAGCTTTACTGTAATAACAATAATGATTAGATCCACAGTGACATGATGCTTTTCCTTGGCTTTGTTGCAGTAACAGGTTTCTAGATTCCACTTGATGAGGAAAGATGTGGTTACTAACAGAAGAACATACTGAATTATAGACCTTTTGTGGGTGTAGCAATTTCCTACTGTTAGAGAAAAACAAAACATTCAAGTATTACAAATACACTCAACAGTCAACTTGTTTTCTTTCCTGTTACTTTTCTTACTGCACCATTTAATCCTAGAAATTTATTAATTAGTAGTAAGGCCTGCCTGGTTGTCTCAACAAGTGAAATTCAGAAAGTCAAGGAATATAACAAGAAGTTCCAGGATGCTGATAGCAATCTCATATTTGTACCTGGCTGGGAAAAAAAAAAAGCTACATTTGGAAAGCTTGAGCACCTTTTAAAAATTTAAGCACCTTTGACAAGAATGTTTCACCCTTTCTCCTCTGGTTCTAACTGGACGAAAGTATTTGCAATTGACCCATCAATCAAGACAGACAGATAAGCAACATTTCCTCTTTAAGACAGTAAACTAACAAGTGAGCCATTTTTATAAAGAGCAGCCATTTGGAAAAAGAAAATATGTTTATTTCTTTCAAATGTCAATGCCCATGCTGTTAAAGATCATTGTATTAGACAACCAAAACAATTTCTTCTCCCTCAGCTGTTTTGTCCCTTTTCAATACATTATTTGCAGATGCATTCCGATACAAATTGCCTCCTTTACCAGCCAAATTATCACTGACAAAATACAAATCTAAGTATTTCACACCATCAATAAACGGAATCCTTACATCAGCAAAACCTTGAGCAAAAGAATGTGCAGCATTAGGAGCAACCTCTGAAAACCAATTACTGTTACAGATGTATTGAAGTTCTGCACTATGTACTATCCCTGCATACCACAGTATGTTCCTGGAGCACTCTATTAACCTAAGATTCCTCTCTGTGCAGGGCAGCTGACAGCAGAATGCTTACAAGATTTAGCCAACAGGCAGCACTGACACAAAAACAGGTGGGTAGAGTCTAGCTAAGAGAAAGCTTTTGTTTGGATTTCTAGCTATCAGCAGGATGAGGACCTGGAACAGGCTTCCAGTACCAAAGCAGGAAAAGAATCTAATACCAGCCCAAATACACATACTGTGTAGTGCCTCTGATGGCAATGAGTGGGATGTGATATCTAGGGGGTCTCCTTCAGACTTATTTTAAGTACATAAACCACAGCATAAGTTGTCCCACTTTGAAGCAGAAGTCTTCAATTGGTTCAGCTGGCTGTATCCTCCACAGGAACTATTTATATTATTATTTCTACAAATTTATATGTTTTAAATTTTTTAACAAAGCTGCTGGTTTTGAACCACATTCCACAGCTCCACTAGAGGTGACCATGTGCTCTTGGTACAGAAGAGCACGTAACCATCTCACTGCTTGTAGAATAGGGCAGCACATGCAGAGATATAAACATCTTTTCAGCCTTGACTGCACACCAGACCTTCACATGCATCACTTTTAACTGACAAAGTATCTTAAGTCCTTTCCACTCTGGAGGCAATAGCAAAGAGACAGCGGTATTTGCTTTCAGTATTCTGATAGACAGGTTCTGGGTTTTTTTATTCTCCTGCCTTACACTTTCAGGAGTGATCATCTTGCTGTATCTTCTCCCCTCTGGGATCCTACACACCTGGCACCTGGGTGCAGACCATCCCCTCAAGTATTTTCAAGGTGCAAGAGATGAGAGCAATTTGTGCCTTCAAGCATCTCCCCACCAACCATCCAGTGTGCCCAGCCCTTGCTCCAGAGCCTTAGGACAGGGTAGAAAGGAAGAGCGAAGCAAGGACAGCTGGAGTAGAGCAGAGCTGGAGACGGACCAGAACATTAGAAACACGCTTGTAGGGATGGAAGTTTCACAGCAGAGTAGTTTTGAACTTGGCTGGTAAATAATTCAAGTGGGCCTAGCAAGAGCACTAATTTTGTTTTCAATTAGCATTATTGAAACTGTCCCAGATGGTGTGAAACTTGAGGGACGAAATGGAGTATCAAAAATTTTGTCAGTTAAATTGCCTCTACCTGCAATTCCACTGTACACAAACTTCTTTGGTGACACTCTGGTACTCCTTGGGAAGTTCCTCCTGTTCCTCCCACCGATGAAACTGTCAACCATTTCTCAACCACAAACCTTAACAGCAATAAACTGGCATGAGTTTCCACTTGACACAATGCTTACTGAGCACTAATATTTATTTGAAGCATTTTGGCATAGCTACATATTAACAAATATCTATACTTTGAAGTGTCCAAATATAAATGTATTTTATGTGGGTGCTTGTTCTATGTTTGCACAAAACCCTACTGAAGACCTGATATATGAAAATTGAAAATTATATTCACAAGGTCCTGTATTTAAACTGATTAATTCTAACATTAAAGGTGATTTAAGTCATGAATAAAGTTCACCAACTACTGAAACCTTTAAAATCATATAGCAAGATCTTCTTCAGACCATTTAGTCTGATCAAATTAGCTCTATGAATGAAGTTTAAGTCACTTATACACTGAAACCAATGAAATTATGCTAACAGAACAAAGGCAGTCTTATGTCAGCCTGGGTTTTTCAGAAGGGATGAGAGTGGCAAAACCTTGCTCTGCCATTTTATAAAATAGCCCAAATATTCTGTTGTCTCCTGGTTCATGTTGGCGTTAATTTGTTCTATGAATAGAAACAAGTATTTTTTAAACATCACTGGGCTGATTCATGCATGCTGTACTACAGAGGCTTCAGTATCTAACACATGCACAAAATCTCTTTGGAAGCCTTGAGTTATGTGAAGAATGCTATAATGCACAGCGTTGTTATTGCTGTCACTGCTGAGACTAACTCTATCACTCCATGGCTGTCACACACCAGACTTCCTTAGGGAATGCAATTTAAGTAGTTCACAGCATAGAAACAAATATCTCCCTCTCATTTTCCTCCTTTTTACCGGACTGTAATGAGCCCCTTTTATTGTTTCCAACCGATTTACAACAGATCAGAAATACCCAGCAGCTGCTCAGCAATAACAACTTCAGTAGCCACAGTGATTTGAAGCTAAGGCCTAAAAATAGCTCCAACTCTTCTCCCTCCAAACAGGTTTTAGGAACTGTCCTCCTTTTGTTTCCAAAGTTGAAGGATTTTACAATCACAGTGACCACAATAACAGGAATGAAGATGTAACTAAGCAAAGAGATTGGACAACACAGAATATAATTTTCAATAAAAGAGCTTACAAGCCACTTCTAATGGCATTTACAGACTCTCTGCTCAGGGATTCTTACACTGATGTCAACTCACAGATCCTACACTAGAGACAAACTGCCCTTAACTAGTTGGCATATACAGAAATACAAGTTTTAAAATACTTGATGTCACAGTTCCAGGCTACACTTTATTATCAGGTATACGCATGACTATATGGCAGAAGAAAACAAAGCATTCCTCTAGGAAGCTGGAGTCCTTATGGCATAGTGGAAAATATCATGGCAGTAATCCAAAGCTGGTACTAATATTTCACCCTTCCCACTCTGGCATTTTATTCAGCTGAAAGCTGGCCAAGCTGTAATTGCTGGAGCTTTCAGCAGCTGTGTCATCTAGCCACACTCACACAAAAGAGGGCAGTTAGTTTTTGTTACACAAGTCTGGGATTTCAGCTGTACAATGGGAATCTCGAGTCTGTACTCTTCATTACTGTACAGTAATGTCTGGAATAAATTACAAAGTCTGCCCTTTTCCTACATATAATGATTTATTGCCCAAGTTTACCTGGAAGGGAAAGACTCTGAAGTCATTTAGCGAATTACAATCCATCCCTTTTTTTGTGATATCATCCCCTTCCCCTACCCATTTCACTCCCTCCCTCCTCCAAAACAATGCAAATATTTGGTCAAATTTTGGAAGTAACAATGAGAAGAGATGCTGCTGTATTCATTATTATTAAAATTTAAAAGTTGATGCTGCTGTTTCAAGACTTCTTTTTTTTCATGTAAAATGTACATGCAATGAACAAGAGACAGCTAGAACTTGCCCAGCTTGGTAAACATCAGAAAGCACATTTAATATATTAAGCTATAATCTAAATACAAGGCCCAGCTCCTGTTCCTGTAAAGAAAACTGACAACTCTCTCAACAAGGTGCAAAAGAAAAGAAACAAGAGAACAGTGTTAGCTGACAATGCAGTGCAAGCTAAGACAGCAGCCAGAAGACAGCAAAGAAAGCAAACCCTTAAATGAGCAGATAAAGCTGACTGCTACATGTCAGTACCCACACAGCTTTCCTAGAGAATGGCAGTGCTTAGGAACTAAAACCTTTATGAAACAAATAAAGGATCAGTAAGAAATGCGTGGGTGAGGGGAAATTACGAAACCAAAACACCAATTAAAAGCAGCATACGAGTTTATATAATAGAGTCCTGCCACACAATACTTTGACAGCAATTCAAAGTGACTGCATGAAGAAAATGGGATTGATACAGGTTTTTTTTTAGAGTAACGTATGTCAATTGAAGCACAGAATCTGAAGTTTTACTGTAGGAACACTCATTTTGCACACTCAAAGAATGAATAAAAACATGGCAGGTTGAAGATGTACCACCAGAAGCCTTCATGGACTAGTAATATATATTCTTTTTCGTAATGTAGTATCTTGTCCAGCCACAACACTAACAAGAGTTAAACATTTTCAAAAACCCACCAACATGGGAAAGTAAGAGGTAGAGATGTAGGGAAAAAACTCTTAAGGAATCTACGGGGGGCAAGAAAAAAACAGCAATATATTGTTACAAAAAGCTCCAAAATTGAGGGAAAACAGTAACACTGAATGCAGTCTAAAAACAAGAGAAAGCACATTATGAGGTGACAGCACACAAACTAACATTCTAGAGCGGGACAAATTCCTCTGCATTACTAAACAGGTAGCTGGAACACTGTAATGAGGTCCATCAGAAAAAACAACAGGAGAACACCGCAGAGAATTCCAATAGATTACAAAAAAATGCATAATTTAGATGAGAAGGTAAGATTTGCAAGACATGAAAGAGTATCAAGAATTGGCTATCTTTTCTTAGGTCATTACTAACATGAATCCATTTCCTCTAGTAGATTTAGTTATTAAGAAGTCCACATGTCAGAGTAACTATGAAAAGTAATCCAAGATAGTTTTTTACAACAAGTTGATTTTAAAGCAGACTTTTAAGAAGTATGTAATAAATTTGAGAAAGACATTTCCAGCACAAGATACTTACTCTGAAGTTCAGCCCTTAGGTTATTATATGGAATTGTTACAAGTCAACAGTAGGTGGTTTATAAAATGTAATTTTATTTAATGTTACTTTGCTGTTACAGAGGGCATAACATTTTCACAAGGCTTTTTTGGGACTACAATCAATGATTAGCAACACACAATAGTGGTCCAAACTCTCTAACAATCACTGGACAAACTTGACACCTTCTCACATGTGCACAAACCTGCATGGAAAAGTACTAAATTTTATACTTGGACATGTGAACTTCAATTGGTTTTCCCATTCCAGTGTATTAAGAAATGACATGCACTTTAGTCTGCCAAAAAGCACTGCCTGTACTCCAGCAGTAACATGCTGCTTCTAATACATAGTAAAGTGAATACCAGAACTACAAAGGCAGGAGTGTAAGTGAACTTTTATTGGGAAGGGATATCAACTTAGACAGCAGCAACCGAAGATTAAGAGAAGCCCCTGTTTTTGAAACACATAAGCTTCTGTATTACATGATACGGGAAGCAACTCAATTTGTGGTTTTCCAAACTTTAAATGCTCAACTTGATCTGGCCCAAAACTTCCATATTCCTACTGAAACGAATACACAGTAGCATGTGAAAGTCAATTATGGAAAGGAAACCCTGCAGAGTAAGAAGGGAATGTGGAGAATTAAATGCTATGTGGAACACTCTTTAGTTGTATTTAACTACATTTTCATATCTTACTGTAATACAAAACACAGTCAACTGGCAGGAACTGGTTCAGATTTGTTTTTAAATACCAGGTACACTTTAGTCCGCTACATAAGTGTTTGAAAGTTACTTATGTTTATATGAAATGAAGCTATTAATACTTTTCTACAGCAGTAACCGCACACCAGGAAGGCCAGGACAAACACAAATCAAGGAATGGAGTTTTCCCAAAGCTGCAGTGTGAAAAGACTATAAATTGATTTCCATACACATGGATGGGTTTTCTTTGCTATAGGAAATCCAAGTGGAGCTATAAGGAATGGAGACGTGTAAAAAGGTTTCTTGAGAAGGAAAGGGAGAATAACGCCCCACGTGCAGTTTAGTTTTCTGCACCTTCTGCAGCATCACATTCTTCTCCTGCACTGTCTGATGTCCATAACTAGAAAGAAAAGAAAAACAGTGTCAGCTTTCAGAAGTCCAACAAGAACTGCAAAAAGGGACAAATACTGACTGTAAGGAAATGATAATGAATTAGACTTAAGTGTGCCCACAAAGTACCAGTGCACTGGCGCTGCACAACCCTGGCTTCCAGTACTTGCTGGGAGAGAGGTAACTGGCCAGAGCTCCGCATGCACAGGGCACAGTGAGCTCTGCCCCTCAGGCAGAGAGGCAGAGCAGGTGTGTTCTCAACGGCTCCAGCTCTTGGGCTTAACAGTGAGCTGTGCCACTGATCCCAGGCCATTCAACAGCCTGGACAACAGCTCCATGGGCAACCTGCATTTCAAATGCAGCAGTCTGAACCCTGCAAGTGTAGGCTGCCAGTTTGGTTATTGAAGCTAAGCACTTTGCACTGCTAACAACAGACATTTCTACTGAAGGAGTATTGCAAAATAGTAAGTGTTGCTGTAATCTTAAATACAGTGAATATTCAGAGAGGATAGTCCCTGAAAAACTGCCATAGTTGCATATTTTAATAGAACTTAGTTGTTGCATAAGATACTTTTCTTAGATGGTTAATCATTATAGTAACATACTCAAAAAACCTGATTTTATTCTTAGTACATTGCAATTTTGGAGCTTTTAAATTAAAATCAGGACAACAAATAAAGCAAGCTACATTGGATATACACCAGGAGAAACTTTGTTTTGAGGTAGTCATCAAAACAGTTTGAGTAAGATTTCCTGACAGATCACAGATGACTGTGTTTTAACTCCTTGTCCTATCTTACACATTAGGTTGGGCAGAGTGCCTCTTCTCCCATCCACCACAAGGCCATCAAACAGGAAGAATGTGAGCTAACCAGGCTGTTATTCCACATTACACAGCATGAAGTTGGACATCAACTTACACAACATTCAAACTAAGTTATGAAAAGGTATCATAGGTAAACAGCCCAAGTCAGTGCTGAGCTTTGCACTAGAGCAAAATAAGGGATTTTTGTCCATCACAAATTCAGTCTAAGCAAACACCTGGTTACAGAACCAGGTAATACATAAAAAAGCAACTTACTGTTAGGTTGTCTCTAAGCAACTGCATGATGAGAGTACTGTCTTTGTATGAGTCTTCGTTCAGTGTATCAAGTTCTGCAATTGCCTCATCAAATGCCTGGAATAATTAAACCATCTTTAGCCATTCAATTAACTCATCATTAAGCAAGCAGAAGCTAAACCTATCAGTGAAGGTAGCTTAAGAAAAAAGCAACATTAGAAGTTAATGACCTGAATTGTTCTATTTGAAACAAAACCATAATAAAGAGATAATAAAAGCTTGCCATGCTCCTGAAAATTTAAGTGACACTGTAAATACAGCCTGCTTGTACCCCTTCAATCCCACTAACAAAAACGAATTTGGAAACCAGAAAATTTAAATAGGATTATTTCCTTTACAAACTCTAGGAAGTAATAATTTGTACAGTTTTAAGCATAAACCCTCTTCTACTTTCCCTGCAGGCATACTGGGAAAAAAAAGTGACTTACTGTCTTTGCCAGTGTGCAGGCAAGCTCAGGATTGTTGAGAATCTCATAATAAAATACAGAGAAGTTAAGAGCTAGACCCAAGCGAATTGGATGTGTTGGCTGCATCTCCTTCTTGCTGATATCAAATGCCTCCTGATAAGCTCCCTGTGAGTTTTCTATTGTTTCTGTAAAAGAATGACAAACAAAGTGGTTTTGGGTTTGTTTAAATATTTTTAAAGATATTACTGCTTAAATCACTCCATTAGTGGGAGACTGAACAGTGCTCTACGTAAGCCTGTTCTTAGGAAAACAGTGCACTTACTTTAACCAAAGTAATGGTTTTACACCTATCTTAAGTACAGCTGCCACAATGACAAAACACAGGGAGAAAACTTAGCTACTACAGAGCAAAGGTATTCAAGAGAGATTAACACACAGAACTTGGTAAACACCAGCATCCAAGATGACTGTACTGCTTCAGTGGCCTTTGACACTTTGGAGGGGGTAGGGGACGGGGAGGCATTTGTGCATTACTTTTTCTACAGAACTCCTACTTCATTCCTTGCACAGGATGGACACATTCATGTGAGTTACGTGTGCAAAATAAGGAAGACCCAACTTCTTGAGGAAGTTTGGAAGGCATGTACGGCACATTCCTGAAAAACTGAAGGTTTACCTCCAAAACCTACATTTAGACAGGTCAAGATAAAAAGCCCCGATGTTGTGCCCAAAATAACTGGGATAAACACCAAAGAGAAAAGAGGTCACCAGGCCAGAAAGTATTTCAGGAGTGCTACCTCCAGTCTATTCCAGATTCACTTCTGATAGACAACCAAAGGGCCAACAGCTGCCCTATGTGTGCTGCAGAATGGAAGGAGACTGCAGGAAAAAAAGGGTCATTGTCAGAGCTGAAAATACAGCTCTCTCTGAAGGAGCTGGTACTGGAACTGCTCTAGCATATGCTGGTAAAAGAGCTTGGTAAGTAAAATCTAGAAAGTATTCACAAGAGTCAAGACAGATTTGGATTTTCCAGTATTTACAACTGTAGTGAGTGCTAAAGGACTATCCATTTGTTGAGGACAGGTGAAAGGCAGCAAAAAACTAGCAAATCCAGGAGATAAATTAGTTTGTAAACACATAAAATATATTTGAAGCTGAGAAAATAAACAGATGCTTAGGGGTGGAACATCAAAAAAGCTTAAAGTCTTGAAGTTTGCAAGAAGTTAAGCAGAAAATGTCTGCATGGCGATACACATAAGCTGTAACTTCACAGCTAAACCCCAGCAGGATCTGTTAAAGTTATATCAATCAATCTCTCTTGCACTGTACCCACTATCAGCATGTGTGGCATTTAACTGCAGTCATTTTAGCCAAGAGGAGCTGGTAGTTCTGTGCTTGGACGAGCCCCGATTTGTAGCTGTTGCTTGAGACACAGTATAAATCAGATGATCTTTGTGAAAGCTAAAGGCAAGTTTTCTCTGCTACCCTTGGACTTGCTGTTGCTATTTGAATCAGGGTAAGGGTTAAGAACTGCTGAATGCCACGACTTTTACTCCATTCTGTATGTCTTCATCTTTCAACCTGAATGCTCCTACAATACAAGGAGATTAACACAGCCTTTACCAAAGTGACAACCAGCCCAGTCCTCCTGCTACACAATGCAATCGGTTTCAAGCGGCCAACACTGTCAGATCCTGCCATGCCCAACCCCAGGGGACAGTCACTGCAGCACCCACATGCTCCAACAGGCCCTCTCCTTTGTGTAACAGCATTACTGCTAAACTAATTTTAGTTTGTTAGGTAGAAATAGATCACTAGCTTATGCCATACCAAGAGTTTTTAACATCACAACACTATCTGGGCACTTTGCAAGACTGTTTTAGTAATTAAATCAATACATCTTCTCAATATAGTTAAAATCTTCCCCAGAAGAGGTTCCTGAGGTACTTACAACTACCTATGCACATGTTCTAACTCCTAGGAAAGGTCTATAGTCTCAGGATGCCTAGTATCAAGTAGCAGTTTCCAGGTCTTTTCTGCTGAATCCAGAAGGGCAAACTAAAATTTCAGGAACAGTATTATTCCCATGAAAATCAATTATTTTAGAGTACAGCTCACACTTTTTGGCTAGAGTATCAACCTAGTAACTTTGCTGCTTCTTTATAAACTCAGGTGACTACAAAGAAGTCTGCTTCGCAGTGAAATGGTTAAAATTTATAGATCAACAGGACTCTACCACTGAGTACAAAATGTTACAGAGATTTGTTTACTCTCCTCCACCAACTTAATTTTAGTAAAGAATTACAAACAAACAATATTAAATATATTACTAAAGAATTACAAACAAACGACATTAAATATATTACTATACCTTCACCCACATTGTTTTCCAGAAGATTTTAACATGCATTATGGAGGAACTTTTCAGCAATTTAGGGTAGCTGGCAGGAATACCAGCTAAAACTCCCTGGCATACTTAAGGGCTATTCAGAGTTTTCCTCTCCGTCTGTATGAAAACTGGAGATTTCCAAATGAAACCCAGCTAACTCATGTGAATTTGGCATCTGTATTTCATTTCCCAGCCCCTCACCCATGGACCAGAGCTGTGAAAGACCTAAGGCCACAAGGTACTTACGTTTTCTGTCATCACCACAGGCAACCTCAGCAAGGTATCGGAAGTAGTCTCCCTTCATCTTCAGGTAGAATACCTTGCTCTCTGGATTAGTTGCATTAGCTATTAAATATTTGTCCAAGAGCTCCTGAAACAACAACAAAATACACATTTACATACTGCAAACATCACTGCAACTAGGTTCCATCTACTTCTCCCGGAGGTTTGGATGGACTCAAATGTTTACTACAAGGCTAAACGGAGTTTTAAGGCATTTTAGATAGATGCACACTTATTTCAACAAACAGTGTTAAGGCACAAAACTAGAGACTACAGTAGGGTGAACAGACAACTGGCCAATCAGACTGCACGGAACAAGGAAAGGTTAACTGGTGTACAGTTTCAGGACCAAGTTTAGTTTCAGGATATGCACTTCTCATTTCAAAAACACTGTAAATGAGTAAGCTTTTACTGGAAAAGCAAAACACTATGCAGAAAGCTTCAAAGCTGCTTTTTTTTGCATCAATTGTGTTTATTAGACTTATGATAAGGAATCTCCAGCCCACCTACCACAGGGAGCGAAGGATTCAAACCCATCTGGTCGGCAGCCAACCTCTCCAAGCCACACCAGCTCTTTGCAAGGCTCCAAAGGAACACCTGCTCCAGCACAGCAGGGAGGCATCCTTCATATCCACCTTGCGATTCCCAGAATGGAATGAGTTATACAGTGCTTTCTAGCACACCCTGAGCTGCTGCAAACATCACTCCCCTTGTTCACAGCTTCCCTACCTGATAACCAGAAGGATAAGGAAGTTTTGCAAGCCTCCAGCAAGAGAAGGTAAGACTCTCTCCAAGGCTGCATGTCATCCTAAGACAGGGGTGAAGAAAGGAGAGAAGAGGTACAGGACTTTCCCCAGAGAACAGGGTAGTTCAGAGAACTGACAAGCAGGAGAGCAGCTTCTGGCTGACCTTGTGCCTGAATCCAAGAGATTTTACCCAACTCCTAAATACAACCACCCATGTTCTCCAGAGCTGACAAAAGATGCAAATGAGTTCTGATAAACTCAAGGAAACCCTGCAATACTCAGAGCAACTTCACAGTAGGAATGTAAGTGATAAAGATTTGCATTTACTTATTTGGAAAGTAAACAGGTCATAAAAGGAGAGTTTCCACAAAGCTTGCAGAAAGTTTCCACAAAGCTTGCAGCTGGCCAGTTAAGATTTTTGTTACAGGAACATGTATCCAAATTCATAAACCAGCTACCAAGGAAATATTCAAGAAACTATAAGCTTTCTGCACAAAAATCCTTATTAGCACTTTAACTGGCTACTAGAGCACTATTATCGAAATGAGCTAATGTCAGACACAAATCTACTCCCTATGCACACCACCATTATGACTTCCTTTAATGATCAATGGAAACAGAGCAGTACAGTTCAAAGCATTTACTCATTCCAAGTCCACTTGAGGTTTTGGCAACTATTTTAAACTGACACTTGTAGTAGGGTACCTCCAATTGGGTTAAAAAAGCATTTCTGCATCCAAACAGTGTGTGTCCCATGGATATAACACTGCAGTGCCCAGGTAAGCTCCTGCAGAGATCCCTGCCAAGGTAGTAAGGAAAGTACAAAGTCACACCTGCCCTTGATACCACCCTAGAGAAAACAGCAGGAAGATAAGATGATACCAAGCCTGACATACCGTTGCACCTACCAAATCAGACAGACCTTTTCAGGAGTTTCTGTAAGGCTACAAAACCACTGCCAAAGCCTAGATGCTGGTTATTTGGCAAAGGGGTAAGTGAGGAATCTGTAACAGTTTAACACAGTCAAGTATGCAAGGGCTCGAGCAAACATCTAGAACAGTACAGCTCACTGGTGTTACAGAAAAAGCAGCAGAACCTTAGGTCTGTTTCACAACAAGAGTTAACAGGTAGTAGGCAAATGGGTAATACAACCCCATATTAATACTGTTATTGTGCATGAATCATTCCATATTAGAATGAGTTATTCCCACTCTACATATTTCTGCAAGGAAAAAACTTCACATTTTGGCTTGATGTTTTCCTGCTGCTTTTCTCCTATGACAATGTCCATGTCAGCCATAAAAGCACAACACTACACATCAGTTTCAGAGTCTCAGAGACAACAAGGAGGTAACCTCAAGTCTAACATTTAAATTTGATTTTACAAGAAACTGCCCAGAATGATGAAACGTGACACACAATACACCTATGGTTTAGAAAGGCTTCATAAATTTGTCACGTTTGAAGAGTGACCACCAGCCTCTAAAAGCCATCCTGTGGTTGGGACTGCATCAAGTAGCAGAGATGTGATTTATCCACGTGCTCAGATTAAATGTGCCACAGTCTAAGGAGCACTGACCAGACAAGCAGTGAAGATATCATACAGCATTTTAAACCAGGTATTTTACAAAACTGTACCTTTGATTCATCTTTAAATACTGATATAAAACCTTTCAAGATGTTACAACTACATCAACAAGGGAACAAACAGGCATTTTTCTTTTATGCTTTCCAAAACATAGAAATTTGCTGTATACTTAGCACATAAGAAGTATTACTCCTTTTATTACAAAATTCTGTCTTCGGAGGTAGCTCTAGCACTTGAGCTAATCTGGCTTGGTTATGACTGAAAAATACTTAACTCCTGCAATCTAGTGTACACTAAAGAATGTTAACAGGAAAGCTTTAGCACTTCCACTGTAAGCCAAATCTGAAAGCTATGTTCCCTAGAGCATTAGCACCCACTTTTTCTTCCCCCCAGATGGGGTAGGCCACACACTTCTGCAAGGAATATGAAAGGATTTTGCCGTGGTGCCACCCTTACCACAAGCAAGCAGCACTGTGGCCTGTGTGTCAGTGCATCCTTAAAATGCTGCCTTCATTATGCAGATCTGAAAACCAGTGGCTCTGTCCAAACTTCTGAGAAACTTAAGAGAAAAAGGTGGATGCTGAGAATGAACTGCAGTTTTTCAGGCAGCAAAGAGTGGGTTATTTCCTAGGCACTTCTCAGGCAGAGGAGCTGAGTAGCCTAGCAGCTCCCACTCCCAGTTCATCTTGAGGGCTTCCTAATCCTTACATAATACAAGTAAGGAAGAGACCTGTGCCTTTTCCTTCAGCTAGGGTGGAATACCCTCATTCTGTTTGGTTTTTAAATAGCGTTAAATGGAACAAGATCTCATTTATGAATCATGTAGGTTAGAACAGAATCCAAACAGACTTTGAGTGAAGCTAATTATTTATCAGGCCAGATGTTAATCTTTCAAATCAATAATGTATTTGGTGTACTTCTGAGCCATTCATTTCAGGATATCATCATTTCTTGGAAGGCATCTTACTCTCCCTCTCACAGACAAAATGTTGGTGGGGTAGTGAGAGCAAACAGCACAGTAAGCCAAATGATTTACTTTACACTGCTCTGAGTCAGTAATAGCCAGGAAAACGTCTCGATTTTCTGCATCTGTTCTCTCATCTTTCCCCACTTGGACATTTTTACCTTTCCATCAAACAGCAATCAGCCAGGAATCCTTATTTTAAACATCACCTGATATTAAGTAAAATGACTACAGGCAGGCAAAGAAATGAAGCAGACCACAGAGAGCCTCAAAAGTTTTTGTGATAATTTTACCTAGGGAGAGACAAGCACTGCCAGAGGTACGATTTTGGGATGAAGTATAAGGCAATACAATAGACTGTCATCCATGCTCACATACAGTTAATATGCCCATCCCTTTTATGTATTAAAATACAGCTGCCATCACCATTTAAGAACTGCAGTTCTTCCCATCACCTTCTAAACCAAGCCTTGAACAACCAGCAATTATGTGCTCTGCAACACGAAACATGCCTCAGAAGCTGCATGAAAGCCACACAATGTCCAAGCCGCTAGCCTGCCCTGATGGGGGGTGACTCTCAGAACCAGGAACAGCATGAAGATGCAAGAATCAAAGCTCTATCCTTAGACCAGACCCTTTGTGTTCCACTGCAGTTGCATTGCAATAGGTTTGCAGTGTGACAGTCTGTGGTTGGTAGCTGCTGCTTCCCTGACACTGACATATTATGCTCAAGTGGCATGCTGGTCCTCCTAGAGCGTGATGAGATTTCCCACCCCACTTCTCAGAAGTGCTGCTCATCCATTTCAATTTATTTCTACCTTCACAGTGTGCTAACACTCTTGTCATTCTAACACCATCATACTCTCATATATGATATTCTTTTCCCCTCCTATAGAAGGAAGGCTTATTTACCTATAACAGAGATGCCAGCAACAAAGGGCTACCACTCCCTCGAACAGGTCTGCAGCTGCCTGAAGAAGCCACAGCGAGCAGGCTGGGAGCCTGGCAGCATGATACTTCTTCCCCCTGAAAGCTGAATTTTTTTTTTTCTTTCTCTCTTCATTGGCAAACTTACTCCTCTACAAGCCAAACAAAAGTTACATTTCAATTGCCTATTTGGATCCTTCTCCATTCTACTCCTGTTCTTTCCCAACTACGTAACTATCCTCTCGGTCCCTTTTCCCCCTCTATTTAAGTAGGCTCAAGGGTTGAACACGTGGTACTCACTGACCACTGCAATTAATCTGAGCCAGAAATACAAAGTCAGTACATCTGCTCTCATCACTTCCCCATTATTTCAGCTTTATGAAAAGAAAGCCCTGAAGGAATGTCAGCCATACCTTTACTTGAAGTGTCTGACATGGACAAGGCAGCTCCCTGAAGACAGAGCTCCTTAATAATTATTTGTGGTGTGTGCATCCAGCCAACCTCTCCTTACAGTACACCAGCACACCTCCCCTGCAATTCATGTTCCAGTCCCACTCCACACATGTTTTTTGTTACCTGTTTTCAGGGCAACACCGCCTTTAAAAACCTGACGTCAAAACAGAAAGTTCCCATCTAAGCCTATTTTAAAAGAGAAGACTGAGTGAAGCATTAAGTTCAACTACAATGTACACTAAATACTTCCTGTACAATTTAACTACAGGGTAGGTTCAAGTGGCAGAAAAATTCCACTGCTATCTGATCTGTGCTGTTCTCTCTTCCCACATACCCAACGATAAAAAATCTCAACAGCAAAGATGAATTTGGAAAAAAACCATCTTGAATACCAAACTGACCTTTCAGCATCCTTCAGCAGTTGTGCCATTTAGAATTGGACTTCGGTAAGAGTAGCAAATACATGAGTGTAAGTCTCTTCATACATTCTAGTATCAGTAGCTAGTGGATATATTCTTCACACTTAACCATGCAATACCAGAGGATGAACATGAATCAGGTCAGCTCCAGAGATTACCTACTCATCACAAGTGGTTTGAGGCCAATTTTTAAAGCAAACTAAAGACACCATGTGCTGGGGTATTGACAGAAGTTCTCAATGTGGTAAACTCAAGTAACTCAAAATATTTACAATGTCATCATCACTCAGATGCCAACACCTATGACATGTTTGGGTCACATCACCAGCACCAAGTTATTTAATGTTATGCTATTAAAAGACTGATCTACATTGTCATTTGCATTTCTCACTGAGTGCAGTTTATAATTAAATTTGCTCCACCAGAAGGAAAAAAGTCAATGTAAAAGCAACCATCAGAAACAGCAATGTTCTCCAAAAGTTTGTCCTGTAAGTTAAGATGCTGCATGGTATTCAGCAAGGAGGGGTGTCAATGTTCTAAATGTCTGGCACAGAATTTTCTGAATGAAGTCTATGTTAGATAAAGTTCGATTTTTCAACTCAGACTGTTTCAGCAATACCCTTGAGCCTAAAGCCAATATATCTTACTTCAAGTTGTTTGAAATACCTTATTTCACCACCACCTCCATTTTCTGGGAATGTAATTTTAAAGGCTATTTTTAAAAGTGAACTTCCCAACGATTTGTGGGAAGTAATTGGTATTTGTAGGTTTTAGTAATTTAAAACAATGTCCTTCACCTGGCTTGAACTTACATGACACAAAAAGCATCTAGAGAAAAAACAAAATCCAATAGTAGTAATTTTTTGGACAGAAGAACAAACTGATAAATATCAATGCATATAATATTAAAAAAATTATATTCCTCCTCACCACATAATGGAAGAAGTTCAATTATATGGAAAAAGAAAGAAAAAAGAAACCAAGTTGAACTTCTGCTCAACAGCTCTTAGCTGTCCAAGTGTTCTCAGACCTGCCAGCAGAGGAGGTGCCATCATTCCACAGAGTACTGATTTTTCACAGGTTTTACAGGAACCAGACTGAGTTTTGTTGTTGTTTCCTAGATGTTTCTTCCTTTTCTGAACCAACATTGAATGTTCCCTATTTTAAGCTTTCAAGTGCTTTTGGGTTTTTTGTTTTGTTTATTAAGGAGCCCTGAAGCTCACCACCAGAACAGATGTTACCTGGGTAACAGCAAGTAACTGATTTCTTAATGCAGTATCCCATACTAACTAGCCAAACCCCACAGAAGCAAAAAGTCACATGCAAGTGAAGAAACTGTTTCAAAATAAACCTATTTTGAGACAAGGTTCCTTAAAAATAATGCACAAGCCCACAGTGCATGTCAACACTTCTCATAGCAAGTTAACTCACCACCCTGAAACATGGATTCAATATCAGAGCCCCATCTAGATGAGCAGCTTGCATCCCCCACAGGAACACTGTAAAGTGCGTGAGGCTACATAAATTCAGCCAGGGCTGCAGTATGCCAAATACTTGGAAAAACTATTCAGTCTCAAGTATTTTTGAGGGTCCATCCAGACCCAATCTAAGAAAACAAGACCTAGAAACAGCATACAGAGAAATGGTTTCCACCCTAACTGGAGTCAAAAAGCAAAGCTAAAAGTTGGTGAGGCAGCTCAGACCAACATCACCTAATATAACTTAAATATGAATATAAACACATCAAATATTCCAGTCTCTGACAGCACAGATGATTGGTGTGGGCTCAGACCTTTCAATAAGGCTTCTACTCACAAATGACTGCCTGTTTTAATCATCTAGTGAAGTGGCATTTAAGACTTCTTGACTATTTCAAATATAATCAGTCATTCCAAAGTCCACAGTATGACTCACTGCAACCTAGGTGTGTTTTAACGTTCAGCAGTTGTTTTCTTGACAGGAAAGGAAGAGTCCTCTGCTGCAACAGTAAGATCACTTTACTTTCAACGGTGTAATTCAGTGGAACTAAGTTCTTCATCCTTCAGGATTCAAGCTCTATGCATCAACTCCTTTTGGGAGAACATTAAGTGATTTTCATACAGACCAATAGAGTTTCAGTTTATGTATTGAGGAAAATATGTGTGCACCTTTCCAGTAACGGCATGGCCTTAAGATGACCTAACAAAGCACTGTTGAGAGCAGAGACAAATGTATCTGACACGAAAACGGAGAGGGTGACCTAATTCGTCTTTTCCATTTGGTTCCATGTCTTTGCCTACATAGTTTTAAAAACTGGCAGTCAATACTTAGGATTGGCCCTGAATGAAGTATCTGGAATCCCACTTAACAAATGCACTGGAAGCCTGACCTGCAGCACGTCTGCCCACGCTATTTCCACCTGGTGCTGAGATTAAAATAATCTAGAATTTACACTCACTATTTATACCTCTCCTTACACAAGTTAAAAAGTTTTGTGGTTCCCAGAGAACTGTGTAAGCCAGGAACTAGAAGTGTATGGAAATGCAGGTTCTCCTTTCTATAGATTTTCAGACAAAATGAACAATCCAGTGAAAGTCCGAGAATTATTTAAGCTTTTATGGCAGAACCTCAAGTTTTCCAGTTTCCCTCCATCAAATGTAGAAATGAGTCTTTAAAAAAAGGTCATCTTTTCAACAATTATATATTTTTGATGAATTAATGGCTGTACAACACAGCCAAAAGTTTTCAGGAAAATTTCTTTGGTATCTGACAGATTTATCTCAAATTGATTCTAACATCCTTCCATGACTGCATTTTACATATTTCTAATTCCTCAAAATACTTCCAAGTGCTCTTCTCCTCTTAGCAAATACGCATTTTAGACACCAAATTCTCCCCTTCAGAATCCTGGCTATCTAAAAGCTTCTTTCAGCATCCACTTGTGACCTTGCATAATATGACGGAATGGAACAAAAAAGTCAAAATTTTCATTTAAAAATACTTCTATGCTCTGCAGCTACAGAAGCCCAAAGGTAAGATTAAATGACTGATGGAGGTATATCTAGACTAACAGCGCTCAAGAGGAACACCAGTACACAGGAGTTACATGGTCTTAAGGTACACTGTCCTTATGCAAAGAACTCATTTTGACTTGCTTTAATGCTGTTCTCTCTTTGGGAGCCCTTGATCAGAGGCTTGAGATCACTGAAATTCAAAATGATAACACAACATCCCTTTCTTCCCATTGCTTAGTGTAGCTTGGAAGAGCCTTTTGCATCATCCAACTTCATCTTGAAGGAAACCCAGCAATACATCATTTCACTCAGTCTCTTAGGAGTGTGCCAGTGATTTGTTATTCCCCAAACAAGGCAACAATGAAGTCTAACCTTAGGTCAGAAAAACTGAAGTCAGCAATTCAGATAATTTGGCTACAACACTATCTTACAGAAGGTGAGCCCTGACTTTTTGCTAAGGCCCTGCTACCTACCTTTATTAAAAACAATTTCTGCTTACAAGAATTTTGCAAAATATATTCAACTTCAGAACAAAACTTCCTGATGAAGTTTTATCCAGGAAGGATGTGGCTGCCAGGTAACAGTGTATACATAATGTACTTAGAAAAGTTATTATTAAAGCAAAAATGGAATTTTTTCTGTTTGCAGAGCCAAACACTACTCCTATATCCAGCTACTTCAGTGAAGGGATCATATAAATTAAAAGAGAGAATAAAGAGTAATAGATCAAGTAATAAACCTTTATCGATGTTAGAAACTGGTAAACCAAACCCTTGACTACTTTAACAAATTTAGAGAAAGGTACAAGCAAAATCATAGCTAATTCAGGACTTCCAGTTCTTAGATCTTGACGTCTGATGTTTTGGTGGGTGCACAGACCACAAGGTGTGAAACTCAGTATTTAAACTGTTTTGCTGCTTCTCGTAAGTGCCCAGCTCACACAAACTGGGCACTCTTATATATTCAGATATACAGGATGGATTAGCAAATGATAAGCTTACAAATCAGCAGTATGCTCAGCTGAAGTGTTCTGATGTTGGTTCCAGCTTCCAGGGATACAGAGAGGATGAGAAGCTACTTGTAAACACTTGTCCAATGAACTTGGTGGAGCTATACTGAGTTAAGTGCCACAAGTGCGGTGCTTGAGCATAGTTATTATTTACCTTACCCATCTGTGACAAAACTGGCTTCAAGTTTATTGGCAGTAGGAAAGCACAACCACAAGTAACATCGAGAGGCACCTGGCCCCTCAAAGACCAAGAGCATAAAGCTAAATATGAAAACATTTATTAATCAAGTGTGCACCTTTACCTACCAAACTTACAAAGTATATCCATGCACTTTTACCAGCCCTTCCTCTGCTGTTCTCCTCACTACCTTCCTTCCTCTGAAAATTGGTCATCCCCCATTACTGAAATCAGAATACCAAGCTGCAGTGCCTGTACAGAAATGGGTACAGTCTACTGCTTTAATATTGTGCTTAACAACCCAAATTTGTGCCCTCATAAAGAAATCAAATGCTAATGACCTTCAAACTTGAGTGCATTCTTTCCTAATCCAGTTCTCTCTCTCATAAACAGTCTTCTGTATTTTACTTCAAAAAGGCACCTATCACATTAGTATCTAAGGCAGTAGAAATGCCTGTGAGACGACTGTCTAGAAGGTAAGCATGATAGTGATTTACAAAATCTGTTAAAAGCTTCACTGCATCAGCAGAAAAACAGAATTTGTGGTTTCGTTGTCCAGTTCTACCTAGCGAGCACATCCTACTTTCTCAAGGCCACCAAACCAGTAAATGTCCTCCAAGAAATTTAATAATTCTAGAGGGCATATTGCTGTAGGGGGAGGGGACAGCAGGCAATGACTGCATGGGATGGAGGCTTCAGCTAACATCAGAATTCCTTGAACTATTTTAAGCTGGACTCTTAACAGTTCACAGCCTGTTCAAGAACCTCAGTGCATTCTAAGCTTTGTTTCTGCAAGAATCAGTTCCTTCTCAGAAAGGATTCGGTTTTCTTTGCGTAAGAGTGAGGATTCCAGCAGCAGATTCTACTGAAGGATGACAGAAGGTAAGAGAAGGTAAAACTATGAGTAAGTCAAGTTCAGATCTAAGTTTCAAGTATATTAAAGTAAAAAAATTAAAGCATTAAGTTCCACAATTCTTACCACAAATGTGTTGATGGTTGATAGAAGTTGTGCTAAGAACACAAAGGAAAAATCATCTCTCTCCACAAATTGCTTTTCATAAAAGAAGATGATTTATTCCAAACTATTAATTCAATTCACATTCACTCCACAATTCTGGATTTGTCAAGAAGTAATGTTCCCAACCTGTCTTTCAAGAAGTAGCCTTTCCTTTTAGTCAGTCACTTAAGAATTTTAAGTTGCTTTAACTTCTAAAAGATTAAAAAGTAATACTTGAAACACTGTCCCAAACTGTGACTGGGACAATTAACTCAAGTCCATATGTAGTATTAAGTGATTAGTACGCCTGACCTTCAAAATAAAATTGCATCCTACATAGTTCCCTGTATCAAAAGATTGTATGTAATACCCTTTTACTGGGTTTCGCCTCTACAGCACAAATATTTTTGTACAAACTCTGTCTGTTCACTGAAAATAGGAACGCAGAGACAAAGGATTCACAAGACATGAAACTCTGGTGAATTGTTTACATAGGACCATGAAGCTGAAACCTACTGAATCTGACAAAAAATTTCTGCATGTGCAATAAAAAAAAAATAAAGATCTCACTTTCCTGTTGGCTAAAGGTCGCAGTAGGGAAGAAACAGGGCTATGGTCAAAGTTATCCATCATCAGACATCACATATTTTAGCTGACACAAGCAATCTATTTGCTACTGCAAGAAAATGCCAACTTCATTTTCAATGGAGCTATGAACTTGTGCTGTTGAAACAAAATGCCCTAAACACTACCTTCTAGCACGGTGAGTTTTGTTCTACATATTTTAAGTGACTAACCTTAGAACTAGATCTACAAGATGGATAATCAGAAGTGGACAGATTTTTTACTCGTTTTTATTAGCTGTTATTGTTTCTTAATTATGTGAAGCAGCGGTAGGAACAACATTGCAACCTTGGGAGGGGGGAAGGAGGGAGGGAGGAAGAAAAGGGGAGCTGGCAAGAGCAATACACCAATCCATGCTTTCAACAATTAACAGTGCTATCTCACAGAAGATCAAAGTATCCTATCAGCCTTAAGACAGTAAAAATACAGATAATACATACCTTATAGCTCAGAACTATTTCACTGCAAGCACTGCCACAGGGCGCCAAAAAGAATCAAAAGCACAAGTAATGTGACTGTTCCTTCATTTCTAAAAGTTCACAATGCCCTTGGCTCCTCTCTAGAGAAACGGGCCAACATGGGCCTGACACAATACGATGTCTGGAAACAATTGAAAAGCCTCAGGTATGTAACTTTTCTACACAAAATTTTTAAAAATTATTAAAAGAACACTTTTAAGTTTCAGCAAGAGACACAAGAAGTGACCATCATGATACAGTTGTTTTCAAGTCCTAATGATTTTAACTACTGCACCTTCATCAAGATTTGAACTGCAGGCTAGTTGTTATTAAATCTCATCTCTATCACTCCAAGAAGAGCTCCAACACACCAGGGCCTAGAAACTGAACACATGCAAACAAACACGCAAAAACCCTCAAGTTGCAGGTGGAGAGTGCTGCCAAGCAAGGGCTGCTGTCCTCCCTACCTTTACATTACTGCTCTTTAAAGAACAAAGGAGCTTGAATGCAACACAAGTTATAGCCATGCAAAAGGACCAAGGCGCTCAGAAAACCCACCAGTTCAATCCCTAGAAGGGTTCCAAAACCTTTCAAAGTTAACTTTTTAAAAAAACCTAATGTCACAGAACAGTGGAGTGTGCATACAATTAAGCAGGTCTTATATTGTACACTCCATCTTAAAAGTTTCCCACATCATTTCACTAATTATATGAAAGTTGCTGCTGCATCCACCCTTTCTACATTATCTAGTACCCCATATCTTGAAATCACTCAAGTCAAGAGAAAGCAACATGAACTTTGTGCTCAGAGAGTATATGAAACATAGTTCAACTTTATCTTGAAAAAAATTAAGTTGCCAACCTGTTTCTTTATTCAAGAAGAAAGTTACAAGAACAGTTTTAACAATGAGTCATAAGGGATGATTCAACATTAATTCTCTACATTACCAAAGAATTAGTCAATCAATACAGGGAGTTCAGCAAAACCTCCTGGTGTATCTTTCAAATAAAACATTTGTGCAAGTTGTTTGACAGCCATACCATTTCTCCATTAAAGAGCCACTCTCACCTGCAAGGCCAGTCATAAAATTAAGTTAAAAAGCATTCAGATCATGCCTACTTGCAAGACAGGCAGTTAAGAATGACAGTTAAATAATCAGTAAAAGTTTTATTTTTACGTATATACCTATATACAAATATCTCAATGTAATTCGGAATGTTTGTATTCTAATGGCGATTAAGTTTAAGTTCTTTATCAAACCATGCCCTGAAACAATACCTTACTTAACTGGCTTGGGGCATTTTTTGCAGGAAAAAAGTAATTACAGATTCAGTGTTGCTGATATTTTAATTAAAAAATAGCAGTATTTTTAATGCTAGCACAAGTATTTCTAAATGAAGATTTAGAAATATGCCATACCAGTAGTTAAAAAAAAATTTTGAAAAAACTGTTAATAGTATGACTAACAGCAGTCACACTCCACCCAACACACCCACCCTTGCTAAATCCAAATACTCCAGATGACAAGCAACCTTTCCATACTACTTGCCAGCAGTTGTTACAGTTTAGCTGCCTTCCTAGAATTAAAAAAGCATCTCTGAGATTCAGCTGAAGAGATCCGAAAAAGCTACAAGCCATTACCATAGTATTAGTACAGAAGAAATTACCATCCAAAGGAGGAGCCAAAACCACTGTGTGGCTCAGCTTAGGAAACCCATCCTTTTGTAACACCTGCTTGTCGTGAATTCCAACCTCTCAGATGCTGACTCACGGATCACAGGAGTGGTAGATGGAGGAGGAAAGGGAGGGAATTGGAACAGAACATAACTGCACAGAGCTCTCAAAGGAAGAATAAAAAAAGGAAGGCTTGCAGTAGATAGTCAACATCTCCTCCTACCAAAGGAAGGCACAGCTCTGCAGCAGGACAGGAAAAGCACGCTCAGCTGTACGTTTCGGTCTTCACTACTTCCTGCAGCCTTCCAGGCCGGAAGGGGAGAGTTGCCAACAGGCCAATGCTGAGAACAGAGAATGACTAGAGTGCATTGAAAAACTCACCTACCACAGGAAAAGCTTGCTTTCCCTAAAGCAGAGGTCTGCACTAGCATGGCTACCAGAATACCTGCTGGCCACCATCAGATGGTGTGGAGTAACTTCAGTACAGACACTGAGAAGTGGTTCACTGCCTCTCCCTATGGAAACACAAGCTCCTTGTCAAAATGGTACAGTCTGAAGAGTGAGCTTTATGTGGAGGTCGAAAGAAGTTAGTTCTGAAGTGGGGCACTGAGTAGAGAAGAGAAAGAAGAGTGACACAAATGCTGGCACTGCATCACACAGGCTTCTAGTGAAACTCTTGTCACAGGAAGTAGGAACCCAAAGTAAGTCTCATCATTCTCACAAAGGTGAAAGTTCCACAATTTCAATACACCTGTAACTGCAGAAAGAGTTTTGCTCTTGTGGAAGGCATGGGCTCTTAAATGTGTTAAGGAATTAACTCAACTGATTCGTAAAGCTAATAAATATGAAAATTATTTTCAAGAAAAGGTCACTCACTTTGACAGATTTAGAAAGAACGAACAAACCTAGGTGGCAGCACACAAGGAAGCATATAGGTATTTTCAGCACAATCCAAAGAAGCATTCCCTTGTACGTGAGCCAGAACACTTAATCAAGAAGAAAATTCAGTTACTTCCAAACCAGTCACCTTTAAATTCATGTCTCCTAAACCAATCTAGAATAAATTTACCTCAAAATTGTTTATTTCCCTATAGACTTGCTTCCTCCTGTTCTCACATTAGCAATACTAGACTCCAAAAAAACAAAGGTAACTAAGAGAAGCAAATAAATCACTGAAGATGATCTGCCACACAATTACTATTGCATTATGCACATGCAGTTTCTTGGAGCTGCGACTCCCTGGTCATGCAGAACACAGTCCAGCAGCCTCCACACTGCTGACACACCTCTTGAGCTCCCACTACAGTGCACTACAGTTTTCCTATCACTAGTATCTGGAATTCTGCTGCTTCCACGGAAATTAACTTTTGGGCTTTGATGCATGCTTAGGGTCTTTACACCTTAGCTTTTCATTGTTCCATAATTACTGCAAATTCATCTTGAAGATACCCTGAGAAATCAGCGTGTGTCTAACAAACCCAATTTCTACATCTCTTTCCCACCTTCAGTACAGATGTCTCAGCTTATAAAGTCAAATTTATGTCAAAACATAACTCAAAATGTCCCTTGAAGACCCCTTGAGAGTATTTTTCTTCATGAGGAAGCAAACAAAACGCAAACATGGTTTAAATGTTTTCAGCAAGTTATTAGCTGATCTGAATAAAGGGGTTTTCATGTTTCTATCTTATCTTACGAACAGGTAAGTTTACTAACCACAGCACAGAGGCTAAATTCCCTGGATCTCTGCAACTACTTGGTGAAATACTCCATATGGATCACTCCACCCAAATATGTACCTCACAGACACTCAAAACTGAGTATCTCAAATACCTCTACACATACAAGGCCCATAGCACAGTGCATCTTCCTCACCACGGTGACCCATGCAACGCTTGTAGAAGTTACTGCACTGACTTCCCCTACCCCAGCAAAACTCTTTGTCTGGTATGTCCCAGCCAACTTCCCAGTCCTTCCCCCAATACACCAGCACACTTAAATACTGCATTTCTTTACCTTTAACAAAATAGAAGAAAAAAGAAAGTCCCCACTTACCAGCACCGTGGTGCAGATGGACCTGAGCTCAGACTCCACCTTCTCCCGATAGTCCTTGATAAGCTGCATCTTCTTGTCACTGGTGTCTGTCTTCTGCTCGATGCTGGAGATGACCCGCCAGGCTGAGCGCCGACCCCCCACCACGTTCTTGTAGGCCACGGAGAGCAGGTTGCGCTCCTCGTTGGACAGCTCGGCACCCTGCTCCGTTACTGCCTTCATGCAGGTGGCCATGTCATCGTAGCGCTCGGCCTGCTCAGCCAGCTTGGCCTTCTGGATCAACTCGGTCTTATCCATGGTGGCTGGCAGTGGGACAAGAGCAGTGTAGTAGCAGAAGTAGAAGAAGCTGGAGATGTCACACTATCAACACGAGAATGCGCCTCAAAACCTGACAGAAATAAGACAGTAACCATGATGCCGAGATAAACACCACCGACCACGATCCCACGGCACCTACTGCAACTCAGCAAAAAACAAGGATCACTGTGAGCCTTGCCTCCCCTTCCCAATCTCCAGGTGTTTCACCTGGAGAGACGGACTGCAACATCCTGCCCGTCCATCCAAGGCTACGGGAACTCGTCCCAAGGGCCCACCCCTCGGGAAACCACGATCTAGAAACCCAGCCGGGGAAGGCACACTCGGTGCTATCCAAGGGACGGCAGCCTGGCGCCCAAGCAGTGTAAATAGCTGGTTTTCCATTAGAAAAAGTGATCACTCCGCTTTTCCTCCGTGCCCTACGTGAGCATATTAACATATGCTCCAACAGAGACTTGTGGAAGGATTCCTGGTCACCACCCAGCCCGAGGCCCTCGCCCAAATCCCTTAACTCCATGTGCTACGAGCCCTGCGGGCGAGCGCCAGAGCAGGCGGGCACGAATGCCGAGACTGGCGGGAAAAAAAATACATCATAAAAGCAGCAAGGCGAGCTCGGCCCCGGGGAACACGGCAGGGGTTAAACCCCTCCAGGACCCGCCTTCCCGGGGGCGAGCGAGGCCGGGGCGGGGGCTCTGGGCGCTTCTCCTCCCCCGGCGGGATGCGGTGGACCCAGGCCTCCTGTCTGCCCCGGCGGCGGTAAATCCGGCCCCGGCCCTCGGCGCGGCGGGGAGCGCGGCGGCTCCCGGTGCGCGGCAGCGGGTGCGGTCTCGGGCCCAGAGGCCGCGTCCCCTGGGACGGTGAGGGGCGCGGGGGCGGCCGACGGAGTCCCCGTGGCGACGGGGCGGGAAGAGGAAGCGGTGGCGGGTGCGAAATGGCGGCGCTGGCTGCACCTCCCGCTCCCCGGGGCCGCCGAGCTCTCCACGCCGCGATCACAAAATGGAGGACGCGGCGGAAGGAGGCAGCGGAGCGGGGCCCATCCCGCCGCCGCCCGCGGCCCCGCGCTCACCTGGGTCCGCCGGGCTGTGGGGCCGGGCCGCGCCCGGTCAGTGCCGCGCTCGGGGCTGTGGCGGAGAGAAAGAGCCGCTCCCGTCTCGGCCGAGCCAGCGCTGAAGGGCGTTGGCGCGCGCACCGACCCA
>VYXC01000519.1:107077-187681 GCA_013397175.1 Platysteira castanea
TCCCCGCAGCGCCAGCGGGCGGGAGCTCCCGCAGGAGCGGGCAGCGAGCCCGGCCCCGCCCGGCTGCCCCTGCGGCGGCTCGGGCGGGGCAGGGCCGGGAGCAGCCGTGCGGCCCTTTCGGAGGGGGCTGGACGAAATCCGGGTGCTGCCGCCGCCGGGTGCCGGGGGAGAGCCGGGTTTCGTACAGGCACTGCGGGGCTTCGTATTCCCGAGTACGTGTTCCCGGCGCCCCAGGGAGGGAAGGCAGCCTTTCCCATAAGCAACTGTCCGTGTATTTGCTTGTTTTCCTCCTCTTGATTTCACCTTAATTCTCTAGAGGTCAGGCCATGCTATGACATGCAATAGTAGCATGTTACCCACCGGTGACTGGATAAAGGTGAGGCACCCATGCCCGTAACGTTGGCCGAGTGGATGCATGACTGTGTCCACTCGCGCTGCCTGAGCCTCAGAGGATGTGGTAAGGACACGGTGGGTTTGTGCTGTTGGTCTTTCCATACAAAATCAGGTCAAATGCATCTGGTGTATCAGGGCTCAGGCGAGGTCAGGTTCTCTTGTGTCTGTGCAGTACCAAGTCTCTGTGTGAAGTGATGAGATTTCTCACCTTTGCTTTCAGCATCACCAAATATAGTCACGCTGAGGAACTTCAGCATCCCGATGGGATGATGAATTCTCTGAATCAACCTCAGAATGTTACTGTCTCAAGTCATAAAGCTCTTGGTCTGTATTTGGACTAGGACTGGGACTATGTACATGGAAATTTGAGCTATGCTGTGAACAAGCCACACTTTCTTGTCATTTGAGTTTGTGAAACATTCCTTTATTTAAAAAATAGACCTATCAATAACAACCTTTTCAAATTTAATGAAACTCAGAAACTGCTGTGGATATTTAATACTTTCCCTCAGAAGTTACCTTTTGGTAGCTTGCTACAGTTTTAGGATGCCTGTTTATTCTTCCTTGTCAGTAGGATATATTCTCATTTTCACTAGTTCCTAATAATTAATTTCATTTACATGAAGTAAAGACCAAAATTGACCAACTGTGTAACAAAACCTTTAGTAACACCATGTCTTCATCAACTAACCATTCCACCTATAAGGCAGGGGTGGGTGCATTTTATTTGAGGAAGGACAGCTGACATAATTGAGGCTACTTCCTTCACTGATTCACCTTAGAAGAGGGGAAGATATTAAGAATTACCCTCATACCATTTAGTTCCTGTCTCTCTCCCACCTCCTGAGAGGCTGTATTAAGAAATGCGGAACAATGTTAGAAGTTGGGAAGTGTTGAGCAGAGCAGTTTGTGTGCATAGAGCTGTGTGATGGATGCAGACTGAGCACCACACATGATGTAGAGTCTGTTGTATGTATGCAGAGCAGCTGTCTGGCCTGTGTGTGTCTGGTTTCAGACCCCCTCTGTACTGCTTGCTTTTCAGGCTTGGGTCTTGTGGCTTTACATGCCATAAGACTGCCCTACAATACCGTTTTTAATCACATAGCCATAAGCTTATTTTCCCAGAAGAACCCTATTGCTAAGTAGGAATGTTGTCCTTTGGGGAGCTTTTCTGAGAGGGGACTTGAAGAATTTGTTGTGTTTAGATTAGAAAAATGAATGTTAAGAGGAGATTTGATGTCTCAAGAGAAGAGTGAATGGCATGGATGTAGACTTGTTTAAATGGAAGACAAATGTGTGTAAAATGGACATTAATGAATTTAGAAGATTTGGAATTTTCAGAGCAATGAGGCCATGAGACAGTTTCCCTGTGCTGAGGGCAGGAAACCCACCCGTTTTGAGAGCAGAGCCTGATGAGTTTATAAAAGTGCTTATGTGATATAGTTGCCTGAGACAGCAGGAGAGTGAGCTCCAGAAGCTTTCCAGTTCTGTGTTTCTTTTATTGCTTATTCCATATTCTTAGACCTGTTTAGTCCATGTATACTTTAATGTACAGTTTACTGCATAACACTATTCTTTATTGAATAAAAAAAAATTAATTTCCTTTAGAGCTATTTCAGGAGGTCAGTAAGAGACTGTTAATGACTTTACCCTTGTCACCACTATGAAATAGTTGGCATTATTCTGTTTTGTGTGCAGGAAATTAAAAACCTCAACACTTCTGCTCATCTGTATGAAGAAATTTGAGATCTTAATTTCCCAGGTGTTAAACACCATATCAAAGACCTTCATTTCTAGGGTGATAAATACTTTATGCTATTTGGCATGTACAGAAAGTCCACCTCCCACTGACTTCAGATGCACCTACTTACATTCAGCATCTTAGCAGCTCACACCACAAATTACTCAACTGGGGTGTGGGAGAAAAATGAGGAGTATATATAATGCGAATTCCTCAGACTTACATGTGAACTTTACAATAGAGTTAGAAGACAGTTTTCTAGAGCCTCTGTTATTTGCTGTAAGACTCTTCTTGTTTTTTCCCAGAGAACCAGTCCCCTCCATCAAGCGCTTTCCATCTCTACGGCAAAGAAAGTTGAGATGTACAGGCAAGAGCTTCCTTCCTACCGTCTGTACAACAGGTACACGACAGCTTAAAGTGGCATCTCGCAAAGCAAACATATAGCACTATGGATGAAGGTAAACACACAAACAAAGAACCCCCCAAAGCAGACTTCTGTCATGGGATTTACCCAAACTGCCACTGAACAACAGTATGAGCGAGCTCTTTGGATACACAGCATACTCCTGAACTATCTGAAATAGTCATGTCGTGGGTAGCAGCAGAAAAACTTACTCATTTTGTGTCCTGCCTTGAGTGGGATGGAGATTCTTTACAACTAGTCTTGTGTCTATTCACTTAATGGCAAGAGAACGTATTTCATGTTTATTAAGACCCTATGTTCTGGTGGTTAAGGACTTTTTTCTTCCCATACTAGTTCCTGTAGTCTTTTCCTTATTATCAGCCCCCTAATTTACACTGCTATCCTATCTCATCCCCTGATTCCTGCCTTCTGCTCAGCTCCTGCCTGTACACTACTTCTCCTGCTGTCACTCCTTCTGTATCAGTACCCTCTGCTCTTCTTTTGTTGTTTCAACTTCTACTAAAACTTCTGGGCAGAGAAGAAGACTTGCTTAGAAGGCCTCGACATTTGGCAGTCATATATGAGAGCCGGAGTCTTAAGGAAATTCTGCAGGCAAATTTTAAAGATGTCAGCTGACGATATGAAAATTGAGTTTTCTCATTGCGTTTTCCATATTTTGTTAGTTTTCCATGAAACCAGCATAACAGTTAACTTCCATCTGGCCAACTTCTTGAAGAGTTTAAAGGCTCCATTCTGATGGTTGCAGGTGTTGGAATTCTTTGATAAAATTGTAATAAAGTGTGTCATCCTGGACAAAACTGGAATTCCCTCTGTGAGAAACAGCTAGACTGTTCTAGCTAAAACATGAAAAACATTCTAATTGTGTTCATACAGACTGATCTGTATTTAAGCCTTTGGAAAGGAACTAAACCAGTGGTCATAACTCTTCTAGATAAAAATTAGGTTTACTTATATTTGTTTATCTTGCACTTGGTTGAGGGATTTAGGAATGAAAGGATAACATCTTTTGTTACCCTTGTATTTTTTGTTCATATCTTAAAGGTGCTAGAGGGTGGCATGAGTGCTCTTACATTAAAAATAGAAAGTCACCCATGCAAGAGGCTAAAGCATCATCAGAGTCCAGTTAAGTGACAAATAAATGTGAATCAGTGGGATCAAGCTCTTTAAATGTTAGCCTGATTCCATATTCTGTCAGTACTGTGCTGTGAGGAAGCCATGGGACTTCATAAATATTTGAAAATACTTGCATGGCTTGTTCATTACTGGTATAAACCAATTGCTCCAGGGAGGACAAGCCTCTGAAGATGCTGATGAATGTGTAGCAAATGGTGGGTGCTGCTTTATGCAAATAGTTTTCTTCTGCTGGGAGAAGAGGAATCAAGGAATACTTGGGTTAGGAAGGCGACTGTCAGTGTGGGAGGGTGGTACTGAACCTTAGTTTTGGTGCCGAGTGCCATTTGTCTGGTTTAACTGTCTTCAGGATAAGTGGTTGGTTGTTGCTTGTAAAGGATGGTATTGATTAATATTGATATCTGCTGCGAGGTAACTGCTGCTGTAGTCTGATGTGCTGAGGCAGCTACTGATGGTTGATAGTAGTGTCTCAGCCTTTGTCTGACACTCTTTCTTCCCTCCTATCATTGCAGTAATTGATATTAGATTCCACTTCTCTTTTTGGGAGGTGCAGTATATATAACCTTATTGAATGTGACAGGGTTTCTCTGCATCCTTTCCTTCTGTGGCATGTGGTACTGAAGAGTGGAATAGAGCCTGGGGAACAGAGTCTAACCTGTGTTATTTGGGTGAGCCATCTCCCTACCTCAGAGAGCTTTCCTTTCCTCCTGATGGCCTGCGATGGAAGGAGGGAGGATGCTGACTAAACAGAACCATTCCCTTTTTTTGTGCTGTTGGCATTAAAATACAGGTTTGTCTGTTTTCGTCCTAAGTAGGTCCAGTGAATCTCTTGTGAAGTAGATCCAAAGCCCTGGGACCTCACTGTCCTGCAACTGCCAAGAGACACATGTGATGGAGTCCCATATGGGGTTCCTCTCCAGGAATACCTTGCACTGGTTTAGCTGGACAAAGCTTTTGCAGATTTCCCTTTGGCTTCTCTTTTATTTTCACTGGCTCTGTCTTGCAAGTGTGACTTATAAGTGGGACGACAGGAGCCAACCGGAGTTCATGGTATCCCTCAAAGTTGAGGTGTGTCTTTTTTTTACGGAAATGAAGCAAATAGCCTTTTAATGGCTTTTGTTCAGTTACATACAGCTTGCTCTGCTAAAGGTTGATAAAAGGTCCCCTTTTGCATGAACAGAGAGGACTGGAAAAGGTCACTCAGATTGTCAAGCAAATATTATCCTCCTATCAGGAGGCAACAGGAGGGCCCCTAGGATTAAGACAAATGTGGCTGATGTCCTTTTAATGGTGATTTGATTATTCTTTCATTACAAGTAACTAGTTCCCTTTTCTAATTATATGTCTTGCTTTTACCTAAGAAAAATTACCCAATTTATGGGATTGGACCATTAAAATTGCTCATCCATTAACAGTTTATTGTAGTGCTATGAGATTACTGGTTTCAAAAAATGTCTGTTTTGAAATAGATTTGTATCGATTCTTGGTTCTTCTGCCGTTTTGGTCATGACAAATGAGAAAGCAGGTAGTGAGAGTGGATGTGCAAGGCAAAAACAGTACAGAGAGATCAGAGAGCACAAACACTGCACACATTTAGTGTGCCTTTTAGGGAGTGAGAAGTATTGGAAGGGAAAGGGGCACTAGGGAATACGACCAAAATACATAAAGTACTTGAAAAGGCTTCAGGTTTAATAAAGGTTTAGCAGATCCAGGGAGAGCTCTGTTTGACCTCTGCACATCTTGGTTTTTATCTCTGTCTTGTTCTCCTTCCCCTGCAACTGCCGTATGAACATGTTATTCAAATGGGACATCAGTCAACCAAGTGACACAGCGGGGACAGGAGAGGGGGCATTGGAGGTGTAGTTGGGAGCATGATGTGAGAAAGCCTTGGGTCCTGCAAGGCAGGTCACTGCAGGCAGGTCACTGCAGGCCACTCTTGTTAGTTTTGTGATGGGCTAGGGATGCCAGCAGGGAGAGTTGGTGCAGAGAGGTAGTATCTCTTACTGTATCAATTAACAGTTGGAAAAATAGACAAGCATTTGATCTGAAAGTACTAATGTAGTTTCTCTGTGTAATCTAAATGTACTTTTCTGTTCTGTGTCATATAACATTAAGACTGATGAATATATGAAGGTCAAGTGTTCATCTATACAGGTAAACTGACTGGTAGAGGAACTGTGAATAGTTACACCTGTAAACTATACGTAAACTGGGGTAATTCCTTACTTTTCCTTACAGAAACTCCATTCTATAAAGAAAGCCACTTTTATTCTGAAATACAGTGCCTGCTAGGGGGACAGTAACAGCAAACTATGATTATCAGATTATGCCGGTGTAGAGCAGCCATAAGAATAAGGTAAGGAAAGGGAGAGGACAAAAAAGATAGAGATGGAAAGAAGGAAGGCAGTCAAGTGGTTAATGAGAGATACCTGTGGGAAGATATGATATAACTATCTTTCCTCATCTGGATTTTACAGACTGAAATCAATTATGTAGTAGCCCTCAAAAATTTGTTCAAAGGTGAGATATTTAGGTTTTGAAGAGTTCATGCTCTTCCATCAGCTCAACATGGCAATAGGATGTGTATGTATTGAATTTTTCCATACAATTTCTAATGACAAGGTTCTTGGTTTTGAGTTTAATTAGGACTCAGTACTGTCTTTCATGTACAAAGATCAGAAGTCTGAGGACTATGAAAAACGCATGTTAAATGTCTCACTACTTATGATTATGTACTGGATACACCATTAATAGTGATTTTTATGTAGAATAAAATAATTCTTCAGCAAAAGAAGGGCACAGGATATCCATATATATACATATTTTAGGCTGAAATGCCCTTTGACAAGCCAAGAACAGGGTACTATACATACATCTTTAGTAAGTGAATTAATTTTGACAGTTAACATACTGCATCTTTGCTTTACTGAAATATTTTATCACTGTTGTACTTGTCTGCCATCATTATAGGCAAGCTGCTTAATGATGGCCTGTGCTAATGCAAATTGTATCACTTAATTACTTGCATTAATGTTGTAGGAAGTTTCGGGTACACGGGATGAGTGTCCATGGAGCTACAAGCAAGGAAAAAAGCTTCAGACTAGGGAAAGAAGTATCTAAGTGGGGGGTTGCCTCCTGAGTTGGTGGGTTGAGCTTACCAGTGTGAGGTTTTGCCTTCTGGAGAGAGGCAAGCTCCCTTTCCGTCTTTTTATGTTCTACTGTGTTGCCCTGGTTTTTGTAAGCCTTCTGTTTTTAACCTTGGAGTCAGATTCTTTCACACAGATTCATGTAAATAATAGCCAATGTTTACTTAACGGTATTTTCTGTTTTTCATTCCCTTTGTGATAAAAGAACTCTGATGAGCACCTTTCTTCTCCAGTGGGATTGAGAAGGAAGTGACATGCTCTCCAATCCGTTGTGGAGTTGGGACGTGTATAAGAATGAAATAATGTAAACAATAAAGGTCATTATTCCTTCCTTTCTGCTGAACCTGGCAGGTGCGAGAGCGTCTTTATTGTGTCTTCTCAGACACACTACTGCTAATAAGAGGGGTGCTCTACTGCTTTCTGCTGGGGCGAAGAGCTATGCTTACAACATACAGCCCCCAAAAGAGCACAGTAACATGCTGACATTTGATGTGTTGGCAGATAAAGCCATTTCTGCAGTGGGAGATACACTTCTGAATAGGGAGATTCAGGTGTGATCCTGATCCGTGGATGCATACATGAGGACTTTAGTCTGAAGGTGCTAGATGTTCACAGTGTTAAACATTGATGGTGGGAGGAGTTTTGAGATCTAATTCCCATGTGTTTGAACACTGGAGGCTTCCAAATAGTACACACAGAAAAGCTGTAAGTAAATCCCAGTATTTATTTCATTCGGCTTCTTTATGGGGTTCCTCAAATTACTCTTGTTCGTGTAACCTTCAGTAAGGCGTGTTTGAAAGTTTAGATGTTATGTAGTTAGCATTGCTCCCCTTTTTAAGAACAGGCAATTCTATGAATTGGCCTTATTTCTGTAACTTTAAATACAATGTTTCCATACATCTTTACCTGTGCTTAACAGCTATGCATGGACCATTAAAATAATAAGATAATTAAGAGGAAAGTTTTAGCATAAAATGTTATATTAAATATATCAAATATTTCATAGGGTTTTTTTTTTCTGTTATCACAGATTACCACTTTCTTAGCTATTTCATTCAAATGTTTTTGCAGAGGGATGGTATCTTACTTTTCTGGGTGTGATACTGGAGGAGTACTGGTTGACCAGCTTGCTTTATTGTACCCATGCTGCTGTCATCACAGCTAGGTAGGAAACAAATGTACTGCTCTGTCAAACTCTTCAGGAATTCTTACTCTGAAGATGAAGGCTGCAGAACTTTTCTCATGGCAAAAAACGCCCCCATGCTTCTACAGTACGAATGAAAGCACCTCCATGCCATGGGCAGAGATATCTTTCATTAGACCTGGTTGTTTAAAGCCTCATCCAGCTTGGCCTTGAAGACTTCCATGGATGAGGCATCCACAACTTCTGTGGGCAATACATACCAATGCTTCAACACCCTCAACATAAAAAATGTCTTCCTTATGTCTGATCTAAATCTACTCCCAGTTTAAAACCATTGTCTTTTGTCCTGTAGCTCAGGCCCTGGTAAAAAGTCCTTCAAGTCCTTCTCCATCTTTCTTATAAGTCCCCTGTAAATATTGAAAGGCTGCAATGATGTCTCTCTTACAGATAAAGAGAAGGGTATATCCTGGAAATGTCAGATCTGTCTTCCAAGACTTTCTTAGGATGCTCCACAGAAAGACAGGCATGGATTTCTCTCCAGTAGATGTAGTTCTAATTTACTGGATTTTTGAGCATAGTAGCCCCAGCATCTCTACGTAGCCTGTGGAAAACACTTCCGGGAATGATTCTTCCAATTTCACTGAGACTCTGGAAGTGTCTGTTTCCAGATCCTTAAGCAACTAAATAAAATGAAATAGGTTGAACATAAGCCAAAGTCTACAAATATGAGAACAATTTGATGAATATTCATAATGGCTGAAGATTACCCCTAATGGACCAATACAGACATTATATATTAATTATGAACAGGTTTTGTTCACTCAGAAGGCACATAAATGGTCATCAGGCTTCTATGAAGGGTTCAATTTCATACTGTTTAAAGTGGTATTTGTTAGGGAACTGAATTTTCTACATTTTCCCCTTTTATGTCATACTTATATACTTTCATTCAAAGTCATACATTTTGTTCAGGTGGAGAGGAATATTCCATATTGCTGATGCAATTGTTTAATTGTTACCCTTGGCACACAGCCATTTAATTGGTTTGAAGGAACAGTAGTTGCAGGGCCTGATAAGTAGGATGATTGTCATCAAGAATCATTTAGTGTTTGCTTTAGCAGAGCACAAGCTCCCTTTTATTCACTTTAAAAGGATAAAACCTGATTTTTTGTCTGGTGTAAATCAGAGAAAAATGCTGCCTGTTTTGAATGTGTGTCTTTTGTATTGAATTAATTGCTTGAAGATTTTTATTGTAAGCCCATTGTAGGATTTGTACGATCTCATTTAGTACATCCTTCCTTTGAAATTCCTCACTTATACCTCTGTGGACACTGTATGTTTCTCATAGATCTCTGTGATAGGAGGCTTGGTACTGGACAGTGTTTGCAAGGTGAGACTGTATTGATTTAGACAGTGGTTTATTGCTTTCAGGACTTTTCTCAGTATAATTCTTCCTGATATTCTGTCAGCTTTATAAAATGATGCTGAACATTGTTCAAATGTTCTTATTTTGCTGACCACATCAATACTTAAATCATTTTGTCCTAGACTGTACTTGATAACATGGCATTTCTGTTTCGTGTTGTCCATTCAACCAGCATTTGTTAGGTTTGTATGAAGGTTTTTCACAACCTTATCTCAGAGTTCTCTTTTGACTGTCAGATAATATTGTGTCACTTGTAAACTTACCCTGTTCACACTCTTTTCCAGGTCATTAGTCAAGACATTGAGCAGTAGCCTGCATCTTTAGGCACCTTGCAGTTCATCTTTGGCTTGAATGAAAAGTAAAACCTGTATTCCCACCTTTCTGTTTGCATCAGTGACAATGGCAGAACTTGATGCATCTGAGAAGATGGCCAAACAAATCTTATCCCTGTAGACTTTAGCATTGTTTGAAGTTTGAACCAGTTTGGATTAAAAAAATATGCTGTGAGCACCTGTGGTGGCATCAGAGTCTCAGAGTGGTTCCAAGAAACCTGTAGGAGTTGAAGGAGTGGAGCCCACAGATGAGTGTTTCCTACAGCCTCAGAGCCCAGCACTTGTTATCTGGGGTCAAACCACCCTAGACTGCCCCCGTGGGTGGCAGCTGACTCCGTGGGTGGCAGTGAAGAGTGGGCAGAGGAAACGGGTGTGTTGGGCCCTTTGCCGGGTGCTTAAGCCTGGCTGGAGTGCTGGAGACTGTGCACCGCAGACTCCATTGCACTGGGCAATGTAAGGCGCTCTGTACGTTTTTTCCTTTTCCTTCCATCAGCCTTTCTAGTCCTTACTGGAGAGATGTATTTCTGTACATAGCTTGTCAGTCAACATGCTGGAGGTAGTGCGGAAGTCCACAATCCCTGGAAACTCTGCTTTCTTTGCTACATTATACTCCCAAAGCTTCAACATAGGAATACTAAGTCCTGGCATCTTTTACATTCCCAAATGATTGCCTGGCTCCAACTCAGCCATGGGCTTTCCACTCTTCTCATGTTGCTGAATTATTGATGCTGCTTCATTGGAAAAGAGCTCCTTAATGCCCATGTTGAAGTACAAGAGCTGGATGTGAGACATTCCTTTCTGTAGTTCATCTCATCCCTCAGACACACATAGGCAACTTGTGGAGGGAATGGGTTGGGGTGAGAGAGGATAAAATGTGTGAGCAGTTGGGGAAAAATGGGATCAAATATCAAAACACCAGGATAGGAGCCCCAGCTGAGAAATCGGAACAAAAAGAAGTGTTTCATTAGCTAGAAGGAGATGGCTATGTCCAGTCCAGTTTGGCAAGGATGATCCACATTAGTTTTCCACATTTTGCTAAGGCAGCTTCTGAGGGAGTTGTTCCTGCAGGCCTGTCTCCCCTCTCAGGTTTGCCTTTAATTATGAACAGCAGAAGTATGCTGGGGGAAGGCAGTACAGGGGATGCTGGAAGGCTCTGTGCTTGTTCACTGAAGCACGAGAACAAATTCTGTGCACGTTTCAAGGCAGCAGCGTGTCTGGTTGCCTGCATCTGCCTCAAATCCTGCAATCCTACCTTACAATTCGCTCACTCACTGTGCAAGTGCAGCCTAAATCTCCTAAATGCTAGTCCCTTTGTATCTCCCTCCTTCCCCCTACCAAAACAGTCTCAGTACATCTTGAGCCTGAATTTGTCTTTGTTCAACACAAAAAACCAGTTCCTTAGAATATCCCAGCAAGATTGCAATGGGACTTTCAGTACTAGCACATTAACTTTTTTTACTGGTGAAAATAACTCATACGTCTTGACATAAAACTTTGGTTTTTCAGCCCTGCATCACATTAGCAAATAATGATTGTGCTTAGCTAGAAATGTAAGGCACTCGTAGTTTGCTGCTAAATTCGGGCTTCTAAGTTTATAGCAGAAATTCTGGTGTTAATCCCTAAATACATGACTTTATACTCCATGATCTTCAGTTTTAATCTGTTTTACTCTTAGCCTACCTGTGCAACACTCTGATCTTCCTCTGCACTGACACAGCCTTTGAATCTTGTGATATGCTTTTGTTTCATTAGCATGTTTTCATTTTCTTGTGCCAAGGTTGTTAATGAAAGTATTAAATAAGATCAGTTCCAAAGTCCCAAGCTTGAAGAAGCCTTAATTGGATGTGCAGGGTACATTTTGGAGATAAACAATGGACACAGCACAGATCCTCATGGGAGCAAATCAGCCTAATCCTGATGTCTTCTGTTGAGTTATTCTGCTTATTCAGAGGATGCTGCTTCATTTCAGTCTTTTGTCCTGCACACAGATAGCAAAACAGTCCCTTGTCCTGTGGCCTGGGTAGTTATAAGGACTATGAAACAGGATTTGGATGAAGCATGATTGAATGGACAGCACTGATATTGAGGTGGAAGTAGGACAGAAATACTTTTGCAGCAACTTTGTAAGGGAAAAACAAGCAAGACAGTATTGTACCGGTGTGGGAAAAGGTAGAGGATACACAAGCTAAATGCCCCGAATAGACAGATAAGGAACCTCACAGAAATGCTGTTCGTTCTTGGGGTGATCCAGTCAGAAATGCATTGTGCTCCTGGCATGGCTCAAGCAGCCACTTTTGAACTACAGATACGTCTTTCAATAAACCACCAGTCAAGCATATTGCATATCTATGCATAAATAGATAAGCAGTAAACCTTTTACTTTATTTTATGTGCAGAATTAACTGCACTTTCTGTGGAAAGATATTTTCAGTGGGTTTTTTAAAAATTAAATAGCCGGAAGCACATAGAGGTAAACACTAAGCAAAACTACATTACTAAGCATCTGAAAAGCAGTTAGGAGTATTAAAGACCACGGGCTTCAACAGAGTTATCTGCCCCTCCATGATCCCTGAAAGGTATTGTGCTGTAGGGTATCAGCCCTTTTCCTGCACTTTTCTGTCTCTCTTCTCTTTATTACACTGATGATCTGGGGAAACACAAAGAAGAAAACCAAGAAATTACTTAACAGTTTACAGACATTAACCCAGTGCAGATGTCCTTTAGCCTTTTCCTCAGGTTTAGGTTGTCTTTCTCACAGACTCTTTCCAGACCTAAACAAATCTGAAATTACAAGGACTTCATCTTTCCAAATTTTTCCTTGTCCCCTGGGCCTGTTGTCTAAAAGCACTGCTTTTCTGATAACTCAAGGAGAAATTTATTAAACATGGCATGGATTCCTAGATAATCCAGGGAAGGAGCAGGAGGGTAGAAGGCTATTAACTAGAGAGAGGCTTCAGGGGTTGTGCGTGTCTCCATTAAGAGGGTTGATGCTGCTTTGGGTATGGGGTAGCAAAGTGCATGAGAGGCAAATTAGTAAGTGGGCATGTTTAGGGCTGCCCTCAGTTTGAAGGATGTCACTGTCAAACTTGTTGCAACCAGGCAAAACTGAATTTTTAAAAAGAGGATAAGGACAGAGAAGGAAAAATACATCCTATTCCTCCAGAACACTGGGCCCAGACTAGACACAAGCACACTCCCTCCCAGTTTGAGCACCACCAGAGAGCTGTCAATGCACAGTCTTCATGCTAAAGGACAGCACTACTTTTGGTATAAGTTAATTTAATTCCAGCAGCATGAAGTACACTTGAAAACTATAGGAAGGCTGCAGAGAATTCCCTATAGCAACTCTCAGAATTGCATTCCTTTAGGAAGTGTCTGCATAGCCTGACCTCAGCAATTTCCCTCATAATAATGATTTGTGCTGGCTTAAAACTGAGGGCACCAATTAAACTGTAAGCCAGCAACACATCTCTAGAAGTTTTCTTCCCCTGTGTACAGTAAGCACTTTTAGAATAAAAGAACTTTACCTTCCCACTGATGTGGTTTTCCTTTAGCTGTGAATTTTTTTTACTGATGTAGTAATGCCCTATCGTCTGGGCAGTCAGCTCAGTGGAGGAGGAGGCAACAAGCTTCATCAACTATCTGGACAAGGGGATTGAGTGCACCCTCAGACAGTTCAAAGATGACACCCGATTGGGTGGGAGTGTGGATCTGCTGGAGGGCAGGAAGGGTCTGCAGAGGGATCTAGACAGGCTGAATCAGTGGGCTGAGGCCAATGGCATGAGGGTCAACAAGATGAAGTTCTGGGTCCTGCACTTGGGTCCCAGCAACTCTATGCAGTGCTACAGGCTGGAGGCAGAGTGGCTGGAAAGCTTCTCTAGTGGAAAAGGACCTGGGGGTGTTGGTTGGGAGCAGCTGAACGTGAGCCAGAGTGTGCCCAGGTGGCCAAGAGGGCCAATGACATCCTGGCCTGTATCAGGAATAGTGCCATGGGACACCTTCCACTAGACCAGGTTACTCAGAGCCCTGTCCAGCCTGGCCTTGAACACTTTCAGGAATGAGGTATCCACAACTTCTCTGAACAACCTGTTCAGTACCCCATCCTTTGGAATGGTACCTTCCCAGTCTACAATGTAGAGAGATGCTCCAGCTGGGACTCAGAAACCAGAGAGCAGTCAGGTCTTGGTAACAGTGTACTGCAGTAGGCCCTGGTACCATTCTTGAAGTCTTGCTCTATTTATTTATTTTTGTCACAGTCAAGGTCCTAACTATCCCTGTGTATCCCTCATCCTCTTCTTTTCCTGCACTAAGCAGTTGGTAGGGATGTGGTCAAGAGGCAGGCTTCTCAAAAGGTCATCAGTTCCAGACTTCAGTATGGGATTGTGGTGGTAAATCAACTTGCCACCAGATAGAATACTGAAGACCAGCACTTTGCTCTTTGCCAAAGTGCAAGAAAGCAGGTAATGGCTGCTGCAAATAACGGGTATCTGGCAAAATATGTTGACATGTCAGTAGAAGAATGTGGGATATTTTCAGAAGAAGGATCCACTTCCTGTTATCCTGAAAGGTTGCATCCTCCAACAGGTTACTCAATCTGCCTGCAAACTGGGTTTAAATCTTTGCCAGTTTGCAGTAAATAACAGTAACTGCAGGAGCAAGCCTAGTTAACACTGTTCTACAAGCTCTCTTAGAAGGATCCCTGGGGAAGGCAAGGATGACATTCTTCCTTCAATGGCATTGGTCTCTCTCTTGTTTCAGAAGGCCAAAAGGGAGGTGGAAAAACTTGTGACTCCTTGACCTGAGGTACACCTGGCTGCGCAGTGTTGCCCTTTCCATTCCTGTATTAGTGTTTAATCTGTAGTTCCACCGTTGTACCAGTCCTTAGATCTGAAGCAGATCTCTGAGTGCACTGGAGAAGGAATTGCCATTCCCAGCTGGACATGGCTATTATTGTTTATTGTGTTCATCTCAATGCAAGTTTGTGAAACGCACTATATGTAACTCCTGTTCCTCTGACACTCATCTAGCTGGAGTTAGGCACGAAAAGGAGAAGACAAAAATCACTCTCCTGGATCATCCCTTACAGTAGGAGATCACTCTTTTTCCGTTTCACTACATTCTTTATATTCTTTCACTGTCAGGGTTGAGTCTGGAGGAGAACCAGCCTACTGCAAAGCCACTGGCTTGAGGCACAGGGATAAATGTTAGTGAATGTTAAACTGCAGCAGAATGGGGAGTGTGCCTTGTGGAGCATCTTGCTCTTTCCACTGAAGGATCAGGAATCTGTTTCTACAAGGAAAGGGAACACTGGGAACAAATACCCTCTGTTCAACTCTATTCCTTTTCAGGGATGGGGAGAGGAAAGACTCCCTTTCCCTGGTGAAAAAGTCAGGACCAGCAGTAGATGGTACCTGAACTCAGGATATCATATTGTCTACTTTCCTATGTGAATTTTAACCATTCATGTTCCCCCAAATCTGGACAGACACTTCCTAGCACACTTCCAGAATGATGTGACACATGATAAGGTACACTAAAGACAGTATGCCTTGTTTGTACAGTGGTTAGCTCATCCTCATTTTGATTGCAAGCTTTCACTGCCAAATATTTGGGAGAAATTTAGTTCCTATGATATTGCTGGTGTACATCTGCCAGGATGGATAGCTCTGAGTGATGTTTGCTTTGGTCAAGCATTTGTCTTTTGAAGCATTGTCCAAAGCAGACACTTCCTTTGTAATGCCTGGCAAAAGATGGCTTGAAAAACCACCCCATCCTGTTTCAAGCCAGCTTTTGAGCTGAAAGGAGGAATATGGCCACAACAGTGCATCCCATTGTTAGAGAAAATAAAGATGGAAGTGTTGCTTTTTTCCTGCTCAAAAAAAGTAAAGTGAAACAGGTGCCTCACAGCTTTTGGTATCAACCTAATTGAATAGAAAAATTAAGGCCGTAAAGTAATCTGGACTTTATAGCTGAAGTCTGATGTATGTCAAAGCATTTCAAGGATGTGCATCATGCCTGTAAAAGGCATTATAATTATGGCAACAGAACTTCCACGCTAATTTGTGCTGCCCTTGCCACGAAGTATCCTGACAATTCTCCTGTTGTCATTCTGCACCCTGAGAGGTGCTGAGCCTTCGTTAAAACTTGAAGTCTGGTGGCAGAAGTGTGCCTGCCTCACCAGGTGTATCACTGAGCTGTTAAGAGGATGTAAACAATTTAAAGGCAATAACCTGGAGTTCAGTGTGTTTTCAAGCAATGCCTGGGCAACAGGCAGTGATGCCCTGCCTACAGCATCTTTGTGAAGCTCCTATCGCTTTGTCATCATGCCTACACTTGCTGTATCAGGGGCAGTATCCCTGATAAGTATGATGTTACTGCTATACTGAGCCCTTTCTATGCCTCCATCTCAGCCCTTTCCAGAGGTACAGAAGCTGGGGAGGACATTAGGATCTTTCTAAGGAAGAAGCGTTTGGACCATAATGCAGCACTTCACTTGTGCAGCCAGGAAAGCTTTGCTCACCCATAGTAGCTGCAGATACAGGAGGGAGGCTGTTGGACACAGCCCCTGCTCCCATCATCTTCCACTGCCTGGATGTCACTTATGTGCTGCTAAAGCCTCCAGCCCATATTTCTCTCATGGAGTTTTTCAGGCTTTGTCTGATTCATGAATTAGATCTAATCCCTGCTAATCCCTAATCTAACCTAACCTAATCAAGCACTACTTAAGAGCTTGTTAAAACTGAACATTAACATCTAAGTAATATTCCAACACTTCATATAATTTTATTCCTTTTGCACTTAATGCAGCATCTTGCTTTTGTTTAATGCCACTTCCTTGCCTGTTTTTTTGGTGTATGCCCACACAATATTTAAATGATTGAGATTGCTGTGTGACAGATATTTTAAATATTTAATTTGCAAGCCAAGGACTGGTGTATAACTCATCATTTTAGCTGAAATCATTAAAAAACCTGAAGCACTCCTTGAGCTTTAGGACTGAAACACTGCTCAGCTCTGTTTAGAAGTTCAGCTTTCACCCACAGATCTAAGATTCCTAAATGTTACAACCGCCTTAGTTATGGAAAAAAGGAGATCATATTAGCAGATTTCTTGCAGTTTAGAGTCTTAATTCTCTGTGAATTAACTCAAAAGCATCATTAAATGCTGTGGGAGCTGGACACTTACTCAGATGCACTGGCTGATGCCTGGAGGCAAAGCCAAGCCAAGCCAAGCCTAGCCAAGCTTTACAAGCAAAGCACATTTCACCCTCCAGATCCTTTTAGCAGGTTCTTTCCTAGGGCATAACTTGTTGTTTACAACAAAGGAAATATTACAGCTAAAACACAGTCCCCAGGGGGCACTTCCCTGTCTCCGTTAACCAGAGGAAACAAGACACACCTTCCATGTGACCTGAGAAACTGCTTTCTATCGTGCCATATGGACCTGAGGTAGGCTGGGGTGGCAAAACCATTCCTAGGCTGCTGCTCTATCTTATAAAACTCTGCAGCAGTTAATGCATGTCAGCTCTGGGACCCGGAGATGTAAAATGCATTGCAATGCTTCAGAAGATTCCAGCAGAACCCTTGTCTAATACAAAGGTCATGTACTGCTGTGATGTGTCTTGAAATAAGAAAAGCAATCCTTCTTCTTAAAGAGTTGAAAGCAGCACTGCATGCTGATAGGGATACACTTCCCTGTTTATATTGTGGATTGTTTCCCACCACTTGCAAACTAGAGCTCTGCTTTGTGGAAATGCTGCACGAGCGCTTAAAGCACTTTGGCTTTCGCTGGCAGCCGGGGCTGATATCATCTTGTGGCAGGTTCTCAGAAGTCTACAGGAACAATTTTCAATGGGACAGCAGGTCTATGTTCCTCTGGATTATAAATTGTGTCTTTAGGCTGATCTTCATATTCAGAGTTGTGTTCCTGAAAAAGTCAATATTTTATCAGGTAGCTGTCTGCATCTCAATTTTGAGGACAACTAATGTCCTCAAAAGTACTGAGCACGTGTGATTCCTATGCTTCTGGCAGCTCAGTTCTGAGTTTCAATTTATATATTTAACTATAATATCCAGCATTTGTTATGCAAGCCGTGAAATATTTTTTAAGAGAGCTCTTCTGTTAACAATGGGTCAAGTTAAGGTGCAGTGCTTTTTACAGCATACATTTTATTAAGAACTTTTGATAAATGCTAAACAATGAGAAGGAAGAGGACATCTTCCATCCCTTCCATGATCATCACCACACTATCGGGCTTATGAGTAGACGACAGGGGAATTCTACACCTTGACTTCTGGAGGCTGCAGGATCCCGCTGCTTGCAGCAACACTCTGAGCAGGATCCTCAGGCCAGGCCAGACTACAGAACTCTCACCTAAACAAAACATTAAAAATGTACTAATTAAAATACTCTTGCAGAATGATGCCCGGCTCTAATCAGCAGAGGAGAGCAAAACAACAAGAAGAACCAGGAAAAGCCTCAGAAGGATTCTCCAAAGGTGGTGGTTTGAAATCTGCCCTTACATAACTTGTTGAAGTCACCAAAGATGAACCTGGGCCAGCAAACTTGTTCAATTTTTTATTCTATAAATAGTTTCCTCTCTCCAGGGGCATGAGCTTAAGGTTTAATAGTGGTTTGGCAGTTTGCATAGAAAAACCTGAGCAGTGTGCCAGTTTGCTGGGAGGAGGAGCAGAGCGATGGTGAAACACCCTGCGACTCATTCCCACTGCAGCCGACTGACTTAAGGTTTTGGACTTAACCCTTTTGTGGGATTCAATGTTCAACATGTCCAATTATTTGGACAACAGGAAAGCCCAGGCCTCGGGGGAGGCACTTCCCCAGCACCCTGCCTGCCTGCCTGCCTGACTCAGTGCTGGAGCCTCTGCTGCTCTCCCTGCTGGGCCCCAGCACCCGGCAGGAGAGTCCTGTGTTTTTATGCACATCAATTTCTGCATAGCTTTTAAGGTGAGGGGAAAACATGCAAAATGTTTGGGTTTGTTTGAGGGTTTTTGGGGTTTTTTTAAATGGTTATCCCTTACAACTTGCTTTCCCAGCTCAGTTCTGTGTTGCTAACTGGAAATGCAGACTTAAAGGAGGCAGTACTGGAACTAAAGAAACCAGGCAGGAAAGAGAAAACAATGGCTTGGATAAAATCATTCCCCTTGGCCGAAATGGGTAACCAGACTGAGAGGGATGAAGAGAGATCCCTGAACTCCAGCCCCTGTCTTTGGGAGGCTACTTTGGGAAGGCTGGGGAGAGGGGGGCAAGCCGAACTGTGAGTGTAGAAGCCCTGTAGGAAGGGAGGGAACTAGGGGCTGCAGGGATGTGTCAGTGGGGAGCTGGAGGCAGGGGAACCGGGTACGAGCTCCTACACCCCCGAGGATGAGCAAATGCAACTTGTTTGGCCTGGGAACAGAGAGGATGCAGGTAGGTAAGGGAATATGCTGGGAGACGTGTGTGTGCCTGAGGCTGGCTACGTTTCACTTCGGTTTTTGTTGGGGATGAATAAAAGGGGTTTCTAGGGAGTAAGTTGCAGATTCATAGCATTTGGCTGGTGGAAAGCAAACCTTTTTCTGAGAGAGCTGAAGTAGCTGTAGTTGATCACAGCTTAATGTGAGCTTTGGCAACCCCCCCAGAAGAGGGACACAAGTCCCTTTGCTCACTGAGGTTCTCAACTACCCCAGGAAGGAGGAGACTGTCTGTGGTACAGCAGTCATGACAGGACAAAATTCTCATTTGCTGTTTACTGTTGTTAATCTTCAGTTCAAAAATCATACAAACACATCAGAGTCATTTCTGCCTCTGCTGTGGATTCTTCACTTGGAGGAAGCACCAGAGGGAGGTCCCTGGAGGGCAGCTCAAGCTGCAGACCTGCTTTGTGTCACTGACGCAACTGTGCGTGCAAAACAAGTACACCCAGAGGTCTGTGCCCCGGCCTGACCCCAAAGCTTCTCCAAAGTGCACACCATGTGTTCTCCTGTGCAACAAGGAGCTGTTTGCAGGCCTGATGCTCCTTCCCACCACCATCCCAGGTGCAGCTCGCCCTTTCCTTTCAGGAATGTGCCTACCTCAAACAAGAAAGGGAGGAATAACCTGTCCAGGAGACACCTAAGAGGATCAAATTAGGAGCAGGAAATCTCTTGTATTGGTTTGGCACAGCCTGGTTTTAGGTAGCAGGGGATCACAAGGATGGCTCCTGTGAGGAAGCTGCTGGAAGCTTCCCACCATGTCTGGCAGAGGCAGTGGCTGATGGCTCTGAAGATGGGCATGCTGCTGGCCAAAACTGGGCCAATGAGAGAGGTTGGTAACACCTCTGTGATGAGATATTTAAGAAGAAAATCAAAACAAAGTCACAAGATTTTGGATTCTAGTCAGAGAAGAGGAGGAGGTGAGAACATGTGAGNTCAGGGAAGGTCACAGAGAACTGTCTCCTGTGGGAGGGACCCCCACAGCCTCACAGGGAAGGACTTCTCTCCCTGAGCAGAGGAAGGAAATCTCGGTGATGAACTGACCAAATCTCCATGCCCTATCTCCCTGCGCTGTCAGTGGGAAGGAGGGAAGGGCTGGGGGGTGGAAGGTGTTCGAAGGGCTTATTTCACTACTCATTATCTTCCTCTGATTCTGTTAGTAATAAATTCACTTTGCAACCTAAGTTGAGCCTGTTTTGCCCTTGAAGTGTTTCTCCCGGTCCTTATCTCACTCATGAAGCGTTCGTTAATTTTTTTTTCCTTTTCCCTCCTCTGCCCAGCTGTGGTAGGGGAGGGTGAGCCAGTGGCTCTCGTGGCTGCCTGGTGTTGGGCCAGTGTCAAACCACGACACCTCTCAAGAGTCTCCTGCGCTTTTGGCATACTATCTCACCTCTCCTTAATAGTGGCTTCTACTTCAGGGCAGGGCTTCATCATGGTTATCTGGTGCTCAGGTCTCCATCCATGTTGAGGGCAACCTGTACAATGCCTGTGGAAGTAGGATTCATTGGCATCCCAGCTGGCCTAGGTTTTGTCCTGCTGCCCCTTCCCAGCCACAGATGTTCTGTGTGCCCCAAATAATGCTGAGGCTGGGCAGGGTGAAAAGATCTCCAAAGACAGCACCTTGAAATGCCAGGCTACAGTTCTTGGCCAGTCATTTCCACCTTACACATACAGTGGGAGTTCTGTTCTTAAATACCTTGAGTGAGATGTTTTCAATTCATAAAACTTTCTGAGATTCTTCAGCACTTGCCCTTTCATGTTTTTGTTCATTGTCAGAAAAGAAAATTTATTTTTTAAGAAGACAAGGAGTAAGTGTGTTGTTAGTTAACAAATGTATTAAATATTTCATCAAGGAAAGTGTTTTAACAGGCACTTCTGGTTTCATGTGCTGTTTACTTTTGAGAGCTTAGGTTTCTTGAGGGAAAATGTGATCTTCTTACGCCAAGACAAAATGTTTCTCAGCCCAAGTCATTACATTTACTTCTCCATGACCCTGATCAGAAGAGTAGTGACACTAGTTCATCAACTGATGTTTATATCAGCAGCCTGGTGAAAGACTAGAGCCCACAGGCTTTAAATAGTGAGCATGACACTATTTTTCAGAAGTTATGTTGTTAATATCATGGTCATTTTTGTATGCAACTAATTAAAAGTTGTCATATGGTCTGTCCCCTACATGTGGAATGACACCTCGTCCAAACAAAGACAGTGCTAAACTTCACAAGCATTTGGAGTTAGACCCGCATTTGGAGTAATCTGTGTTTGATACTGTCATCTCATTATGCCTGTATTTGACAGATTTTTATGACAGTTAATGGTGGGCTGTGTTTAGACATTTGCATATGACTTAATGTTATGTTATTTACCTACAGAGCATGGTACATAGGAATACAGTCTGCTCTTTGTGGTCTGATAAAATGCCAGTGAGCTCCTAGATGTGATGCAATGTACCTGTGATCAGGGACAGCTGAATCAGGGATTGAAAATGAGCTGTCAGGGAAGATGTCATGAAAGCAGCTCAGCCTCCAGTGCCAGCTCATCTAACCTTTGGCTGCAGGGAAAAAGGGAGGAACATGTTCTCTCTTCTCCCATAGTTTGGTATCTAAAATGACTGCATTAGCACCTGAAAAAATGAGAAATAAAAAGCAATCTGTTTCTGTATTCCTTTTCCTCCATAAATCAAATGGTATTTTGGGAGGATTACAGTCCTACAGATTAAGTAGTTTGACATAAAATAATTTTGTTGTGAAGTGAAAAGTGCAGAAAGGAAATTTTTGTTCTACCTTCTTTACCAAAAATTGTTGTCCTACTTCTTGGGTGTACAGAGAGGATAATTCAGACACAGTGGGCTTGTTTCCCTCCTAAAGGCAGCAGCACAAATCAATAATTCTACCAGAGTCAGGACTCATCTGAATGGGAAGTTAGATGGCTGTAATTATAACTGTATTACTTCAGTTATGCCATATAACCTCTCATGTATCCTTCATTACAGGATAAAGAGTGACTTCTTTTCAGCTTAGTTTAAACTACCTCTTCTGATGTTAAGAAACATCAACTGTGTTGAAAATGGCCACGGTTCATACTGGAAGAGAAATAATCACATGGGGAATTAAGTTGCCAGCATGATTAATTAAATTCACACCTTCCTTTACAGTGGTGTAATTCCCCTTTTCTGTGGTTAATGTCAGGTTCAAGGCAGTGTTAATACCTCTTGCAGCCTTTCTAAACTTCTGTTTAGAGCCTGCTGCTAATGAGCTGCCCAAACAGAAAACCTGATTTCTGGCATTTTAATGGGAAGGTGCTTTCTGCTGCTGTACTAGGGCTGGGCAAAGCCACAAGTCAGTGGTGTAATCCTGACTGTGAGACCACAAAGCAGTGGAGAGTGTCCACTAAACGTTATTGTTCCCACTTTTACATCCTTGTTTATTTGTGCTAGGTTAAAAAAATGAGATCTTGGTCCCACTGATGCTAATGGCAGAAACTGGAGAGGGTTGGAGTGGGACAGGTTTTTGCGTAGAGAGCACAGAGCATTTCTCCAGGAGTTATCTTTGTCTGGTTCCTGGCCCTGTGTTCACTGCATCAAGCAATGGTTTTCTTCTAAAAGAGTGAGTGAATCCTGTAACTCTTCCCCCATGAGACTGGTTAGTTTTATCATCTCCAACAGGATGCAACCATCTGCGCAGAAACTTGCTCAAGTCTCTGCATGAAGGTTGAGCTTGGGCTGGTAATAAGGACTGACTTTTAGCCCTGGGGACATTTCTCCTTGTTGTTTGTCATGACCTGCTACACCTCAGAAACCAGAATGATCCCCCTTCCATTTCTCAATCAGACTGGAAAAAAGTTGCAATATTGTCAAATATTATAGTCAGCAGTTTCGGTGCCAGAAGGGCTGTTCTGAAGCAAATTCCCCTTGGCTGGCAGTGTGCTGGGCACTGTGCCATTGGTGGTGACCTGCCCTGGGGACAGAGCCCACTGTTGTCTGTTGCTTGGATATCAGGTAAGTTGATGCCTTTTTATTCTGTTTAAAGGCAAACTGAAATGAAATGGGTACTCCTTACATGATTGTTAAATATACATGTTCCTAGTTTTATTCCATCAAGAAGATTAAATCCTGTGGTTTTGCTTTAGTGTATGCGAACCTTTGAAAACCTAGGTTACAAAGAAGTGCAGAATGTCTCTTAGAGACACTGAAAACATTGTGAGTAAAGATGGACCAAGAAATAGTTTCTGCCTTGCAACTTGATTGTATGAAGATTCCACAGCTAAAATCTGAGGTCAGAAACCTGTCGCCTGCATCCTAGGGTTCTGGTGGGTTTAGATCATGGATAAGATGATGCCCATCACGGGTCAGAAGAGCTGTATTTTTTACCTGTAATTATTTTTTAAGGAAAAGTGCGTTAAATTATCCTGTCACTAAGCCCATTTTGACCAGTGCCTTACTATGTGTTTAAAAAGTGTTAAGATCTGAATCCTGCTTTCTTCATAAGAAAGTGCACCAAAATCCCCTTCTGCTTGCTTTGGCAAAGGACAACACACAGCACCTGTGCAGGGATGATCCCAGCTTAGGAACAGTGGATCTCAGCTCAGTTGGGTGCTGACATACAAAGTCAGGGTGGGATCAGGCTTGGGTTTTGTCTCTGTCCTGACACAGCTTCTTTCACCTGAAGCTGTAGAAGGTGAGTCAAGCTGAAGCATATTCCTTGCATCACTCCGGAAGAACAGCTCCGCATTTCTATGTGATGGCTACAGTGTCATTGCTCATACAAGAAGACATTATTTCAGCTTGCATCCAGACCAGGATGGTTACAGTGATCAGACTTACCCCTTTTTCTCAGCCTCCAGCTAGCTTAGTACCCCATAACTCTGCAAATAGAACCCAAAGGTCTTGCTGCGTGGCAGCTGATCTGTAAGCTTGATGATGAATATTTTTGGTGCAATATGGCCTCTTTAGCTGCCGTTTTTCAGGGACTAGCTCAACATTGTGCAACCAGCTCTACAAGTCCCTAGGAGTATGTCCTTTTGTGCTCCAAACTCAGGTGAACTTCTTTGTCCCTCTCTTCACTGGTAACAGCACACCCCTGTGTTCACTGATAACAGCACACAGCAGGGAGGTGGAAGATGCACACCTGAAGCATGGATATGCTGCACTCTTCCTGGAGAGATGGAAGAGCATCACGGAAGTCGATCACCTCTGTGCATTGCTATGTTGATGAATGATGTACAGGCAGGTACAGTAATGTGCCTTTCTCTACAGTTTGTGTCCATTACTTTTCCCTTCCATGCTAGATCTGCTTCCTCAATACTTTGAATTAATTTTACTGACCTGGTACGCTTGGCATGCAGAGGTGATACTGCTGCTCTGAGTCACTCCTGTGGGATGAGGTAATGCTCCTGCTGGCTTCCCCACGCGCTGGGGCGGCGGCTGCTCTCCCCCATAGGAGTGGTGATCCAGAGACGGTGCAGCTGAGCGTGGGGGCTGTGCCTCCTCCCAGACCTCACTCCTGCAGGAGGCTACTCACTTTCCTATTCTCCTTTAAATTGATTAACCCCATTTCTTCAGGTTTTCCTTATGCTTTCTTCTCTGTACATCCTGCAGGCAAATGCCACAGCCCAGGTCTGCTGGTTAATGGGGGCATGGATTAGTAAAACAAGGTTTTCTTCTTGCACTGCATCAAACATCTCCCCAGCACAAAAGTTAATCCCTGCCCTCTCCCCAGTTTAAGCTTCCACCACGCACTATGTGCAACTTTTGGCAGCTGCAGGTATCACATTGCACTGAATGTCCCTTTTCTCTTGGGGGCCAGCCCATGCTGCCTTTGTTTCCTGTGAGCACTTGCCTCCTTCTGCCTATGGCTGCATCCCTCTGCATCACTCTGGATTGCTCTGCTTCTTTCTGCATCCCTCTGTGTTCCGCTGCGTATCTGGGTGGCCAGAGCAAGGTGTCAGGCCAGAGAGCAGCCTCCTGCTCCACCTGCTCCTCCCACTGGGAAGCAGTGAAATCTGAGGGAGCAAGGCTTGCTCCCTCAGATCAAGGGCAGTGTCCACTCTGTTTGCTCAGAGGCCATTCACACTGTGAACCCTAATATCTATTTTAATTATGTGGCTCCTGGCTCCAGTGCCACTTACCTGGAACAGGCAGGTTTTCCTCCAGTGCAGCAGTGTATTCACAGCCCTGCTAGTGCTGGCACGGAGAGGATGCATTTGGGGGCATGCCCAAGTGGTCGGACAGTCCCCCAGAGCATTGATTTTTATTTGTTTTTAAAATGTATATTTTATATCATATCAGATCATATATTTTAAAATATATATATTTTTTTATTATTCCCAGCCTTCCTCCCCTCTTGCTGGGAGCCATCCTCCCTGCTAGCATGCAGCCCCAGCAATAGGAGTGTGGGACAGGGGTCCCTGTCCAGGGACCACAGAGTACACTGGGGACCTTGTGGCTAATCAGTTCTTATCTGCTCTCCCAAAGCTGACAAAAGCAGGCATAAATCTATAACAGGAGTGCAAACTTGGCATTAGCAGATCCTATTAGTTCTATATAAAAGCAATTACATGTTGGTGTCAGATCTAGATTTCATACATACCAGGGCTTTATCTCTTGCTGCACAAATCTGATGCTGATGGTGGCAGAACCTCAGCCATGAGTTCTCATACAGCTCCCCCAGCACTGATGGTTACAGGAGATGGTGCCCATGCTATTCTGTGATATGAAGGTAAATCAAAAGAAGGTTGTCACTTTTGGCACCTCAGGGGACTGAATGGATTTTTCACAATAATAGAATGGTTTAGGTTGGAAAAGACCTTTAAGATCAGATGTTAGCACAGCACTGCCAAGTCCACCACTAAACCATGTCCCCAAGTGTCACATCTACACATCTTTTAAATCCCTTCCAGGATGGTGACTCAACCACTTCCCTGGACAGTCTGTTCCAATGCTTGGCCACCCTTTCAATTAAGAAATTTTTATTAATATCCAATCTAAACCTCCTCTGGCACAACTTGAAGCCATTTCCTCTTAAAAAATTTCCCATCACTGTGAACAATGATTATCTTTGTGAGCACTGCCAACCTTGCATCCCTCATGTTCAGCTGCTGTTTGCCACCACTGCTTTCAAAAGAGATCGATATGACACCGATCTGTGAGGATGCATGTCCCCATAGACCTAAGTCTTCCAGCACATAAACAACCCAGGAGTTTTTTGGAGACAGTACATCTTTGAATGAAGTAGGAAGTGTCTCTGGCTCATGGAAGATGCAGTGATGAGGGCATGAGTGGTCTACAAAATACCTGCACACTTCTCATACTATTCAGAAATCACTGCTAGATTTTATCAAATGGCTAAAGAAGCTGAGGCAACACTCACCAGCCTTTAAACCTCTGATTTGGGTGGAGAAATGTACTGGAAAGGCTTTGAAATTCTACATCTAGCTGTGTAATAGAAATACCCATATCCAGTGGTACTTGCTTGTCTGAAGTCTTCAGATTCCTTGTGCATGCTGTGACATTTCCCCTCCATTTAATGGCATTAATCCTACGCTGAGATTGCCTTGGCTTGTTGCTGGGATGCTCTCCTGCCCAGCCTTTTGCTACAGTTGAGCAAATGAATACTTTGTGGTGTACAGAACTTGCCATTTGGGTATTATTTTTTCAACATGTTTTTTCTTAAATTCCAGCACCACTTTTCTCTCTCTCCCTCTCTTTTGTGTGTTACTTTCTGTGTAGTGTGAGCCCATCTGCATTTAGTTGAATGAGTGGGAACTGTGGGCATGCAACAGTACATGATCCCTTCTATTACATAATTAAATTGCCATAATGTATATGACTTAGGAATATGTCTGAACAAGTTGCTGTGAATCATACATTTTTCAGCCTGAATTGAAACTGCCCTATTTAGCTTTTGTTAATCATTTCACTGCTCCTACATTTCAAAGTAAAGCTTCCCTTTGCTTCAACTCCAAAGGCAAAGGGATGGGAAGAGTGAAACACATTTCCATCTCAGTTATTCTAGTGCAATATGAACATAAGGTAAATTACAGCACGTGCAGTTGAGATCAGAATCTGGCACAGAATCTCTGTGCCTCATGATAAGAAGTTTCTGCAGTCCTGACCTACTGAACTATCAGTAGCAGCAAGCAAGTAGGTGGGTAATTGTAGTTCAGTATCTCACATAAATTTTGGGCACAGATTTGCAGGGCAAGTTTTTAAAAAATCAAAAATTTTAGAATTTTGAATCTGTTGTCTTCTTTCCCTACCAGTTGCTACTTGATCAAAATAAAAAAAAAACCCCAAACCAAAACCAAAACAAAACAAAGAAAAAAAAACCAGAAAACCCCACCAAAACAAAACCAAACAAAAACTGTTCTGTCTAAAGGATCCTGCTTTAAGCAAGATACATCTTGTCTTTATCAGCTCTGTCTGATCAGAGAGGAGATCCTGCCAAAAACATGGGAGAGATTTGGCTAGAACTAAATGTAAGAAGTCAGTGGTAAAGGGAAAAAAGTCCAATGTCTGCATATTTACTCTGTGTCAGACTTTGTCTTCACTGCAGTTACTTTAGCTTTCATCATGCAGCTCAGAGCAGAGCTGGTGCTGGAGTGCCTGAGCTTTTGCAGTCTGGTTCGAGTATTCACTGGGTAGACAGCGTAGCTGAATCAGTGTGTCTGGGGAGCAGAAGTGTGAGTGTGAGTCAAAAGTGACACATACCACTCGATTAAAGAAATCCCCTTGGTTCGGAGAGCCCTGCCACAGCTCTGGCACCGTCTGGGGAGGCAGCGGGGCAGATGGGCTCGTGTGCTGTCCGTCTGGGGAGCTGCCCTGCCCTGGCCCCAGCACTATTCCTGGGCAAGGCCGCATGTCTAGGGGCTGGCACCAGCCAGTGGATCTCCCGGTGGGATCACCTGCCTGCGGATCTCAGTGGGGTTTCGTTGGTTCTCCCAACACAAAACAGCATCAACGGGCAACCTGTGTTTCAGACTGGAGTCTGCTTTACTGGGGATTTTGGTGATTCACATTCCTTCCTTTGTTTCTGCCTCATTTCTGTTCTGTCAACCACAGCACAGTGGTTGCGTCTCAGGGACATCTTATTACCACGCAGAGTTTTATAGTGAATGACTAATCGAACCTCTGCAGTGTGTTTTAGAGCCAGGCTTGCAAAATCTGTGGTGTAGCGAAGGTCTGACTGCCGTGCAAAGGAAACACTGTGAGCAGTCCTGCCCTGCATTGGGGAAGGTAGTGAATGCACATATTCTGGTGAGAATTTAATGTTCTGTGTTTTGCAAGACGTACTCGCTGCACTGCTTGCACAGGTCCAGCCTCTTTTTCCACACTCTAGCACGGAGACTGCATGGAATGAATAGCCAATGCCATGCTGTGGCAGCTCGGAAGGGGAGGGGAGCCTTTGTCATGCAGATGAAAGCACTTGCATTCATACAGGCAGAGACTTTCTTGGCACAGTCTAGGATCTTTCTGTAGCTTTTCTTCTTTCATTAGAAGATTCACCAATGTTATCCCTCTTCCTTGTTAATATAGGTGTCTAGAATGAGCTTGCATTTCATTCAGAGATTACATTAAACTACACAATGTTTCTATTTATAAAGATGTATAGAGAGCAGAATTAGAAAAATATAGGTGGGGTGACAAAGAATGGTACCCTTTGCTCTCAGTGGTTATGATGTTTTCCTCTTGCACTGCATAGGAATCCTGGGGTTTCCCAAGGTACTTGTTAATGTTAAATACTCCTGACTTTTCAGACTGTCTTTACCGGATAATAAAAATAGAAAATGATCTTACCTGGTGTAGTGAACTTAACTGGTCCGTTTTACAGCTGTGTGTAAAACGTTACTGGTGATAAGGCAAGATAGTAGCCACCCTGAGACAGTTAATGGAAGGAAATCCCTGCTGGAAGCTTGTCAGAATATGACCCTTCAGGCTGCTGGCACAAGCAGGAGGACAGCCCTGGAGTTCTGCCCTTCCTCCCAATTCCAGAATCAGCCCATGTACCAACTCTGTTGCTCACTCTCCTGCTGCAATATTGATGGCTTAGACATTTTCTCCATATAACAGTGTCCCTTGGAAATTGGGACACAATGAAAATATTGGAGGATTGTCTGAGTTGTTTCTTATGTGCAGCATTTTCAAGCTATTTGATAGAGAAAAGAGGTCTTCTTGATGTAATTTCAATGTACACAAAATCACACAGACCACTAGAATAAAATAATACCGAGGACCCTATTATGAATGATGTTCATATGCATCAGCAAAGCCCACGACACCCTGCTTGAACATAAGAATCTGTTATAGGGCTGTCATTGTGGGTGTAAAAACAAAGAAAATTACTAAAAAACAAAGAAAATGATTGATGCTTATTCTTGGAAAATATTATTGAATTATTTTTATTAATATTTTCTCCAGTGGAAATGATGCAAATGCCTGTCAAGGAGTGCTTCAGGTGTCCTGGTTCATGAACTTAAAAAACAACAGTTGCTTTGTTTTTGTTCCCAATGCAGACTTTTCACCGTGATAGGCCAGATACCAGATTTCTAGATTTTGCCTAAACCCTTTTTTTCTTAGGAAATCCACTAATTTCCATTTCACACTAATCACCCTCAGTTACCCCTCAGTTTAGAGCAAGAAGTACTAATCAAAGAAGTCATGCTTTACTTTTTACAGAGATGAAGAACCACTCAACAATGTCACAGGTTCTTTATTGTAGTGCAAAACACTATGTAACTCTCTTTAAAGGAGGATACTTCTGGATTTATCAAGATCCTTACAGTTTCTGAGCAGTTCAGGAAGGGAATAAATGAAGAAGAACTTCAGAAAATAAGAGTTGTAATTTTTTCCTACTATATATTTTTCAGGTTTTTAGGATATTTAATTGTGTACCGAAAAAGGATTGGAACACAATGTGCAAGTAAGGGCATTAAAAAAATTATGGCATCACTTTAAATGCCACATTCTGAAGTCAGATAGTTACTCTTAAATGGAGCATATGAATTCTGTAGTGTCTAAGCAGCTAAGGACCCTTGTATTAGAAAACTAGTCCATATCATTGTCAGCTCAAAATCTCTTCTCAGAAAACTGAAGTGAAAACTATTCTCATTCAGAAGGCATTTGTAGTCAACATTTTATTCCAGTTAAATGTTTCTTTATTATTTCAAAGCATATCTTTCTATTTTTATCACTACTGATCAGCCAAAACAAATCAATTTGTGTGTTAAATTAAAGAACTTCTCTTTGAATCGAATTAGTTTTTAGCCAGATTCTCATTTTTAACTCCCAATACAGCTAAAACACCTGCCTTGTAGCAGATAATAGTTTCTTTTGCTTAATATGTACAGATGTCCTGGAAAACAAGAGAATAAGAATTTGGAGGGACTTATCTAGTAGGTTCGAGTATCAGCCCTTTTATTGGGTGTTTGTGTTGGTTTTTTATTTTTAATAATGGAAAGAAAAGTAAGCTAAGGGAACACTTTTTTAAAGGTGGGGGGTCTAATCCAAATGTCATGAAATGCAGAGCTTTTTCCTCTGCATTTGGTGAGCTTTGGACCAAATGCCAGGCTTGAAAACTGCAGCATTTTGTGGTGGCAGTCTCAACCCCACCACCTGATTTGGGGCTGGAGCTGCTGCCCAGATCAGCCACTAAAAGTGTGCTGCTGACAGTCTCTCTCTGGATGGGGATCATGGTCCTGTTTGCTGTTCCAGGCTGTAGCTGGGAACTGCTGGGTTGTGTTGGGAGACCTCTGGTAAAAGTGGGCATCTTTCCCTGGTGGGACAGGTGCCTACAGTGTGATGGTGCAGAGGGCTGAGGCAGGCAGGGAGCCTGCTGGTGCTCCAGGGGTGCCACCATAAGGACATGGCCATCCTTGGCAGAAATCCTCACACAGCAGGTCTGAGAATGAAAAAAGGGACAGTCATGCCATTTCATGTGGTTTCAAGGCATATTCTTTCATACAGATTTTTAATAATGTAACTTGCTGACTTGCAACTGACTTGCTAACAGCCACAAACATGACTTCTGTGCTGCTGAAAGACAGCCCTGGTGACTGAAGTTATTGCTTCTGCTTCTGGGAATGATCAGCAAACCCCTTCCCCATGCAGTGCTGGCAGCCTGCCTCCTCTCTGGCCAGCAGGATCACTGTCTCTCAGGTGTGAGACTGATTTACTTGGAAGAGTGTGGGACTCCTCAGAGTCTCGTATCTCTCCAGCTTTATTGTACAGGCAGTGGTCTGGAAAGATTGTTAACATCGGCTGAATGTGCTGGAATCGCTGTGGCTGCTCTGCAGGCTCTGAGGCTTGTCTGCACCACACTGGGATGTTGTGGTCCTTGCTATGCATTCTGCTGCCCTTTCAAAGGTGAAGCTTGTTACCTGGAAAAGGAAATTTATTAAACCTAAAGGTGATCAAGGCTTCCACTCCCCAGACTGTGAAGATTTCTCCTATGGCACACTCAGTCCATGATGCGTTGTCTCCTGCAGGCTGCACACTTAAAAGCGAGCAATAGATGCACAGTTTTCACCCAACTCTGAAGGGCATAACCTAAAAAAGACTTATGAATAGCTGTGAACCAGCACAGGAATGCCAGGTGTGGGTATGATTGGGTCCTGCCTCTACTCAGACACTGGGACTTCTGGTGAAATGCATCCATGAGCAAAGATGGGTCACCTGCAGGCTGCAAATCTCGGAGTTTCTTGAGGGTGAATGATGGAGTAAATCCCCAGAGAGACCCAGAGGATTGATCAGACATTTGGTCTAACCTCTAGACAGAACTCATAAAACATTAATAAATTCTCTGTGCTGCCTTTCTGAAGGGCCATGTTTTACTCTACAGCAGTGCAAAGCCCTTCCCTCTGCATCTTACCCCATTGGTTCCCATGCTCCAGTTGGGGCTGTGGGCTCATGGCTCTCTTTCAGCATCTCAGTTATTTTATCTGCTCAATGAGCAGACATGTGATGTCTGCTTCTCGTTTCTTATCCAAGCCCATGAAATGTGCATGAGAATGGAGAGCTGGACAGGGAGGCCGGACAGCCGGTCTGTTAGCAGGGAGCCCTCACAAACCTACCCTGGAGGAGGTGGCTCTGCCCCACCATGGCCAAGGAAGACAGGACACGTGCGAGCCTGCACAGTGATGCTCAAAGGTCTGAATCCCCTTGGCGTTTGTGTTTCAGGATGACTAAGAAAATGCAAGCTGTGATTTAACCTTGTGTTCAACACTGCAAAATAATGTCGTTGTACAAAACCATAAGCAAAGACAACCTTTCTTGACACTCTCTAGTTGTAATTATCTTTTGAACAGCAGAAAGGGAAGAAAAATCATAGTGTTGTTTCCATTGATGGATGTCCTCTGTTGAAGGACGTTATCACAACAGAAATTTGGCAGTGGAGGTGAGCTGAAGCTGAAAGAGCAGATGCTCAGGTGGTGTAAAGTGGCTTTAGTTTAGTGGAAATCAGTGGATTTTGATTGCTTTACCCTTTACGATCTGATTCATAAGACCTGACACCTTGTGTCCTGTTTCTGACTACTAAAATCACTTCTTCTCTTAAATAACACTTTCAGGGTGTTGTAAAAGAACTTTCACTAAATTTAACAAAGAGAAAATCAAAACCTTGTGAACTAACAGATTTAATGCTCTGGCTTATTCTAATTCAGTCCTTGGGCAGTTTGCTTTGAGGAAATGTTCTGACAAAATCTGGAGGAGAGGATTTTATATAAAAATCCAGCTGGATCACATAACCAGACCTTTCTTACATGAAAAAAACCCCACCACTTTTGTTTTTAGAAGTAACTATGTGGTACATACTCTTCTCATTTGCCAATATCTCAAAGTCAGCCCTGAGATAAAGGCTTACCAAGTGTATTGAGTTTTTTCCCAGACCACATCTGTCACATCCCATCAGCTCTCTGAAATGCTTCCCAGCGCCTTCCCTGCCTGGTTCAGCTGTGGTCGGTGGCTGAGAGGAGAGGAGGTGGGAGCTCTCCAAGCCTGGCAGTGCTGTGCCTTGCTCGCTGCTGGCCCCTTGCCCCACGGCCTTGACATCTTCTGCCTTGGTCTTGTCATCCTGGAGTTTGAGTTCCTGTAGGTTATTCCCTTCTGCCCTGTGTTTGTTGATGTTATGTGTTTTTAACTCAGTATCTCAGGTGAGGCTGGACTGGCTGTGACAGCCCTCAGTGCTGCTGCTGTGGTGAGTGGAAGTTCCCATCACACAGAGCAGGCCGGTCCCTCTCACACTCCGTGTTTCTGCCCCAAGCACAGCTCTGCTGTCAGCTTGCTTGTGTCACCACCTTGCCCCTAGATGGTCCTCACCTTCAGCAAAACTCGGCTGAGTATGATGCTGTGCCAGACCATCACTTGAAAATGCGCATGGCAGCACCTTGCAAAAACGTAAAAGAAAGAGATTAATAGATTTCATAGCCCATTTTTTTCCCAAGAATCTAATAAGCAAAGCTAGATATGAGGGCCTCAGCATACCTCGCACAGTTTGGAGAGAATGAAATAACACAAATAATATTTCCACAAGTGCAGATACCCACTCTTGGACCAGATGACTCCCAGAGGTCCCTTCCAAGCTCCACCCTTCTGTGAACCTGTGCTGGGAATCTGGTGCTGCTGGTAGGGATGCAATCACCACCTCCAGGTACCATGTGCTCACAGAGGGCTTGACCTTTCACCAGGGTGAACAGTGTGGCTGTGCTGAGGAGGGGCACAGCCTCTGCAGTACATCTTGCACAGTCTTTTATTTCCTGTTCCCCTACCCCTGGCTGGGGATGTGTGGGACTGCTCTTTCCTCCCAGCGTACAGATGATGTCATTGCAAGCACCATGACATCATCTTCCAGGAGGAGAAAGAGGAGCAAATCTTGCTCTTGCCATACCTGCCCAAGTGGGTTTGCTGCTGGAAAGTCTTGAGAGCTGATGCAGAGTGAAACTGTCAGCAGCCCTTATAAAAATTCTATACAGCAAAGATCAAAAAGGAATTAAATCCATCAGTGGATGAAATGGTAAGGCTGGAGTAAACTGAATTTGAGCACTGTCAGATTTGGTTCAATGGTATTTTTAATTGGAGACTAAGTAAATAAATAAATAACATGATTTCATGCAATTTCTGGCCAATAATAATTTTAAAAAAATCTTGGTTCTTGGCCATGGAAAACCATCTGTCTCATACCTAGCAGGGGTTTCCACCTAAGTGATCTTTTTTCTTTTTTCTTTTACTCTTGTTCTGCTTGTAGTATGAGTTATTCCTTATCCTGGATTTCCTTTCTCTCTGCCTCCTGTGAGGCTGAACCAGTCACATATGTCAGGTTTCAGCAGGCAGCAGGCTGCCTGCCCAGGTACCAGATTTAATGAAAATTCTGTTTTTTCCCATCCAAGCAAACCAGTTATCATCCTCTGTGTGTGCAGGAAAGGCGTGATAGTGTCTCAGGCCAAGAGCTGTCTCATCAGTGACAGACCCCTGGCAAAGGGCTGTCAGGGGCAGCGGTGTGTTTGTGGGTGTCCTGCCCTGCCTGGAACCTGAGGATTTACTGTGCTTGCTGTCATCTTTATGGATGTTCCCTTCATTTCTATTTCCTACCTCAGTATACTATCCTGTCACACAAAATGAGACTTTTAGTCCCATTTTAGTAAGCTTTTAGTACCACAACTGAACTGAACTGTAAATGGCACATTTATATATTTATAGGCGTACAATTAGAAACACCATAACCCTCAATTTTTTTTCTTGTTTTTCTCTTCTCCAGTCCTTAATGAAAGAGTTTCTTCCCCAGGAATTTAAGAGGTGAGGTTCAAAATTTGTAGTATTGTGTTGGTTGATTTTAGCATGCCAGGTTTGCATTACTGTTATTCATCTTCCTTTGGTTTCTAAGATAGAAGACCAAGAGCTGCTTTAATAAAGGAGATGTCCTTGGCACCAGGATAGCCTTTACCACAAGAGACACAGTCCAGCCATAACCCTGTCCAGTCATAATCCAGTCCAGCCATAGCAAAACTCAGCCAGTTGCCTCATAAAATTGCAGTTCAGAGACTCACAAGAAATAAATTAAGGATATGAGAAGAGTGAGGTAGAAGAGGAGAAGGAAAGTAAGTAATAAAATTTTACAAAGTTCAGGAATGTTTTCTGTTGCCCTGGTTTTTGCTAAGCCTTCTGTTTTTAACCTTGGAGTCAGATTCTTTCACACAGTTTCCTGTGAATAATAGCCAATGTTTACTTAACGGTATTTTCTGTTTTTCATTCCTTTTGTGATAAGAGAACTTTGATGAGCACCTTTCTTCTCCAGTGGGATTGAGAAGGAAGTGGCATGCTCTCCAATCCCTTGTGGAGTTGGGACATGTATAAGAATGTGACATATGTCAATAATAAAGGTCATTCCCCTCCTTTCTGCTGAACCTGGCAGGTGTGAGAGCCTCTTTATTGTGTCTTCCCAGACACAGTTTTCTACTTTCTACCAAGCCTTCAAGTGGGGCAAGGATGCTGTGGTATCAGCAGGAAGGACCTCTGGAGAGCAATGGGTCCAAGCCCTGCTCCGTCAGGGTGACCCCCAGCAGGTCACATAGGACTGGGTCCACTTGGGTTCTGAATATCTCCAAGGGTGGAAGACTTCACAATCTGTTCCAGTGTTCAACCACCCTTATGGTAAGAGGAGTCTTTTTATTATGTTTAAACATAACTTCCTGTGTTTCAGTCTGGGCCTAATGCCTCTGGTCCCATCCCTGGGTGCCACAGAGAAGAGCTGGGCTGTGTGCTCTTTGCTCCCTCCCCATCAGGTAGTTAAACACATTGATAAGATCCTGCTGAGCCCTCTCTTCTCCGGGCTGAACAGTCCCACCTCAGCCTCTGCTCATATGATCAGTGTTCCAGTCCCTTCATCACCATTGTGGCCCTCACTGGATTTGCTGCAGTGTGTCCAAAACCTCTTGTACCGAGGAGATTCTCAGCTTCCACGTTCTGTAACACCATCATGGTTTTTGCCTACAATTCATCTATGTGCTGTCAAATAATAAAATAGCCATTGCTCAGCAGAGTAATTTTGAAAGAAATTAGTTCATAGGCAAGGTCATTTTAGGCTTAAATTTAACTTTTGCATGGAGTGACTCTAAAGGTGTCTGTGTGATGGCTGTGCTGGGATACACAGCTTCACACAGATACTTCATGGATTTGTTGAATGTACCTCTGTACATTAATAGCCAAAGCACTAATAATGTGTGCAAAGGAATGGAGGCCATTTGGAAACCTGTATAATTTTGATGGAGCATAGAATGGAGAATATTTTTTCTCTGGCCATGTGCTCCACCAGACTAGTCCATTTTAATTGTCCTTGAATAGACTTTGATCCCTTACAAATGTACTTGATATTCAAATTATTTTCCTAGTGATTAAGTAAATACATTTTGTCTTAGAATTTGCCTATATTCCCAAGATAATCCATTATTCATGCTGCAGGAAAAGTCACCCAGCCCATACAATGTGATTTTTGCTTTGTGTACATCTGACTGCCAGTCATGCATTTCAGTTTGGCCAAGCACACATTTCCTGAAAGCCATATGATTAATTTCTGTCTCCAGAAGTATTTAAGATGCTTTTCTGATGGATGCATTTGCAAAAAGTTAGTTAGTAGAAACATTAGTTGAAAGTGAACAAGGTCCTTAGTGTGCCATCTAAGTATCAAAAGGTGGAAATGGGATACGATCCAAGCAATATATACCTGTCAAGGCTGTAAGAACTTTCCTCTATTGCAAAATAGAGCATCAGTAACTGTAGTGATTCTCAACTGAGACTTAACAGAGCAGTCCCAGAGCTCTCTCACAGCTGTGTTTTCTGTCGAACAGCACCAAAGCTCTTGCATCTGGCTCACCAACCGGGTCAAGAGTCAGTCTTGTTGGTGGCCAATTGTAACAACATCGATACAGTGACATCCAAATTTATTCCAATATTTTTTTCCAGTACAAAAGGTAGACATGTCTGTATCTAGTAAGACTATTAAGATTTAAAGACTAGCCTTGAGGCATTTATGAACATACATGTACAGAAGAGGTTTATTCCTGAAAAAAATCACTATTATAATATAAAAGAGTGGCACTAAAATGTAGTCATCTCCAAAAGAAAAAAGATAATGCTTCTCCATCATCAGGACTGAGAAGGAGGAAACAACTTCATTGTATGATCTTATTACATGATTATATGAATAAGCAATCCAATGTCTTTGTGGGCAAAGGTCTCTTTTATGTAGAAATCCGTAGATGTCTCCTTTTCCGCTTCTGTAATAGAAAGAAGTATTGAACTGACTTGAGTTTTCCTCCTCTTTAAAAAAAGGATATGGTTACTCCATGTCAATTAAGAACTTGATCTTTTCCAAATATATTTTGGATATTAAAAGCCTAGTACAAAAATAGCGGCTTCAGATTTGTATATTCATCTAGCACCCAGTACAGAGTGATGCAGGTGTTTTGTTGGGAGTCTGGGTGCCACACCACAGAAATAATGATTGCTCATCAGAGTGCTATTGTTGCTTTGCATGGTTTAAATAGATTGTATTGAATTAACAGCTCCTTGGTAGAGCCACTTATTTTAGGGTTGTTTTTTTCTCCCGTTGCAATTATATCACTGTAGTTTAAATGAGTAAACACATTGAGACACAGGCCAGGCTTCAGAGGTGTTGAAAATTTAAGTGAAGTTTGATGGATACTTTGATAAAGGCAAATGACCAGCAGTTACTGCTATGAATAAAACAAGACTATTTCTTCATATTTGGCTTAGTGTAGTATCTAAACAAAGGTTCAAGATTATGTCTTGGGCGCCAAATTCTTCTAGAAGGAACCAGTGAGGTTCCTTCATCATTTTTCACTCTGTCACACTTCTACTGAGCTGGTTGAGGAACCTACCAATGTCCTTGTGTCATTTTGAACTTTCCAGCTCCCACTGGCACCACTTTATATAGCACAAAGCAATTTGTTTTCATTACAAAGGACATTAAGGTGATGTAGCTGAAATTGTTCTGTGCCCTAAATCTATATAATTTGTTGCTCTTGAGCAATTCAGCTCAGCTTCCATTAGCACAGACTGACATCAACAAACCATTTCATCTTCCAGGCCTGTCACATCAAGTATTTTTTAAAGCACTGTTATAACTTCATTTCAGAAACTCACTGTGACAAAGAAGGGGCTGCATTAGACTCAGTGTCAATAGCAATCTGATTTGCTTCTCAGAAACTTCATTAGCTAAAAATAAATTAGAAAGTGACATGTGTACAGCACTGGTGGTTCAAAAACACTGAGAAATGAAGTGCTCTGACAAAGCAGTGCATGCCCCAGCAGCAGCACCCTTGGTCGCCGACGATTCTTTAGAGATGCCGTGAACGCTGCTGGTCCCATTCCCTGTCTGCTCTCACCAGCTGCCAGGAGAACATTTGTTTGCAGACCAGTGTTCTCCAGAGTTGCTTATATTCCTGTCAGGTGCCTGCTTTTGAAGTGATTGAGCAAACTCAGGTTTCACATAATGGGAGGTTAAAATCCAAGGAAAGCAGCACCATGGAGTAAGATGGGTGCAGGCTTTTTTGGAGGCAGTGTGGGAAAGAGCCTCAGCAACCAGCACAGTACAAGGGCTGCTGGTGATTTCTATAGTCTGGAGGCACTGGAAAAGGCTGAGACAAAAATATCCAGTTTCTTTATGTTTTCCTCAACACAGTGCATTGCTTCTATTGCCTCTCTCCCCACGAGACAACTGCTTTGCATTTTTAAGCCCATTGAATGCTCGTGATGCATTGCACTGGTTGCTCCAGAGCCACTTCTAAGATACAGCTCTTCTTGGGGCTAGTCTGCCTTGTTTGGGTCAGACCAGCTTTGAATTTGACTTTCTTTAAATACTTTGCATTTTAGAAGTCTCAGTTTGCTACATGTTCCAGATCTTTCTGCCCTGCCCAAGGGTTGCTGCATTTGAAATTTTACCAACAGTGATTTTATGTCTTATGGATAATGAATAAAAATTTTGGAGATGTACCAAGATCCTGCTGGTCTTCATAATATCCCATAGATAACAAATCTGTTTGATGAAGAAAACAGTTTTTTGAGCTGTTTATTAGTCACTTCTTTATCCGCATAATGCTTTATTAATATTGTATATTGACAATTTCTAATCAGAATGCCAATATGGTGCTCAGAAAGAAACCTTGCAAAACTCTATTATGTCTTTGCAGTTATAAATCAAACACATAATCTCCTCGAAGAATTAAATATTCTCCTTGGCAGGTCTTATCTTCCATAATTACATTTCTACTCTGGTCCCTCAGCAGTTTTTTACTTTTTTGTCTAATACCCCAACTCATTGTCCTTCAGTCGCTGGGAGGTGCTAACCTACTTGAGAATTTGCTGCTACAACAGCCCTCTCCTAGGCTTCACAACCTGGTCAGGAAGAGAAGGTTTATATGACAGATAGCACCAGCAAAGTGGACATCCTGTCTTTTCCTTGTCACCTGTCACCTGTCCTGCCATCTAGGGCCTTTTCTTATAGAAGCTTAGTTTTCTGTATAAATTTTCTCCATTTTATAATACTGGGTTTTGATACCACATAAAATCAGGCAGACTAAATATCTAATTGATGTCTTCCTTACTTTGTTCACTGACATTTAAAGGGCACTTAACTATGCCCATGTGGAGGCACAGTGCTGGCACAAGCATCCGTGGGACAGGAGAGTATCCCTGGGGACACTGTACAGCCCCTCACCAGCATGGCAGACCAGACTCTGCTCACACTGGTTTTACTATCAGTACAGTCCATCCCAATCAATATTTCTCAGACTTGTTGAAAGTACCTCTTATTTTGGCTCGTTCACCTAACCAGCACTCCTCTGAGCACAGCTTGCCCCCAGATTAGCAGCCAAACTTGACGTTTCTGTTCAGAGCTGCACTAAGCTGATCAATTTAAAATTAATAACCTTCCTTAATACATAGCTTGCATTCACACACTGCAGATGCTCCAAAATCACATCTAACACCTGCTCACCCATTCTCAGACGAGGCAGCAGTAGTTTGGAATAAGAAATGTCTCTCATTTCTGTCTGAAGTGTCTGTACTGACAACTACCCTAATCTTCCAGCAGATGCTTAGCACACCCATGGTGAGGATGAAATGTTTGTACAAAATGTTTGTAGAAAGTAAAGGCTACCTGTATTTTTTCCCAGACTCTGAGAGGTCCAGAGATCCACTGCCTTTGCTATGCAGAGATTTGTGTTGAGCACCATGCAGAGGAACCCTGGCAAGTGGAAGGGTTGGCTGAGACTCAGACTAGGAGCTGTGACTTGTAGCTCACTTTTGCACCAATCTGGGCATCATGACATACAGGAAGCCTATAAAAAGGTCTTGCACAGCAGCTCTCAATAAAGATTTTAGTGGTTATCCTTAAGTGTACAGAGGCTGGCTTGGGGCAATTTGGCCAAAAGTGAGAAGCAATACAGAGGAGAAAGCTTCAAAGTTCTTTACAAGTTCAAGCACAAGCTCAAATATCGAAAAAGACCCATTTCCCCCCAGTGTATGAGAAAAAAAATCTTGTCTTGTTATTATCTTCACAATTAATAATATATACTGTTCTTTTTTGTATTATTTTATTAGCTTAATCCTCCACTTCATTAAGCACACTACAAACACTACATACTCCCAACCTTTTTGTTAAGATACCTGCCAGCCAGAAAGCATTAGGACCAAGTCTACACTGCTGAGAGTGGACGGTTGGATGGTCAGCAGGTTGTCTCTGCCCATGTTCAGAAAGAGAGATAAAGACTGTGCAAGCAACAGGCTGCTGCAGATCAAAAAATGTGAAGACAAACAAGAATATCATAATTTTTCACCGTTGCCATAGAAATCCTCTTTTTCAAGAAGCACCTGTTCTTTCTGTGACCTGGGTTAGCACACCCTGGTGTCATTTAGTCCCCTGTGAGCTTGACTTACATTTCTACTAGGTTTCACTGCTGCATTCTCACACCTCTGATGGGACTGCAGAATGATATTTAGAGCTGTGAGTAAGTTAACGCCCTGAAAAAATAAGGTGACTGATAGAGGATGCTTAGAAAGGTGCAGAAAAGTGTGAAAGCTGTAGAAGAACTTCCCCAGGAGGCTTTGCCAAGGAATTCCTGAGTCAAGTATGGTATCTTTGTGATTAATAATACTTGATATATTCTGTCTTCCATCAACTATTTCCATTCACTCTTTGAACACATACAGTTGTGACATCCACCAATGTCATCTGTCAGTGAGCTCCCCAGTTTAACAACACAATGTGTGTGCACCTCTTGTTTCTGAATCTGCTGATAGAAAATTTTAGGTGAGGTTTCCTAGCTTATTAGAAGTAGTAGTAGTTGTAGTAGTAGTAGTACTACTACTAGTAGTAGTACTGGTAGTAATAGTAGTGTGAGAAGTTGAATCTTATTCCCTGTTAATCTACCCTATGTGGCTTGAGGTTTTATAAACTCTAACATATTCCTCATGGTCCTCTATTCCTTAGGTTGAAGATTCCATATCTCTCTCAGGTTCGTCCGTGTATCATCCTTACTTCAAATCTTTGTGCTTTTACTGCTGCTCCTACATTGCTTTGGGAAGATGCCAGTGCTCACTGTAGAGATGTACGGTAAGATGGAGGCACACAACCCTTGCAATATTTTCTTGGTTTTTTTCTCAAATTGTTTTGTATAAGTTCCAAACAGTATTATAAAAATTAGCCTTTTCAAACGGATCCTGAGCTTTGAGTAGACAGTTTAACAAACCTAAGCTCTTCTTCCCAAGTGGTAGCAAGCCAGTCAGAGCCCATCACTGCGTGCATGGAATTAAAGTTGTGTCTCCAGTATGCATTATTCCACATTTATCAACACCACATTTCATCTGGCTTTTTATCATCCAGCCATTTATTGCAAGGTTGTACTACAACTCTGTACAGTCAGCTTTCAGTTTTATTGCTTTGAATCAGTTAATATAATCATCAATCTTTGTTCCTCTCTTTCAAATCATTTACGAAGATGTTGTCATGTGATACATATGGTTCATATGATCTAAACTCCGGAAGAGATTCCTGTGGGACTTCTCTGGTAATTGCCCTTGTCCAAAAACACTGCCTGCCTATTTCTACATTTTGTTTTCTGTGTTTTAATGGTGATCTGCTCAAGCAAGGCCCTTCCTTCTCAGGAGGTTTAGGAGGAGACAAGCTTGCAGACTTACCCAGAGTTAGTGAGCATGAGACAAAAGGCATCTTGTCTGCTCTGCACAGAAGAACTCAGCTGGGCCAGCTACATGGGGTGTTACTCGTGCCTTACACCTGCCATCCTTCCTGTAACAGAAGATCACTATGGGATGAGAGAGCAAAGTGCATGAAAGATTTGGTATTTAACTATTTGAACAAAGAGGGTTGACCGTGAGGTATTTGCACCTGCTTCCTTGGGGTCTTCTGGCCCTATTCTTGAAAACCTGTCCTAATCTAATGGCACCTGGCAGAAGATTTGAATGTACATTAAATCCTGTGGGCTGGTTCTTGAGTATATGTTTGACCAACAAAGGGCCAGATGCCTAGAAATCTCTGGGACACTGCTGTCCCCAGTGCTGGCAGTGCCGCACAGCACACATCTTCTGCAATGAGAAGGGAAAAATTTCATCAGGACAGGTTGAAGATGTTGCTGGTTTATGGGTCTGCTGTGGAGAGTTTGGAAGAGTTTCCAGAAGAGCAAAGGAAAGAGGCAGTGCCACCTGTGCCCGTGCCTTGCTGACATGAGCCAGTGATGATGTGAAGCAACACCAACTCACAGTCCCAGAAGCATTTAACCACCAAGGCTCCTGGTTTTCCTTCTTCATGGCTGCCTGGGTCTGAGTGAAGAGCATGTGTCCACCCAGGACCACTCTCAACCCCAAAGCCTGAGTGTTGGTGCAAACCCCCTTGGGACATTCTAATGGCGGTAGAAAGAAGAGCAAGTTTACACTGTGTTTCCCTTTGAAGTCAAAATTGAAGAGATAAAGTTCTTTAATCTTTTCTTGATGTGTCTCATTTTCTTCACACAGGCTGACACACACTGTAGTGCCTTTATGCCCTCTTGAGAATGTGGAGAAGCTGTCTCATGCAAATACTTCTTGTTAATAAACGTAATACCTCATCTTCAGTGAATATTGAATAGTTCAGAGGTCTTTGAATTGGTAATTCTGTTATCTGGTGGTGGTAATGAATCATACTTGCTTGTGAAATCCTATTTGTCTGTATGACATTTTAAGTTCCACCCAGCATCCCATTCTGACATAAGAAATTTTATAATGAGCACAGAAAAAAAAGCAATCATTGCTAAGAAAAAGTGGTTGTGGTGTTTTTTCCTGTGAAGATAATAATATTATTTNTAACATATTCCTCATGGTCCTCTATTCCTTAGGTTGAAGATTCCATATCTCTCTCAGGTTCGTCCGTGTATCATCCTTACTTCAAATCTTTGTGCTTTTTCTGCTGCTCCTACATTGCTTTGGGAAGATGCCAGTGCTCACTGTAGAGATGTACGGTAAGATGGAGGCACACAATCCTTGCAATATTTTCTTGGGTTTTTTCTCAAGTTGTTTTGTATAAGTTCCAAATAGTATTATTAAAATTAGCCTTTTCAAACGGATCCTGAGCTTTGAGTAGACAGTTTAACAAACCTAAGCTCTCCTTCCTGAGTGGTAGCAAGCCAGTCAGAGCCCATCACTGCGTGCATGGAATTAAAGTTGTGTCTCCAGTATGCATTATTCCACATTTATCAACACCACATTTCATCTGGCTTTTTATCATCCAGCCATTTATTGCAAGGTTGTACTACAACTCTGTACAGTCAGCTTTCAGTTTTATTGCTTTGAATCAGTTAATATAATCATCAATCTTTGTTCCTCTCTTTCAAATCATTTACGAAGATGTTGTCATGTGATACATATGGTTCATATGATCTAAACTCCGGAAGAGATTCCTGTGGGACTTCTCTGGTAATTGACCTTGTCCAAAAACAGTGCCTACCTATTTCTACATTTTGTTTTCTCTTTTAATGGTGATCTGCTCAAGCAAGGCCCTTCCTTCTCAGGAGGTTTAGGAGGAGACAAGCTTGCAGACTTACCCAGAGTTAGTGAGCATGAGACAAAAGGCATCTTGTCTGCTCTGCACAGAAGAACTCAGCTGGGCCAGCTACATGGGGTGTTACTCGTGCCTTACACCTGCCATCCTTCCTGTAACAGAAGATCACTATGGGATGAGAGAGCAAAGTGCATGAAAGATTTGGTATTTAACTATTTGAACAAAGAGGGTTGACCGTGAGGTATTTGCACCTGCTTCCTTGGGGTCTTCTGGCCCTATTCTTGAAAACCTGTCCTAATCTAATGGCACCTGGCAGAAGATTTGAATGTACATTAAATCCTGTGGGCTGGTTCTTGAGTATATGTTTGACCAACAAAGGGCCAGATGCCTAGAAATCTCTGGGACACTGCTGTCCCCAGTGCTGGCAGTGCCGCACAGCACACATCTTCTGCAATGAGAAGGGAAAAATTTCATCAGGACAGGTTGAAGATGTTGCTGGTTTATGGGTCTGCTGTGGAGAGTTTGGAAGAGTTTCCAGAAGAGCAAAGGAAAGAGGCAGTGCCACCTGTGCCCGTGCCTTGCTGACATGAGCCAGTGATGATGTGAAGCAACACCAACTCACAGTCCCAGAAGCATTTAACCACCAAGGCTCCTGGTTTTCCTTCTTCATGGCTGCCTGGGTCTGAGTGAAGAGCATGTGTCCACCCAGGACCACTCTCAACCCCAAAGCCTGAGAGTTGGTGCAAACCCCCTTGGGACATTCTAATGGCGGTAGAAAGAAGAGCAAGTTTACACTGTGTTTCCCTTTGAAGTCAAAATTGAAGAGATAAAGTTCTTTAATCTTTTCTTGATGTGTCTGATTTTCTTCACACAGGCTGACACACACTGTAGTGCCTTTATGCCCTCTTGAGAATGTGGAGAAGCTGTCTCATGCAAATACTTCTTGTTAATAAACGTAATACCTCATCTTCAGTGAATATTGAATAGTTCAGAGGTCTTTGAATTGGTAATTCTGTTATCTGGTGGTGGTAATGAATCATACTTGCTTGTGAAATCCTATTTGTCTGTATGACATTTTAAGTTCCACCCAGCATCCCATTCTGACATAAGAAATTTTATAATGAGCACAGAAAAAAAAGCAATCATTGCTAAGAAAAAGTGGTTGTGGTGTTTTTTCCTGTGGAGATAATAATATTATTTTAAAGAATATGATAATGAAATAAATAACAAATGTTGTATTCAATGATAATCTGTAGGATTTTTACTCCTGTAGTGAGTATTGGGTTATTGCTTAGGTACCCTTAGGCTGTTGTGCAACAGGTAACATAATCCCTCTGCTCTGAGTGATCTGATGGCCTGTGCTACTGTGTGTGCCTTGCTGAATTCAAGGTCTGTCTGCTCCAGAGCTCACCTGTGGATGCACAACTGGAGCCAAGCACAGCCAAAGCTACAGGAGATGCTACAGAAATCAGAGTCACCATCACTTTCCTTCTGTAGATCTGGTCAAAGGAGTTTAAGATTACAAACTCTTAACCAGAATGTTTCACAAGAAGCTCATTGGAAAGAGAAGGGTTTCACTTTCAATTATAGTCTGTGGTGAAATGGGAACTTGAGGCGATGTGGTTGGGTGATACCCAGTCGCCATTTGGAAAATTCTGCCAGCAATCTTGAGGAATAAAAAACTCACTCATTAAAAAACCAGAAAAATGTAAAATATAAATGCTGCTGTACCTGACCAGGACTCAATGAGCTATGCAGGCATTTCAGATCCACACGCCACTGTTCAATGGGTCTGGTGTTTACCAATGTAAACAGTGAAGGTGTTCCTTGAGGTGAAGTTGGTTTCCTGAAGCCTGGAGAGACAGCCCAGTGTAGGCCAGCTCTCACGGGCACACTGGATTTTAGAGGCCATCAAACATCACTACTGGGCCACAACTACCTGCACAATATTTGACCCTCAATTTCCTTTTCCTCTTCTCCAGAAGATCCTGAGTCCCTCCTAATTCCTCACCTCTGCTGTCTCTAATGCCTTAAGACTCCTACAATGCAGCACCTCCCATATCTCTTACTTGACCCTGAATTTGCATCCGTGGAGCCCTTCATGCCCCTGGCCCCCATCACTGCAAGTGCCACCCTCTATCACTCTTCAACCACGACGACATCCAGCTTCCCACTCGCCCACCCCTTGGGCTGTGCAGAACCAAAGGGAGGCAGCTTGGCTGCTCCCAGCAGTACATATGTGCCACTCTGCCAGCCAAATGCTGCGCACATCGTCACTGGCCGAGAGCTGACCTGGGCTCCCCACAGCCTCACGGGCCACTTGGCTGCTCCTCGTGGCCTCTGGAGAGGCCATGCAGCTCCCACTCCCCCTCAGCATCTACGGGAACAGGGGAGTCACCTCATGGACCATATGCTGCACAGATTTTGTCCTACTTTCTCTGTCTGGTGCTGCATGGTCACTATCTCGGAGAGGGCTGGGCAAAGCCAGGAGTTTGTATTGGATACTGATAGTCCTTCTATCAGTAGGGTAAGGAAAAAATCAATTTTCAAGAGTTCCTGTGGATGTATTACCTTGAAGGGCGAATGCTAAGAAATTAAAGTAATTTCATAATCTAATTGGACAAATCCAAAAGCTTTCCAGTAGAAAATAGCCCTGCTGAGACAGTATAAACTTATGCTTTTCCCCACTCTTGGCTTGTTGTACGTGAAAGTTCCAAAAAATGAGGTATTTTTTCTGATCTTGTTAATATAGCCTACTAATTCTGCAGCAGGAGGCCTATGATACCAAGACTAAAATAAACCTGGATTTTAGAGGGGAAATGCATCAAGGAATAGATGCTATTTAATGAACAAAGCATCTTATTTTCAGGTAAATATCTGCAGTAATGTAAGAGGAGGGAACTGATCCATGAGCAGACCTGTCTCTGCTTGCTGAAGCCTTTCTTAAGACAGTAGTAGGTCCTTAGCGTGGAAGATTTGGAAACTGCTTTAGAAATGCTGCTTGGCTGGTATCAAGTCAGTATTTATGCCTCTGAAACCAAGGACCTCAGTGCAAGTACTGACAGACAGCACCCATGGGGTCTGACTTGGACTTCAGAAGATGTGCTCTGCTGTCAGGCAAGAGCAGTGATCTTTGACCAAGCTAAAAAAAAGGAATGTAGGGAAATAAAAAGCTTTCATTTGAGTGTTGAAGCAGAATCAGTAAGAAAGCCAAACCTGCAGTTCAAACCCTCTAAAGGATAACTTTATATAAATATTTTTTATCAAACCTGTCTTACAGCAAAAATAATTTGGATTTGGTAGCTGAGTTTGCTTAAAGCAAACTAAATTTCCTGCTGTAGGATGGTTCATGTTCCTTGGCACTCACTTCATTATTCAAGGGAGGTAGCTTTGCCTGATGACCATGTTTCAGTGTTGAGGTAGCAAGATGCCAAGCATACATAATGTTTTAAAGCTGCAGAAGGAGGGCTGTGCAGAAATGTGCTCTGCAGTCTGAGGTGTTTGATTCCAAATGGTGGCAGACATGCAGGGTTGATTGCACGGACCTTCACATCTCAGCACACCTGGTAACCGTGAAGATTTGTGTCAGTGAGTGGGTGAATTGTTTTTCTATACCAGGCACATCACAGACACTGTGCCATGGAGCAGCCTCGGGGAAGGAGCTGGGGATGAGCCCTCCCTGGCATGGAGTGGTTCCCTCATGAGCTGGCCCAAGCAGACGAAGTGAATTGCTGCCTCAAAACTTTCACCTGTCTTTTCTTTGGGCAAGGCAGCTACTCCCTCTCTTACACAAACATTGCGTTAATGCAGGCTTTTAAGTGCAGCCTTTGCTTTTCATAGCCTGTCTTGGAAACTACCTTGGGAATATGTAAAAGGTCACAGATTTTCATTTCTTTATGACAAGGTGTTTTTATTTTAAAGAGCAAGGAGGTCTTTGTGCATGAAAAATTTGCTCAGCAACTACCAGTACCAGCCAGTTCTGAGGAAGTTATGTTCTGTGTTAATCCACAGGGCAAGTGGGTGTGAATTATCCTAGAGCTGCCTTGTTTTTCTGAAAGCAAATGATATTAACTCATGGTCACCATTGTGTGATATGCTGGCAATGACTTTACACCAAGTGACGCTTTGCATCTCCCTCTGACTGTGGCATAACTGACTGCTGTTGAACCTGGGCTCTTATTTTCCATGGTTCATTGCTTTGTGTACGAAAGCAGTTTTAGTGTTCTTCCTCGACTTTTGATGAATGTCTCACACAACTGGATCTCTGGCTACTCCCCGCACTGAAGAAGTACTCGAGCTCTAATAGTTCAAATATGATGCTATAGATTTGATTTTAAGCAGAACAAGGTCCACAAGAAAATAGAGCTTGAAGAAATCTTGGGATGCTTTCTGGTCCACCTTACTCCTCCAAAACAGAACCATCTCTGCCTGACAAAATGCTGGCAAATATTTCAAGAGAAAGGATCGTTTGGGGCCAACTGTACCCAATAAGGTTATCAGACTTGGTCTGGATATGCCATCACCCATGTGTATTTTGTGAGTACAGCTGAAGCATTTGTGTGTCACTGTAGTCTAGCACAGACACAGTCAGGAAGTGAACTTTTAAATCCTTCCTTGAGAAGCACTGTTCTAATCTGAGCTGTTGTCCTGTCAGTGAAAAGGATGGAGGCATTCTGCAAGTGCTGTTTGATGCCCAGTGAGGCCGGCTGCTGGTTTGGTGACCAATGAGATACTGCTCTGCCTCCTCCTCCCTCTTCCTAAGGCACAGGGGTCACTTTACTGTTGTATTTAGAGAAGGGTGTCCAACTGTAGTTAAGATATTCCAGACAGCATTTTAAAACTATTCATGCAAACATTATTTCCTGGGCCAGTGATGTTGACATGTGAATATAAGTGTCCCGTGGGTGTCTCTGAATGTTGTTACTGAAATGCTGATGCTCAGACATGGTGTGACCCTGGCATCTAGGAGGTGCCAGCAGCATCTGCTGTAATGGCAGCAGAACAACCATGAGTTTTCACTATTCAGCAGGGTCTGTGTCAAGTGGAGCCTGGAAACAAGATCAATTTGGAGTTCTGCTGTGCTTATCTCACCTTGGCTCCCATTTACGTTCTGTCCTTGTCCCTCCCCCTGTAAGATTAGAGCAATAATGCAAGTCAGCCATTAAAGGCTGGTGCCAGGGGTAAGTAAATGAAATATATAAAACATCAAATGTAAAGCCACAAGGAAAAACTCCCTACAAATGCTGTCAATTTATCACTGCATTGCTCAGATAACAGTTGTACAAGCAGTGTTTGGTTCTCAGAGATATTCTCATATAAGTTAAATTCCCCAAATTGCACGTGGATTTATTTTCCATTTATCTGCTTGTCTGGGAAGTGGCCCATCGATGTTCAACTGAGTAGCACAAGAGCACCCTGCAGATAACCTTCCTACACCAGATATCAGCTTGTTTTGAAAGAGACTGCAGACTGAAACCTAAGACAAAACATATGATTGATCCTCCATGGTTTAAAGAGTCAAACTAATGGCTTATGATTCATCTATGATTTATAAGTAAGTATTTGTGCTAATACAATGATGGGATCGCTTGATGACTCATGTGTGATTTAACGTGTCTGCAAAGCTCGGGCATGTGTCACTCAACAAAACTTCCTACTGAGCCCGTGGGCTCACTGCCTTGGTCGTGCTCCCAGGCAGGTTCCCCAAACTCCTGCTGAAGAGCAGCAGAGGGGCCAGGAGGGCTCCCTTCTCCCATGCAGCCTGTCCTTTCTGAAGTCTAGACGGGCCTGATGCAAAGGGTAGAGTCACAGTTACATGTTTTCCAGGGTTTTGTTGTTGCAATTTCTCTTCTTCAACAAACAATTGCTATGGCAACCTTACTGCTGCTCAAGTCGTCTCACTTCCTATTTATTCTAAAACACAGCTACAAACTGTGACTGCTCAAAACACTGACATATTTAAGCCATTAAAATCTTCAGATGAGAAAGAGTGGGCAGGGAAATGTGATCAGCCCAGAGAATAATATGACTCTCCAAGACTTCATCTCTATGCAGATTTTCTGAATTTCAGTCAGGAAATTGTAGTTTTCATCGGTGTTATGGTTTCTGATCAAATAAGGAAGGCTTCTCTGGTCACAGTCAGCTGAGACTTGGTGGTGCAGCTCAGGGAGGAAGGATGCTGAGCATTTGGCTTTCCTCTTTGATGCTACAGTGTGCCCAGGGCTGGGGCAGATGGGTCTGCTTAAATGAAAATTTTATCAAAAGGCAGTTTTGTAAACTTTTGCAAGATACACGATGTTCATGTGTCACCGGAGGGGATGCCTAGGAGGAAGGCAAAGAGACAAAAAATCCCCAAACAACCCAAAAATCCAGGACAGAGCATGACCTCATCTCCCATTCCCAGCAGGTTTTGCCAGCATACACACTCATCCCTGGGCATCTGCAGGTCCACCTGACTGCTGAGCTCTGAGACACTTTCACCCTCCCCTTATTTTTTAAATACTCACAGTGATTACTAAGATTCTTGCTTTTGTTTTCTGCAGCCTGTTTTTTTAAAGACCAATTTATTTGGGAATTTGAAGGAAAGATTCACCACAAGGATCTTCTGCAAAAGGTCCTTGGAGATTCTGAATGAGTTCTGTTTTAGGGTGCCCAGACCCATCAGGCTGTGCAACGTGGTGCCTACTTGCTTCCTAAATCACTGGGATTCATTTTCTACATGAAAGAACAGTTTCTTATTGTAGAGAGCGTAACTGCAGTGTTGCTGAGAGAAAGGTTTGTGTCTCCTCTGTGCTCAGAGGGTTCCTGCCCTACTTTATCTCCTGATACAATCTAAGTGAAGGCACTGAGAAGGGACATCTCAGACCAGCTTCTGAGCTGATGATTGAAAACTCATCCCTTCCATCTTGGTCTGCCTACAAATGTCTAGATCTAAAATCTATTCCTGGGCCTGCTACAGAGCATGAATTTGGGGAAAATAACTTGAATTGTCTGTGCCTCACTGTCCAAGTACACAAAGTGAGGACAAGAGGAATTACTTGTTGGGGTTTACAAGATTTGGTGTAATCATGCTTTGAGATCTGATTAACGGGATAGAGTTCAAGCATTTAGTGTTTTCTTTGGCTCAGGTCTCTCCCTGTAAAAACAATCACAGTGGTCATGCTCTAAAACTGTTTGTGTGTAAGGTTTGGTGCAAGCCCTTAGAAGGAAATCAGAAGCCGTGGAAGGAAAATGCAGACAACTGCCTGGGGCGGGAAGAGGCTTTCCTGCAGAGGTGAGTCAGTTCCAGGGGAGAAGGGCAGCTGTGTCCAAAAATAACAGTGCAGAAAACAGGCACACACCACTACCATGACATCGTCCACTTGAGGAAGATGTTGGGTTTCATCTGCAACTTTTTTCTCTTTATTAAGCAAGTAGGTTTCTCATCTGCACTAAATGCTACCAGATGTGTGTCTGCATTCTTGGAGTCCGTGTTAACAGGATTACAAGATCTTCACATTCAAAAGTTGGCAGGTAAATTACCTTACATGAAATGACGTCTAGTAATACTCATGACTGCCACTTACACGGGAGTCTGGAAGCAGAAGTGAGACAGAAATGATCCCCCCTGTAGAGAACAGGCCCTGGCATTTTCCATACTTTTGTCTGTCTCATGAAGGGAGAGAGGAAGGAAGAAGATCTTCAGATGAGAGAAAGTAGTGTCTGTCTCACCTACAAGACACCTAAACCCCTCATGCATCTGCTGGCCTGCGAGGAGCTGGCTGGCCAGCCTCCCTCCAGCATCCTCCCAGGGGCCAGGGTACCTGTCAGCCTCCTTCCAGCATCTTCCCAGGGGCCAGGGTACCTGCCAGCCTCCTTCCAGCATCCTCCCAGGGGCCAGGGTACCTGCCAGCCTCCCTCCAGCATCCTCCCAGGGCCCAGGAGGAGCTCCCAGGAAATGGTATTTTCATGTGCCACAACAGCATGGTCCAACTCATAAAAATGGCAGGATACACGAGCCAGGGCCATGACATTTTTGGCCAGACTTGAGCTTGGTATCTCCCATGTACTATGGTGCAGGAAGGCATGAGGGGCAGGAAGAGCTTCTGTTTCACCCAGCTATAAATAATTAGACTCAGAAGCAAACAGAGCCTTCTCCATGTTTTCTCAACATTCTTCCTCATCCTGGCTCGTGTCAGAGTGATTCTCCAGGAGCACCACTGTACCATTCAGCATCTCTCTGGTCATTTTATTTTCAGTTACAAGACAGAGTTTCTACATCAGGACCAAATTCGAAGCAATTCCACCTGCTTTTGTACTTAAAACAATGATTGAAATAAGTCCTTTTTCTCCTTTACCATATAGTGCTTGTTAATATTGTTAGTAGGAACACGGCACAGACACCTCATTTATCAGACCACAGTGTCTGTTCAGCCCAGCCTGCTGCTTTTATATTGTGTAGTTGCTTATGGGCAGCTACTGTTCACCTAATGCCTCATCACAGGGATTGCCCAGTCTATTGCAAATGTCCATTTAGAGAAAGACTGTATGGGATGATGCTGCTGTCACAGTAAGTGTAAATATGCTTCATAACACATCCAAATTTCAGAAGCAGTTGAGAAAAACACACACTAAATATTTCCAAGCATTTGTTGAGTAAAAATCTGGGTGTTTTGAGCTTTGCTGCAGATTATTTTAATAGCACCCCATTTAAATAACATATTTACCAACTGAGCACAGCTACTAATGACTTCAATGGAAACAAGGGATGGTTTTGATACAACTAAGAGTTTAATGTTGAAACACAAACTCTACTTGACTGAAAAGTGTGGCTCTCTCCCTAGGACCTCTTTGAGGACTCCATTATCTGTAGGCTTGTTTTCTTGACATTGATTTAATTTTTGTTAAGCTTATCTTCCCTATGCTTTAAGAGGGCCTGACAGGAAGCTTTTCTCATTAAAAAAAAAGAAAAAATAAACCTGATGTGTTATTACTGACTTACTTAGATGCACAGGTCTTTAATACACATCTCCAGACTTCTTATCAGCTAATAATAATAAAAAATGAAAAGGCAGTATACCTAGAGGAAAAAAAAAAAAAGGTTGTTCATGAAAAAAACTGTATCAATGTGGGTCCACACTAACGAATAAGGAGGTGGATTTGTAGGAGCTGGAATATGCAGGGCACTGGCATCACAACACAGCCACTCACTCCAGTACTACTGGTCTGAACCGAGTTTGTGCTGCATGCCTCAAGATGTGGTTCCTCAGGGCAGCCCAGTGGCTGGTGGGTGGGTGTTTAAAGGCCAAACCAGCTGCAGAAGGGACTGACTTTTGTTAGCAGGGTTGAACACTGCATGGAAAGGGCTGTGAGCACCCCTTGGGCAGAGCAGACCCTAACTGCGAGTGCAAGGGGGCATGTGAAATGCACAGAATGGGCAGGGACCTCACTGCCACTCATCATCTCCCTCCCACCCTCTCACAGTCAAATGCAATCCTATCTTCAAACTCAGGTGTTTTCTGTCGCTCTGCTTCCTCAGGGAGCCTTTTCAGACCCTGGCTGCTCTAACAGGCCAGAATCACAATTTCATTTTAAATCTGAAGCTGTTCCTCAGCAGAGCAGCTCGTTTGCTCTGGCAAGCAACTGGTGACACCAGCTGTGCGATCCCTGAGCTTAATCACTATCCTTATCCCTAGTGTTTGCTGCACTAATGGAGATCACTACCATCCCCACTCTCCCCCAATTTACTAGGCTAAATTGAAGTTATTTTCTTCACGTTGGCCAGGCTTTCCCTCACAGTCATTCCTAGAGCCTGGTCTACTTTGGGTTCCTGTGGGACAGTCTGTCCCTGTGCAGCACTGCCCCGTCACAAATGTCATTGTCTCCCTTCTTCCTTTCATGCCAAAGTAATTCCTTAACATATTAAATAAGTTTGGCTCTCAAACAGTAAAATCAAAGAAGCCCCATTACTTGAACTGGGAAATTTTGTAGTCCAAGCATGGATGGAGTCAGCCCTTATGCCGTGAATCCAAATAACCTCATTGATTTCAGTAGCTTTATACTGATTTAAACCTGCGACATTTCATCAAATTTACACATTGCATTTTTAAGGACAAACCTAAATTGGGATCATCATGCAAAAATTATCTGGATGTCTGTGGTTATTAAGGTAGCCTCCACCCAAAAGCTCTCAGGACCTGGATGTCGTAGGTCAGAGTGCACAGGAAGGGACAAATCACTTCTCAGGCAGCAAATGGGCAATGCAACAGACAGATCAGTCACAGGCAGATCTTTCTGTGGCAAAAATCGAGGTAATCTGCTGAGGCTGAGGACACCATACACAGCTCTTGGCTTTTACTGTGAGGTTAAAGCCAGCTGTTCACAAATTATTGAAGTGAAATGAGGAGAAATTAGAAAGAACGTGTCTATAAAGTGACAGTAAAAGCTAGCCTAGGACATTGCCCAGGAAGCCAGTCTGAAAGCCTGTATTGGGAAGTTTGTCTGGGCTGTTATTCTGGCGATACTGAATTGGGAGGAGCTGTTGACTCCCTCGAAGGTAGACAGGCCCTGCAGAGAGACCTTGAAAAATTAGAGGGCTGGACAATGACCAACCATATGAAGAGTAGCAGACACAAGTGCCAGATTCTGCACCTAGAACGGGGCAATCCGGGATGTATGGACAGACTGGGGAATGAGACACTGGAAAGCAGTGCCATGGAAAGAGACCTGAGGGTCCTGGCCAACAGAAAGTTGAACATGAGCCAGCAGTGCCCTGGCAGCCAGGAGGGCCAAGGGTGTCCTGGGGGCATCAGGCACAGCATCGCCAGCCGGGCAAGGGAGGGGACTGTTCTGCTCTGCTCTGCGCTGGGGCGGCCTCACCTTGAGTTCTGGGGGCAGTTTTGGGTGCCACAATGTAAGAAAGACATTAAACTATTAGAGAGCATACAGTGAAGGACAACAGGGAGAGTGAAGAGCCTTGAGGAGAAGCCATATGAGGAGTGACTGAGGTCACTTGGTCTCTTCAGCCTGGAGAAGAGGAGACTGAGGGGAGACCTCATTGCAGTTACAACTTCCTTGTGAGGAGGAGGGTCAGGCACTGATCTCTTTGGTGACCAGTGGCAGGACCCGAGGGAATGGCCTGAAATTGTGTCAGGGAAGGTTGAGGTTGGATATTAGAAAAATGTTCTTCACCCAGAGGGTGGTTGGGCACTGGAACAGGCTCCCCAGGGAAGTGGTCACAGCACCAGCCTGACAAAGTTCAAGAAGCATTTGGACAATGCTCACATGTACATAGCTTGATTCTTGGGGTTGTCCTGTGCAGGGCCAGGAGATGGACTCAGGCATCTTTATGGGTCTCTTCCAACTCAGGATATTCTGAGTCTGTTATTCTATGAAAGAGCTTTGCAAAAGGAAAGAGAAGAGAAGAGAAGAGAAGAGAAGAGAAGAGAAGAGAAGAGAAGAGAAGAGAAGAGAAGAGAAGAGAAGAGAAGAGAACTGTTCCATATTGGAAAAATTTCAAGGTGCAGAGAGGGAAGGTCAAGTAAAGACCCTGCTGTGCTGCTTCTGCAAAAAACCCAGTTAAGCATACTGTAAGCTCACTTATAGTCTGGGCTCACTTTCCACTTTTAGTGATTGATTTCCTAATGTGAGCAAATTTGGGATTTTCCAGGCATGTCACAACAGCACAACCCTGTCCCAGGAATTCCTGACAAGGAAGTCTGAAAGGGGTGAGCACTTGTTCTGAGGCAAAATTTCTGGGGAAGGAGTGTTTACAGTGTGGATATCCCCATTTGGGTTTGCCTGCCTTAAAACTCACTCATGCACTGACAGCTATGATCTGTAGTGGTATTGCTGGTGACTATCAGCTCTACATGCTTTTCCTAGCTTTGATACTCTGCAGAGTAAGTGCAGCTGAAAGGGAGAGAATACCCACAACGACGAAGAGGCCATGATGCAAACTTCTCTCATGAGACAACCGAGAATCACAGCAAGGTTGATTTTGGTGGGGAGCACAAGACAACCCGTGGGGACCTAATGTTCTCCAGGAGGTAGCTGCACTGATTGCTTTGCACTCTCATGATGCCAGCCCTTGCCTGGGGCATGAGAGTGTGTGCACACCTGTGATGGAGCTGATGGGGTCAGAGCAGGCTGAGCTCTGCTCTGATACTGCCCATTGCTCATCTCAGTTGTGAAAAACACCTTTCTTTGACTTTCACAGTCCAGCTGCACCACAGAACCAAGTGTTGCTAGCAGAAGACAGAATAGGCCTTTCATTCTGAAAAAGAAAGAAGGTGCTGTGAAACTGTGTCTCAAAGGCCATTAGCCAAATTTCTCTAAACTTGCCATTTTGGATTGTTGCAGGGTGGTTTATTGCTGCAATTAATCTAGACAGCTCTCACAGATCTCTGGTGAGCATCAGAGAGCTGTCCTATCCTCCAGCAGATCCACACTCCCCCCTAAATTGGTGTCACCTGCAAAGTGACTGATGGTGCCCTCAATCCCCTCATCCAGATCATTTATAAAGATATTAAACAGGACTGGCCTCAACACTGAGCATGGGGAACACCACTTGTGACCAGCCACCAGCTGGAGCAACTGCATCCATCACCATCCTCCGGGCCTGGCCATCCAGGGATGAGCACATCAGTCCAAGCCATGAGCAGCCAGTTTCTCCAGGAGAATGCTGTGGGAAACAGTGTCCAAGGTTTTAACAAAGTCCAGGTACACCACATCCACAGCCTTTCCCTCATCCATTAAGCTCCCTCTGAAGTTTCTTAAAGAGGATTTAATTTTCTTTCCCTACAGAAGTTCTAATTTTGAGTAGGTTTTTTCCCCCATTTGTCAGGCGAGCATAGGCCACCAACTAGCTCAGACACAGAGAAAAATGGCTAAAACTATCACTTCAAATTGCAGGTTTGAAAAAGGGTTCTTGGAAACATGTAATCCTGATATTGTGAAAGCATAAGACACACAGTGTTCTGCATATGTGGGGATGGTCACACTGGAAATTTAGTAGATGTGTTATTATGAGCCTGGTGTATTATCTGGAGGGGGTGGCGGAAGAACTAAATACTTTGAGTGATATTTCAAAAGCAGAAAAGGAATAAAGGCACACTATCGTGGCATGAACAATTCTGAAATTAGACTTGGTTGAACTACTTATTATAAAATGTATTTGGTATGCATTCACTTCCCTTCTGGCCAGCATATAGCCCATGAATCAGCTTTAATTTTCCCTAATTGTATTCAGGAGCCCTTGTTTAGCAGATTGAATAAATGACAAATTTTTAGCCTTCTGGCTTTCTAGAGTGTTTGTCTCAATTACATCTGATACAAGGCCATTCCCCAGCATATTTACCTGCAATTTAGCGTCTGTCCCTGGTATTTTTACAGCTAGAGCTAGAAGATAAGCCCTTAATAAGCAGAAAATGTTATTCTGCTAAAATCAGGGAAACACCAGGACTTGCAAATGTGGCATTAATACCTAACAATTGTTTGAAATGGCTCTGAGCATTTTTTCTCAAAATCCCTTAAACCCTTCCTACATTAAAACTACTCTATGGGAATAGTGTACATAAAATGCATAGATTATTCATGCTGATTATTTACTTGCAAAGCCTTGACAGCAGCCAGGAAGGGAACTAGAAACGCTCTGCATCTCGCCAAGCCAAGAATGCGGATTTTCTCACTGTTCATCCCCAATTCTCCCACTTTATCTTATGACTCAGCTGCCTGATGCAAGGGTTTGCAATTACAGCTTGGCTGATTAGCTCCCGAAATTGCATGCTGTGGTTTCTAGACTTCGCATGCAATTTTGACAAATGTATGGATTTTATAAATTCACTTTCGAGAAGCACTTTGTTGTCCTGTTTTGTGAGTTTTCCTGCTGATAAAACCCTAACGACCTGAATATTTAAGCCACCTGGAAGCCAAGACACAAGAGCCAGCAATAGGGCAGGCCAAGACTCAGTTCTCCTCTTAAAAAAAACACTCAGTTGTAGTTGTTTGTTTAGCCCAGCCGAGAACCTCAGTGCAGAAAAGATGCCTCAAGCAAGCTACCTTCAAGTGCTGATGAGCCCGAGACACCACTGATCCAGCCCCCGGGTTTCCATCAGCTGGGCTCAGAGAGAGCTTGCAAGTAGGCACTGCCTCCTGGCAGGGGGTTAGTGCTCCACAGAAAAAGCTGTAACTAAAGAGCAGAGGAAAGTTCCTCCTGTTTGTGCCTGCAGTCAGAATAATCTCTCCCGGGCCAGTCAGCTCAGCTGGAGGAAAGACCCCGGGGGTTACAGGGACTCTGCTTCCTGTTTTTCTCTTTGCAGAGCAAATGGATTTCTAAGGTCTCCAAAGACATGACTGAACCAGAACCTCAGATCTGAGCATCGTTGAACTTTTGGCAAGTTTGGATTCAGTCTGGGATGCAGAGATTTCAGGTCAGATGTATTTTTAATACCATTTATCCTCAGAAAGCTCTGCTCGTCCTCCTGCACTGCACACAAGGCCTGCAGGAGCTGCTGTCCCCGTGAGCCAACATGCCGCGCTCAAAGGGAGGATGAATCCCAGCCTGCCGAGCAGCTGGGCAGGTTTTCTTTGCCGTCGCGTGTTATATGAATTACAAAACTGTGCCTGTGTTAGGGAGGTCTGTCATTGGCAAACCCCGGTTACACTCCGGAGATAAGCTGGGGAAAGAGCAGCTCTTTTGTGCCTCCCCTTTCCAGCTATGGGTGAAACATCAGTAGCACATTTTAGCATTCAGAATAAGTAATTTCCCCTAAAAGTCTTGGTCCTATTAAATTTCCATTAGTCTTCTCTTTATTTTTACATGTTTGATTTAGGGGACACAATCTTTATGAATGCAGATGTCAAAATTAGTGGTCTGGTCTGAGACATAAAATTGAACTAAACCACTAGTTTTCTGTGTTAGTATTTACTGCTGTCCCAAGAAATAGTGCAAGTCAGTGGAACCAGATCGTTCAGCCTCGTGCCATAACTTTTCAGCCCCAATTCACATGATCTTCAGTTAGCCTTTTGCTCCAAGTGGTCATTAAATGCTGATTGTTAAAACATGAACTAAAAGTTAAGATCATTGTAATTGTCTTTGGAGCCTCATGGAAAAAGGCCACCTTGATAAATCCATTTTTCAAGCTCTTTAGCCTGAAAAGGAGCCTTTTTTCTCTTAGAAAATAAGGTCTGCATAGCCATTTTAAATTTATGCTGTTTTATTTTATTAGTGTTTTGTGGTCTGAGATGATGAGGTTGATGTCAGGTGTGTGTCTTCACTTGTCACAGTGGCTGCCACTGGTGCAGGCATGAACGTGAAGCCTACAGAGGGCAGTGTGGGCAACTGGGCTACCTGTGGTTTTGTCCATCCCAGCTAATGTCTTTCCACTTAAAATTTTGGCCCCACATCCCCTAGAAATGTTCAATGTGATGATGCCAAATGGTGCTTGCAAGTGCTTTGGCAAGGCTCTGTGTCAAATCCAGCTTTCTAGCCAGGAGTGCTCATGTCAGATGATGCCTACTTGAGGTTTCCTCACAATTTTCCAATTACAGCCTTAAAGTGTGCAGGTGAGGTTTGGGCTTTGCCCCTTGCCCCTTATGCACAGTGCCACACAGTCTTTCAGTAAGGTACAACTACAGGGTAGCCAAAATTATATGCAAGTTCCTGGTGCAATCTCAGCAGTATTTGTGTTTTCATGGTGTTGTGATGTCTCCTCACCGAGTTCAGGGAGAAATGGCTTCTGAGACAAGGGAAAGCAAGGAGCTGGAGCCTTGCTCTGCAGCTTCCCAGGATAGCTGGGCTTTCTACCTATCAAAACACCCACACTATTCTATTAAAGTGGGAAAGACTTTCTCCACCAGCTAATGTGCTATTACTTATTAATGGAAAACCACTGCACTTGTTAGTGAATTATCTATCTTCCTGAAACCAGTTTTTTTTCATCTCACAGGATTTACTTGGACCTAGGGATTTGTTGCCTGGGACCAAAACCAAATCCTTCTGGGCAGGACCATGTGGACCACAACCTTTACCATGCCTGGGGTAGGGATGGTGTGAGACTGAGCCTGGACGTCTCACCACTGCAAGCACTTCTCCAGGGGTGAACTGCAGAGCCTGCAGAGGATACACAAATACTGACACAGAAAGTCACTTGTGGAAGCCCCAGATCACGACATTTGGGTCTTTTGAAGGAGACCTGCCTTTCCCATGACTGCTTACACTGTGTTGGTGTTGAGTGTCCTAAGACAATTTCACTGCTGGTGAACTCACTGGGGAGACCAAAGGCTGAACAGGTGGATGCTGCTCCAGAAAATGGTTATGGGTCAAAATCCTCCACTAACAGCTGCCACAGTGCAGGCTGCTCCTTTTAGTTATATACACACCCTTATTAATTCTAGCTCAAATATTACCTCTCCTCACCAAATCTGCAAGTTCTAGGGTGTTCCTATATGTCACATCTCCTGCCAGCAAAAAGCTAGCAAAGGTAGTTTCTGCATTAATGCAAAGATAGCATTAAAGAAAATAACAGAAGCAGAAAAAAGTTAGTTTATTCATGAAGAATAGACTTCTAGTTACAACTACCAAGTCTGCCCTCCAGTCCAAGGTGGCATTTTCTCCTGGGCAAGGAGAAAGCAGGGATTTGTGTGTGGAAGGGGTTATTTTTTTCATGCTTTGTGTGCTTTCTCATGCTTATTTGAGTATTCTGAATGAAGACTCCACATGGACATCCTTCCAGTGCTACCTGGAAGCTAATAGCTTTGGAAGAAGGGAAACTGCCTCCTGAGTAAGGGCATTAGGCACATAGATAATGGCTTTCAGCTTTCTGGTTCCCAAGCACTCTCTGTCCCTGTGGGGGTTCCATCAATCACCCTCCCCAGAGTTGGTCTCCAGCTGCTCCAGATGTGCACAGTGCTTCTGAAAGCCATCATGTGCAGAACGAGTCTGTCTCACTCATGGGAGAGACAATGTTGTGGCTTCTTGCTGGATGGGGAAGGCTTGTGCCTCCAGCTCAGTGCCACATCCATAGTCTGGGAGATCCTCTCCTGAAGCCAATGCTTTTCTGGGCACAGGAAGCATTGGTGGACATGAAGTCCGCTGTTGCCAGCAAAGGCCATCTTGCCAAGGAAAAGCAGTGGTGCGACAGGGAGCATGTGGCGGCTTTGGTGCTCCCAAAAAGCTCCAAAGAAGCCATAGTGCTAATTAGGTTTTCAGAATTAACTAACGATTTCTTTTGTTTGTTTCCCACCTTAACCTCTCATCAGCTAAAGTGGAGGGAGGCCTAGGTCTGCTCCTGTCTCCTACCTCATTAAAGATCTTCTGCTAGGAGTGCTCCTGCCCATGTCTGAGGGCAGGGGACCAGTCCACATCCTTCGGTCTTCAGGTCACCTCCTCCCACACACTGTGTCTGCAGGCACTGTCCCACAGCGCCTGCCTTGTTTAACCACTTCCTGACCTGTGCCGCCCCAAACATGGTCCTGCCTCTCCTGGGTGGCACTGCTGCTCCAGCACAGCTGTTCTGTCCCAGTTTGGCAGTTTGGATCGTGACCAGTTCTGCACTCAGTCCTGTGTGGCTTGTGTTGAATTGCCTCGTGTTATTTTTGTTATGTAGTGGCATATTGATCCAGCAAAATTCCTTGCTGGTGCCCTCGGTAGGAAAGTGTTTGAGAAGTCAGCAAAAACTAAAAATCCCTCCAGAAAAATTCAGTGGGGCAGCTCAAAAATCTTCCATCATTCTGTTGGTACTTTCCCACAGCATGTGTTTCTTCATGTGTATGATGCTAGTACTGCCCTTCTGCAGACTTTGGGATAAACTTATCTGAGTAACCCTGCTGTGTTCTGAGGAAGACAGGGAAAAGTTGGGCAGGTTTTGATGTTGGTACTGACCTTTGTAGAAAATGGTGTCAGAAAGTGCTCAGAACGAGCCCCCCCTGGTGCTAATGACTCCACAGTGTGGGCTTGGTGCTGGAGGCATAAAGGGCGAGGAGGAGAGCATCAGGGGGCACGGAGGGGAGGCTGATGATGTGCCATGTCTATTTGCTGCCATCTCTTATGGCAAGAAGCAGCCTTTCGGTGTACCACATATGTCAAGAACTGGTAGGATGGAGAAAATGGGCTCCTGTCTGGCAGCACTGGGGAATAGTTGATGGTGGATAGATACTGGCTGTACTGTGTCCATAACAACCTTATGGCCTTTCTTAGGTGAAATTTCTTCAGTGACTGTAATGGTTCCAGATTTGAGGGTGGCACTTCAGCAGCTGTGATGTATGTTAGAGCAGACACTGTGTCTGAAAGCTCCCAATACCACACTTGCTCTTGCTTGAATGCTATTTCATTGAAAATAGCACTTTCAGGAAAAACACTTTTGAAATAATATATTCCAGCCACCACAACATGGAACGGAAGTGACACAGCAGGCTGCACAATAAATAGGAAAGCAGATAAATCCAGGGCCAGATTTATGAAGCAACTGTTTTCAACAGTCTAAAAATAGTGAAAAGCATATACTAATCAGAGCTGCAATATCTCATTTTGTATTGTGCAGTCTGCTACGCAGTGGCTGGACAGGTTAAAACCGGACAGGTAAAAACACTTAGGGGCACTGCCATAGTATGGGGTGGCATGGCCCTCCATACCTTTTGCAATGGCCATAATTCCTCCAGGGGTTACTTGTCCATGGGGCTGCTGGGTCCTGTTGCAGATGCAGCTTTGAGGATGCACACAAGGCCACCAAAAGTAAACAGCTCACCGAAGAGTGAACAGTGGGGCTTGAGCAGATGCACATATAATGGAGTTGGGCACCTATACAGGATTTTTCAGGAAGGGCACAGTACTGCAGGTGACATGGGAAGCCCTGATAGTCTTATTTCAACTGCTATTGAATTATTCTTAATTATAAGTTTTTTGCCTCTAAATGCGCCCTGCTACTCAACATTGCTCATAATTATTTACCTTGCAAAGGCTATGTAAGGGTTGATTAGCCCAAATGTGCAATTTGTTTGGGAAATAGGGAATGTTTCTTCATATCGGAGCTAGATATCATTAGCTCTAGTAATTGGAAGAAGGTAGCAATTTCTTTCAACTAATCAAAATAAACAGGAGATTATTCCTTTGACTATTGATGTAGCTCATAACTCTAAAGGGATTAAATTATGGATGCCTCAGAATGCCATCCTAAAGTCCTTCTTGGCAGGGCTGCTCTGGATCTGTTCATCCCCAGCCTGGGATGATATCGAGGGTTGGCCTGACCCAGGTGTAGCGCCTTGCCCTTGGTCTTGTTAAACCTCATGAGATTCCCACAGTCCCACTTCTTGAGCCTGTCCAGGTCCCTCTGGATGGCATCCTGTCCTTCAGGTGTGTCAACAGCAACACTTACCTCTGTGCCATCTGCAAACTTACTGAGGATGCATTTCAGCCCTTCATCTACATCATTAGATGCTAAATAACACTGGCCCCAGTATGGACCCCTGAGGACACCACAGGTCACTGATGTACATCAGGACTCTGAGCTGTTGACCACAATTCTCTAGATGTGACCATCCAACCACTTTCTTATCCACCCAACAGTCTATCCACTGGATCCATCTCTCTCCATCCAGAGAGGGCTGTTGTGGGGGACCATGTCAAAGGCTTTTTATCCATGTAAAATCCAGGCTGGAAGTGTGTTACTGCTCCTGGAGCTGTACAGCTGTGCAGGTACGACCCTGCCTCCACCCTGCTCCAGATCAGGAGTGCATACATTTACAAAGGGCTGGAAATAGATGTGAAAATTGGGATCTGCTCCTTCCACAGTGCCTGCTCTTCCTAAAGCCATTGGCAGGATGAACTCACATCCCTTATCTAGTCACTAATAAAACAGTCCTGATGAAATAAGTAATTGAAAATGTGAGTTTCCCTCTCCCCCTCTCTACTACTGTTCTAAGTGTGGCAGGACCCTATTCCCATGGATTTTTTCCCATCTGCTAGCACCCATTTCAGGACACACCCAGAGCATGGGCCTATGTGCTCATCCTGATAGGGTGGCTGCAGGGAGCTGCAGGAATCAAATCCTGAACCCTATTGAGTGGAGACAGAAATATCCATTTCACACTCTTATTTAAACATTAAATCACCAAATGCATCCTCTCTCAGTTCCTTCCTCTCTTTGGGTGATTTTCAGACAGAGGAGATGCTAAGCTGTAAACAACATTTTTTTCAGCATCATCTCATTCCATAAATGGTCATTCTGGCTTCACTGTGGCAGGTTTTATTGTGTGATTAGGCTGACAATGTGCTAATGCTATGCCCTAGACCTTCCACATTCCTGAGACAGAATTTACACATAGAGAAAAAAAAAAAAGACCAACCACAAACTGAGGAAGCACTTTCTGTACTGGAAATTTTGACCCATCTCCATGCCTCATTTTGCAAGGTCACTCTCTCAACACTGCAGACTTGGTCAGCTGCTGCTCCAGCATCTCCTAAGGCATTTTTTAGACTTTGAATGTCATTTGCTTCCCCCTAAACCTGCAGCCCCAGGTGATGAAAGCAGAGGAGGGCTGTCACTGGAGCAAGGCAAATGTGAAATGCAGCCCCCCCATCACAAGGCAAGGCACAATGTGAGTGCAGGCACAGTGCTTTGCATCTCTCACCACTGGCAGTGGTTCAAAGGCAGAGGTACACGGGGATCTCACTGTGAGCTGGTCCAAGCCTGTGTTCCACTTTGCATCCACAAGTCTTTCCAGATATTGCAGAAGCTGAGGGTTCCACCACCCGCCCAATACATGAAATATAGATATAATTTATTGAAGCATAGTGATTCCCCTTTTGATATGTTATGCTAGTATTCAAGTGCAGTGAGGGAAGGATGTCTATGCTTGGAGGACGAATGCCATTCAGTGCACTGATGTGATTAAGTGCAGTTCCTCGCGTAGACAAGCCCAGATTGTCCTTCTCTGGCTGGGCAAGGTTTGACCATCCCTGGATGTCACTGAAGAACCTTAGCTGTGAAAGAGCTGTTTATACCTACCTTGTCTCAGCAAAAGATGAGGTTTGGGTAGGAGGAGGACCAACACAAAATAACTAACAGTAACAATTCTTGAAACAGTGAGAATGAGACTTTCCCCCCATCTTTTGCCAGTGCAGGAGAGAACACCCCAAGGTTTGTTAGAAAAACCCTATGCTCCTTTGCAGTTTCTCTTATGGGCAAACCTTCTGCATTCTGTCTCCCTGCTTTTTCTGCCGTGGTTATCATCTGCTGGGTGTTTTTTTGCAGTTGCAGGGGAAAAAGAACCTATGGGTTGTCCTATGACCACGGGCTCCAGCAAGTCTCAGGGTAGCAGAGACCCTTCCCCTCAGCCCACAGTGACTGAGGACCAGCATAATTTACCATTGAAAAGACAGATACAAACATTTATCTCCCCTGTAGCCTGCAGCTGCTGGTGTGGGAAGCATCTCATTTCCAGCTGATGATAGCCTTATTAGGCTATTTTTTTAGCAATGCTAATTGACAGTTTCCTGCTTCTGATTCTCCTTTCACAATTTCCAAGGGGAAGAGAAAAGCAGGGGAAGCACCAGGGAGTCCCATAAAAATATTCAGATCTGGAAAACACAGAGATGCACCCACCAGGATGTGGCTGGTGCTGGGTAGGGAGTGAGTGGATGTGAGTGTTTTGAGACAGGTAGAAAAGAGCTGAGGGAACCTATGGGGGTTTAGTGCAGAGGAAAGTGGACATTATCTTTGTCATCATTAAAATGATAAAGCTGCACCTCCTTTCTTGAAGAGCATCTTGCAATCTGGGGTGGTTGCTCAAACCCTGGATGCTATAATGAAATTTCTGGTTAATTGAATTGGGAATCTCTCATGATATTGCCAACCAGCCCTCAATACTTTCCCCCAGCTTTTTCCAGTGTGGACATGGACCTGTCCATGCCTGAGAAAGGATGCAGCACATCTTCCTCCAACACTGTACCCAGCTGAGGGGATCAGTGCCTGTGCAGACAAAAGAAGAATTCATAGACGATGGCTGACATTTCATCTTATGAGCAGTTGGTTTTGATTTACCCATTATGTAATCGTAACACTTAGGATGGGAGCAAATCTAATAGGAGACAGCTTATTGAGTCTTATTGCTGCTTCCTTACACACCTTGGACAACCATCTTTCAGTTTATGTTTGTATTTACCCACACATATGCACTCAAGGGGTTCATATCACTATTCCATCCCAGCTTTTGGAATGGAGATACCACCTTGACAACCAGGGACATGGGTAGGCTGTGAATATGCAGGGTGCTCCCCCAGACCCCCACCTCAGGGACAGAGTGTTCTCCATGTACCTGCCCTCTGCACCAGCACAGAGGGCAAAACCTCCCTGCTGTCCTCACACTAGTGTGCCAAAAAGGACACATCCTGTGGCACTGACAGGAGCTGAACATGTTGTGAAGGTTTTTCTACGCCTAAAAATGAAGGAAGTTTCTGAGGTGGAAGGGAGGTGCTGAGTCTTTCCAAGGAGAAGTCAGCACAAAACAACAGCTTGGAGCTGGATAAAAATCCCAAGCCTTCCTTAGCTAAAGCCAGATCTGAGCTTCCTTACATGTGAAATGAAAAAAGGCAAATACACTGTTGGAAAGAAGCTAGGAAAAGAGAAAGGCATTACATTTTAGCTTGACAACTATTTCTACTTCTGTGAAAATATGTAGAAAATTTTGTTAACATCAAATGTAAGAAATTTTTATTCAAAATGTTATTGGTTAGTAAACCTACTTAATATGTGAGACATGGCCATTTTATACATGCAGTCCGTATTTTCAGGGGTTTTTTTCCCCAAAAGACGTGTGAGTGCATGTGTGCACAGTTATGGCTCTGGAGGTGTTAATGGCCATCACTGGGAGGGGTAGGGTCCATGAAATTGCAGGTCTCATTAAGGTAGCAGTAAAAGGGTCCAAGCCAGCAGAAAGAGCAGCCAAATGCCTTTGGGTATTAAAAGCAGCTGCAGACAAGGACCTAATGAAAGCATTATTCTACCTGGCCTGAGCAGAGAGAAATCTGGCGGGTTAACCAGAGCTTTTCTAATTACAGAAGCAGAGCGAGGGCTGGAGGGCTCCTGCCTGCTGACATGAGATGGAGGGGCCTGGAGGGAAGCAGAGCACTGGTGTGTTCACTGACTTCAGTGAACTGAAGAGCACTGGGGCTCCTTGCAGTGCTCCCTTGTGCTCGGAGGGACAAAAGGAAAATGCCTGGTTTAGTATGGAAGAACAGATCCAATTTACACAGGCTGCTTACCTGTCCCAGTAGTCTCCTTCCAGCCAGAGGGGTGGCGGAGGATGAACCATGGTGCCTGTGTGGGGCAGTGCAGGCTGCACGCCCAGAGAGTGGGATCCACTGCCCAGGCAGGGGAGGAATAAATACCCCTGACCACAGCACTGGCCTGCAGCCAGCAAATCACTGGAGCCTGCTGAGCCCCAAACCAGTCCAAAGAGACACTGATTGCACAGACAACCCTGTCCACCCGCCAGCTTCTTCCTTCGCCTCCTTGTCATCCTCTGCTCTGTCATTTAGGGTTCTGCTCTCTATCTCCGTTGTTCCTGATCAGCAAAATTTGGCCAACATCAGCTATATATAAAAAAAAATACCAAAAAAGGAATTCCACTGTTTGTCTGGAAAAGGAGAGCTTTTCCACTGGGGCTGGGACAATCTGCAACTTTCCAGCTATAGAGACCTTGGGGGTTTTGCATGAGTCCAGGGTGGAGAACTCGAAACCATCCAGTTGCAGATTCAGTTTGTTTGTGCCTTTTACCATTTCTCTCCGAATCCTGCAAAACTGCCCTCCAGGTAACTAGGTAACTAATGCACCAGAGATTATAAAGTGCTGTGTTTAAAACATTCCAAAATTAGCTTTCCTGCAGTCCAGATGGTGCATCGTGAATGCTTAATGGCATGGTATAAAGACTTTATTGGCACTTGTGAGAGATGATCTGAACAGCTGACTTTGTGCCTCTTCCCTGTGTGCGTAATGCATCTGTTGAAGCCCATGCCAAAAACCACATCCCACCACTTTGTATTTCATGCATGCGTGTGTGTACATACCATTACTAAATGACAGTAGATAATACTGAAAGAAAATCTCAGCAAGCTACACTTCACACTTGTTATCTTCAATATTCAGTTAACTCTCTGTCTCCCTCCCTTGTGCTGACTCCTGCTTATTAAGTGTTTCCATCTCCTGCAAGTCCAGGTCCAATGTTGGGGCAAAGCAGTGTGGTGATTGTGTTGTGGGGTCTGGTCCTTGCTGTGCTTCCCATTTCCCAAGGGATTTTCAGACTGAAACACTGAGACTGATGAGCCCTAGGGTGGGCTGTCAAGCTTGGAACAGAAACCTTGGCTGGAACCAGGGATCAAGCTCCACCAGGCCCATCCACCAGAATAATCACAGCCCCTTACAACAAAATAGCTTCTTCCGAGGGCTACTGAAGTACTCTCATGGCATCAATATTCACGTCTCTTTTTTTAGCATTAGTATGGCCCTTCTTTTCTTGTTTTATTTTCCAAATAACATCACAGATGACCAAGGCAGGTCACTGCAGTACTGGGAAGGCAGTGGTGTTGCCCAGCATGTGCTCAAAGCAGGGTGCCAGCAGGTTTAGCTCTGCCCTGGTCAGCAGCTGGCACAACAGAATCCTGGGCATCTACAGTTCTCTGAACACCTCCATGAAAGACATATTGATAAATAATGAGATGTGACTGTCTGGGAAATGCCTTGCAACACTGCTGCAAGGAATATTTCTGGGATGAATTCTTTGTGAGGCTGCTGAAGAATGAAATAGCTGACCCTCTCTTTGCTGTCCTCATCAGCATCAAGGTTGCAGCAGCTCAGGTGAAGCATCTTCTTGATGTTCTGCATCTTCTTGAAGGAAAAGAAAGAGAGCAGCAAGCAGCCTGGTAAGAGCAGAGCATGGCTTCTTAAAAGTGTGCATTGTGCTTGGGAACTGCAAGCGAGCAAGCACAAAGGTGTGTAAAGCAGGGAATGTTGGACATCGGCCCTTTCCAGTGGGTAAGGAGCTGGATTTCTGCATCTCTGGTGGAAGGAGAAGCTCAGAGCTGAGCTGGACTCACAAGTGCTTTGGGGCCATGTGGTTGTACCTGCAGCAGTGTAGTAGATGTGATTCACCACGGCTGGTGCCACGGTGATGGGTCACACAGAGCCTATCTGCTGCAGATTTATGTCACTGGCAACAGAGGGAATATCGCTGGTTACGTGATGACCACAAAGTGTTATCTATTATCTTTATGTTTACTGTGGGTTTTTTTCAACATGCCACATAATGCTGGCATTTATGGAGAGATGAAACAAAATTTATTTGATCAAATAGCTCCTCAAGATCACATATAAAACATGTACTCGACTTGATTTAATTGGGAGGGGAGAAATAGCCCTGCACTGCTCAGCCTCCTTGGAGTTTCTGTACAAAAAGAGGATGCCTTGATGAAGTTTCCAGTCCTGCTCAGCCACAAATGTGGATCTTTTCATGTAGACATGACCCCTCCTGCTGCAGAGGCTGTTTGTCCCTTCCCTGTGCATAAGGACAGAGAGGGAGGCTCGGGGAGCCATATCAAAAAGTATGGCTTCAGCTTTGTTTTCAGTCCTGTTACAGGGTATCCATGGAAACCAGGATGACTTTCCAGTCCTTTTCTGGGGAAGGCACAGCATTCACTGCAGTACAGTCTCTGCTAATAAAATTTTGCAAAATAGCTCCACAGGGTGACTGTTTTTTATCCAAAAAGCCCTCAGTACAGCTGGTTGGAGGGACCGAGCCCCTTTTAACCCTCCCACAAAACCTGGCATTTCTCAGCAGGTCTGTGGATCCTGCTTTCCGGCTGGATTTCATGGGAGAGGAGGGCAGCCAGCATCCCCTGCTGACACCAAACCCCTTCACAAAGTGCCCAGGGGGTGGAGAGAGGTGGTGGTCGAGAGCTGGGCAGGGATCAGTGGAGGCCCTGGGAAGGGGTGCTTGGGGAAGGCAACCAGAGGAAATATTCACCTGGCTTCAGGGGCAGGGCTGGTTTGGGGATGTCAGTGCTAAAGACAGCTGGCATGTGTCAATATGTGATGCCAGGGGTCTGACAGGGAAATCTTGTTCTGCCTAGGGATGGAAAAATCTCTGGAAGTTTTGAAGGCTTAAGGGGGAAATATTTTTTTAAAAACCCACCACATTTGGGAAATTCAAGTAATTTCAGTAGTTATGCTGCTTATCAGAATTATTGGGCTTTTAATTCTTTAAGGGTGAAAATATGATTTCTGCTGTTAGCACAACAAAGGAGCTGATGGATACATTTACAAAGCTGTTTCAGTTTTTGACTTTCAAACGATGAGAGACAGGACCACTACATGCTGAGGTACTTACATATGTTGCCTACTAATATATTTCTAACTTAAGGAAAATAAAATGCTGAAAATTAAAAGGAGTCATCTAGCTGTTTTCTAAGCAAGAAAGAAGGCTGTGTAATACAAGTCATCAACAGATTTAAGAGAATAGAGCAAAATCTTGAAAAATTAACATTTGCTCTTTCTCTCTGTAGTCTCTGTGAGGCAGCTGACACAACAGCAACCAAGATCAGCATTACATTAGGTATTGAAACCAAGTCTGTAAGCATTTTAATTGCTCGATACCATGCAGTTTTGAAATAAAAGACCTTCATTTGAAATATTTTAGTTATTGAAAGCATTTTAAAGAGCTGAGAATGGCAGGAGTCATGTCAGGTTAAACATCTCTCTAACCTTCACTGTTCACTCTGAGCAAAATAAATTTACAAGAATGTTTCTTCTACATTTCTTCTCCAAATATACAGTTTTCCATATCAGAAAAAGATATTAATTAAACAGTATTTTTTTTTCTCCCAAGTCTTGCATTTTTTCCAGTCTCCTGTATCTCAGTTGGCTCCTGATCCTACCACATTAGAGTCCCTAGACTGGATTTTCTTGTTGATCAAGGGAAGGGGGTCTTGTAACCAGGTGTATCATAGCTCACATTTTCACAGCTATTACTCACTTTGCTCCCATTAGTAAGAAAAGGGATTCATGCATCCAAACAACTTGCAGAGATTTGGATCCACTGTCGTTCTGTGCCTGTGTGCCATTACTGAATAAAGGAGAAGGATTTGCTTTGGATTGTTTGTTGCTCTGGTTTCCTATGGAAATCTGTCACTCTACCTGCAGTTCCTCCTAGTCCAGCTGCACACCTGGTGACCAGTTTCTCCAGTACTCGGCTCCTGGGCTCTGGTGGGCAGTGGGGACACAGGATAGACAGGGGATGTTCCTGAGCATGTCGTGGCTCTGTGGGCTGGGGCGTGATGGCCCTGACCTCCCCTTGCAAGAGAAGGATGGGTTGGAAATGCCATCAGGCTTCATGACCCCAAGACAGGATGTGACCCGCTGGGTCTGGCTGCCTGAGCCTCTGCCATTCCCCTTTGCAGCACTGCTGGCAGAGCACAGGGATTATATTGCAATCCCTCCCATTGGGAATCTGCCCTTCTATGAGGAATCATGCTCATTAGCCAGGCAAAAATAAAGATGCTTAAAAAGAGATCATGTTCTTGGGCTCCAGTGAAATCACATCTGACAGCAAGTTTCTAGGTGGGTCTTTTTTCTCTGAGGCACTGCTTAGTTAAACGTGAACCCCACTGCTCCCCAACCAGGCTCCCTCAAAACAAAAGACAGGCGGCTGGGTGGGCACTCCCCTGCTGCAGCCTTGTGCCAGCCCCACTCCCAGGTCCAGTAGCACATCTGGGGCTCCCTGATGCTCACTGGTGTCTGTCTCTTCCCAGCCCCTCAGTCATAGCACAGGAGAGACACAGGGGGAGGGGGAGAGTCACCATTTCTGGTGCTCTTTTTTGGCAGGCCTGTCCCCAGCACACAATATTACACCCCAAACCCAGCTGTAAAGTTTTGCCCCACCTAAAGAAGATTATTTTCCTTCTCTACAGGTCATTTTGGTGGACCTGGTGGCTCAGAACAACAAAACAAAGCAAGGAATAGGAGACAGCACCAAAACCACAAAAATTCGTACTTCTCTCCAAAGCAGGCTATCTTCTGCAGGCTTTCATCTGCACAAAACTCCCTTCCTGACATCTCATGTGGGATTCAGCAGCCAGACAGCAGTACAAAGAGGCTAGACTTGATGTTTGTTTGGTGGCTGCTCAGAGCCCATGGAAACGTGTCTGAGTTTCTTTTTTCCTCCTATTCAAAGCTTTACCTCCTGGTGAGTCACCAGAGGGCTGGCTGAAGGAGTGTATCATGCATAATTATTTGCAAAAGCAATCTGACACGCTAACTCCTGTCACAAAACCTGCAGTTTGTAATATACAGAAGGACAAAACGCAGCATAAATGCTTTAGAAGATTCCTTGCCTCATTTAATTCTCTCACTGCAGATTCAACCAAAAGGCCTGGAAGATACAGAACTTAATTGGCACTTCCAGAGCACAGTCCTTGGCGATTTCTGAGCACCTGAGGAGCTGTGGTGCAGTGACTGGAAGGAGCCAGTTGTTTCAGTCCTGCCTTCTCTCAGTAGCAAGCACTAGGAGATGTGAAATGACAGCCACAGAGATTTGGGATCAAAGATGCTCTGCCTCCCTCAATAACCCAGCAGGTAAATGCAGAAGCTGCTTTCTTCTCTCCTGAGGAGCTGCAGGAAGGAAGTGTGTAAGTGGAAGATGTGCAGGTTCACCCACATTTCCCTTTGTCTGAGGTGTGTCTATGGCACAAAGCAAATGCACCTTTGGTTTTCTCTGGCCAGGAGACTTGTCCCTGCAGGGCAACATGGCAGGACAGCATTCCTCAGTAAACCCTCCTTGGCCAGACACTTGCTACTGTGGTGGTTCCAATGCTCTAATGAGGGCTAATTCTGCAGGAAGTAATTTAGACCAAGCCAATGCCTTAAATGTCCTGGAAAGAGAACAGGTTGATACAATGGTGGGGTCTCTCCCTATCCCACATGGTTTGTTTGCAGAGTGCCACTCCAAGGGAGGGCAGCTCTCTCCTGGATGCAGAGGTGGGAAGGGCTGTGAGTCACCATTTGCCTTTCAGACAGAAAGCTGGTTGTCACCAGCTTCACGTTAAAAAAGAAGAAAAGAAAGCAAAAGTCCACTTGTGACAAAGGTTGGTTGCCAGTGGGTTGTGGTGGAGGATGGATGTGGAAGAACAAGGATGCGGAGGAGGAAGTTTTGACAGCATTTGATGGGGAGTGGATGGAAACGCACACATCATCGTTTCTCCCAGATCCCATCACTGAAACAGGAGGGAGACTTTTTCCCAAGCCTCCTAAGGCATTATAGTCCCTGCACATCAGCTCCACGTTACTTGCTGCAGTGAAACACATGGCTAAAATGCTGCCAGACACCCCACCTGTGTTTCATGCATGAGCAAACCTGCAGAGGCTCTCACCAGAGCCCAGGGTCAGAATTTGGGCAGCCCCGACCTTTGTGAGGAGCCTCATGGCATGCGGAGGAATCCTGTGCAGGAGAGCCCAGCTCCAGACAGGAGAGTCCTGCACATCCCCAGCAAACAAAACATTAGTGAGGTTTGCTTCCCTCATTGCCATGCAGAGTTTACATTGCTTGTTATGCAGGTCTGGTTAAATAAACCATTTATGTCTTTCACTCAGTGTTTTCATAAATAGCTTCAAGTGGCCATTTGGCAGGTTGGTGCTGCTCTACATTCATTGGGAAACAGCTCAGTCCACCGGGCAGTGTCCTCTGCAGCTCATCATCTCTGGGAGGAGGTCAAAGCCCCTGCCCTCGTGCTGCAGCAGGGATGTGTGTACCAGCCAGTATTGCTCTAGGGCTTTTGGGGTGCCCACCGTTTGGCTTGCCAGCCTGCCCAGTACTGGATGGCATTACTGTGTCAAACTGTGGTCAGCCTCTGAGCTCCTCCAAAACTCACCTTACCCAATGGCATCTCCAGCCAAATCAAAGGGCAACTCAACCTGCTACCAGTTGCTGGCTGCCAACTGGCAAGGCCTACTGGGACAAAAGGCTATAGCCTAAAGCCACTTAAGAGAAATTATGGTGTCTCCGGTTTTTTACTGTAATAATAATACAGAAAAGTGAGAGTGGGTGCTGCAGCAGCAGCAGCACAAGTTTTGCAAGTGCTCATCTGTCAGAGCCCAACTGGATGGTAGCAGCACAATGCAGAGTAAAATGCCAATCCTTCAGGCTCCCCTGAGCCCTGGGAAGCAAAGTAAACCCCTGCAAGTGCAGAACAATGCCCATGCCATGATGAACAGCTGTGAACGAGGAGAGAGCTTTGAGCGAGCTCGGCCATGAGCACAGCTGGATGTACGGCCGCAGCATCAGGGCTGCCCTGGCTGACAGACACGGCTCCTGCCGCCTTGCCAGGCTGGAGCTAACAGCTGTGAGGATTCCTCACTGGAACAGCAGGGCACTGACAGGAGGGGAGGGTATCATCGGTGCACTGAGGCAGAGGACTGAGTGGAGATTTCCCTCAGAATCTCAGTGTGTGAAAACCCACTCCTCATCCATATCACATACACCTTTGCAGCCCTTGGTACCCAAGGAGCAGTAGCGATCATGTTCTTCTTATGATGAAGAGTTCAAGGACAAGCTCCAGCTTGTCTCCTGCCAGTGCTTCCCAGTAAACTACGTCCTGTAATTTGAGGGGCATAGGAGTTTTGATTGATAGAAAACACAGCAGGTCAGCTGTCACCTTCAGAAATGAGCAGAAAAATAAAGAGGCAAGGCATTTTTTTCTGTTTTTTCTTCTTTTACATTTGACATCCTTGCTTGTATCAGAAGTAGTGTGGCCAGCAAGGCCAGGGCAGTGATTGTCTCCCTGTACTCGGCACTATGAGGCTGCACCTTGAGTCCTGTGTCCAGTTCTGGGCCCCTCACTTCAAAAAGGACATTGAGGTGCTGGAGTGAGTCCAGAGGACCAACAGAACTGGTGAAGGGTCTAGAAAAGATCTCTTACAAGGAACAGCTGAGAGAACTGGGGTTGTTTAGCCTGGAGAAAAGAAGGATCAAAGGAGACCTTGTCACTCTCTAGAACTCCCTGAAAGGAGGCTGTGGCCAGGTGAGGGTCGGTCTCTTCTCACAAGTAGCAAGAGACAGGGTAAGAGGAAATGGCCTCAAGTTGTGCCAGTGGTTTAGTTTGGATACTAGGAAAAAATTCTTCACTGAAAGAGTTGCAAAGCATTGGAAGAGACTGTCCAGGGAAGTGGTGGAGTCACCATCCCTGAAAGTGTTCAAAAAGTGTGTGGATGTGGCACTTGAGGACATAGTTTAATGGTGAACATGGTGGTGGTGCTGGCTTAATGGTTGGACTTGAAGGTCTTTTCTAATCTGAACAACTCTATGATTCTATGACTTTGGTTTACATTTCTCTTGCTACAGAGGTGGTGTGCAGGTGCATGTGCTGATACTCATATGACAGGCACCTGTTGCCCATGCACTGGGCTGTCTGAATCCCCTTCCTGCATTCTGTGCATCACTCTCAGTCTCCATCATTTTTGCTACCAGGAGCTTTTTTTCACCTTTCCCTCCCTCATTCAAGGAGTTTTCTCCCCTTGAACTTTTGAAGGTGACTAGACTAGTTCATGAATCTTGAAAAATCAGTGGAGATCCCTTCCACTCAATAAAGACCACTTCCAGTCAAAGAGAGCCAGGTGTCAGAGGGGTTCCTACCAGGCAGGACACACTCAGCCTTCCCCTAGGACCCCAGATGGCTGCCTGGGGGCTGCTGGCTGACCTACACTGCTCAGAAGTGTCTTTAGCTCTTGCTCTGCACAACCCATGTAGCTGGGCATGGGAGTGGGTTGTGCAGGAGTGGGCAGGGCCCTACCACTCCCCAAAAGTCTCTAACAGAGCTGTGCCAGCTCACGACACTTGTGAGTCATCTGGGAATCACTGATGTGCAGAGAATGGCTCAAGGTGCTCCTCTCCCAGTTGCGGGGTTGCTGCTGAGTCAGAGGCAACATTTAAGGATCAGGAGTCATGCCTGCCATGCAACAGTACCTGCTGAAGGCAGCAGGCAGGCTGCCAGCTCCTGCCCTTGGGATCAAGAGGGTAGTGACATGCAGATATGGGAACCAGGGAGACAGCACCTGCATGGATTTCAGGGGGCTACATCATGATGTGTGAGGGAAAGCTGTCTTGGTGATGCAAACAAAAAACATCCTCCCTGTCAGATAACACAGGCCTGAGTTTAGATCACAGGGATGCTGCTCTGCTTTATTGAATTGGTCAAACAATTAATGTAATTTTTCATTCTCAAGACCATATACATCCCATAAGAATTTAAATATTTCCAAAGAGCTAATACCATATGTGAAGTTTAAATATAACCTCCTGGTAACTGCTAAGAAAATTAAGGAAATAAATAAATTGAAAAGGCATGTGTTAGTGAAGAAATTTCTAGAAGACTTAAAACCAAAAATGGTCCGTGAGCCCAATTAACCTGGAGTGTTTGATCCTGGACTGAGGAACTTATGAGGAAAACAAATGTTTTGGTCTGTACAAAGCAAACTCAGTGACAAGCCGGACCAGAACGATCCTTGCTGTACAGCTCTCAGCCCTGTGCCTGTGCTGTGAGCACCCCTTTGGTTAACTGAGCATCAGCTGAGTGTCCCAAGTGGGATCTGCTCCTCAGCACTGCCAGCACTCTGTGTTCAGTGGGATTTTCCCCATACTTGCTGTTATTTCCTAAATCTCCAGCAATGGGCTGGTATGAGGGGGTCATACCCCAGGGTCCCCAGAGTTGCTACTCCTGGGCTCCCAGAGGAAAGGCCAGCACACCAAAGCACCCCAACCTGCAGGAGCAAGTCCTTACAGCTAAACCCAGTTTTCCTGAGTTTTAGCCCAGATCCAGTGCTCCCAGAATCAGCTCTTCTGCTTCCCCAGCTGGTGGTGCTGCTACTAGGCATCCAGCTCCAGTCATGTCAGATCATGCCTCCCCTGCACGCTTCTGGCTAGCCAGGACTTCTCACAGTGATTTTTCCAGCTACATTTTTCTGCAGAGACACCAAGGAGCTGCTTCATACTGGACGAGTGAACTCCTGTCTGCACTCCCAACAGTTTAGTCGGTCACTTGGGGAGAAGAAGTAGTTTTAATGATGTTGCCCTTGTTTCTTAAAAGGCGCTTGTCTTTCCGCAGCTTTTTTCCCCTGCCACACCACTGTCATAAGCAGGACTTTGCTGTGAGCTTCCCAACACACCTCTCCCAGCCAGCCTTTTTCCCTGGCAGCACTTTATTTGCTGAAGGTGAGGGACACATGGACACATATCAGGAAGACATGGGAAACAGCCAGAGGGGCAGTGGGTGGTCATTTTCTACATCCCCCCAAATCAGTGCTCACCTCTGTGTTTTCAGGGAGAAAATAAGGATTTGGGCTTTAAATGTGTTTCAGGGTAGAGTTTGGGTTCAAAGCTGAAGCAGTCTACTAAAATCTCAGCATCTAGAGTGCTGTTATGGTTGATGGTTGCTAGAAATCTCAGGTGGTTGCACAGCATTCCCACCAGCTCCAAGTGGAAAATGGAGAAAACACGTCTTGGCAATAGGTAAGAACCAGTGTGGCGGAGCTGGTGTGGACTTGAGGGATGCATCACACAGGCCTTTCCCTGTTGTGGATTTTTTGGTGTTAGATTTGAGGACAGGCTCTGACTGCTTTCTGTTGGCATGGAAAGCCTTTAAGCAAATCAAGAATTGTCTTTCATATTGCATGATGCTGAGAAGAAAATCTGCCTCAAAATGACATCCCCACCTCAAATTTTTCCAGTGGGCTCTGCAGAGGCAAGAAATTCAGAAGGTTTTCCTAATTCTGTCAGGGGCTCTAGAGTGGATTAGAGCTGTTTTTTTCCTTTCAGCAAGGAGGAAGCACCGACCCTGATGCAGCTTTGCAGAGATGTTTGAGCTCTAGAAATGAAAAGTGTTATTTTGCCTCTGTTTTGACTTTTTATTGTATTCACTTGCAGTACTCCTGTAACTATTTTGCTTTGTTTGTTTTGTTTTCAGACAAAGAAACATCTCTTCAACCTAAATTTAGTGCCTCCGTGTTTGTGAGCAATTTGCAATTAGCAAACAATATATCTGTATGTGTGTTTGGGGGGGGGGGAAGGACCATGCTAGTACAGGGGGTGATGTGTTTTTCTCCCAAATAAGCAACATGTAGGAAAATACTGTTAAACCTGTGGATTCCTGCCTGTTTCTTTCCTGATGCAAACATGGGTGTTGATGATAAGGCTATTGACAGAAGCTGTCTCTGAACTGATTCACAGATTTCATCAATGTGCTCCCCAGCTTGCTCCTTGCACCTGGCCCCGCTATGGCCCTCTGCATCCTGTGCCCTGCACCCCTCTCCCACCCGCTTAGAAGGCATTTGCAGCCTTTGCTGGCTGCTACAGTGATATTTAAATCAGAAAATGAAAGCATTGCATATCAACAGCATCCTCTTAAATGATACTCAATCCCTCTTTAATCTAATTGCTGCAACCCCCATGATCCCTGCTTAACTGCAATTTTTTTATTGATCTACACCAGTGCTCAAGTTTTCTCCCTTGCCTTGTCTGCTACAGGTTGGATATACCTCTGTCTCTCCCTCTTCCCTTCTCTCTGCTGTTTCTTGAGGATGTTCCTGGCAGAATATGTGAATTTTATTATGAAAGAGAGTGGTTATTATCCAGCACAGTAGCTTGGAAAGGGCTGGAATTTGCATTTTAGCATGGAGGAAGGAGATTTGCTGCCATCTGCACCTGGTGAGAGAAAGAGCTCCACAGCTGGAGGCAGCTGCCAAACTTCTGCCAAGCACTCTGCCTGTGAAATAAAGCAGGCTACTCAGTTCTGCACCCAGTACAAATGTTAAGTCTACAAATACATTATCAGGCAAAGTGCTTTTAATCACAGAATATGTTTGGATTGCGTACAGCTGGATCTAGGCATGACAGGAAATAGCCATACACATGCAGAAAGAGGGGGTTTTTTTCCATTTCTATAGTCTAAGCAGCAAGATCCACTGGGTTATTATCCTGGTACTCATGTGAATACTAAACACAATTCATATCTGTCACACACATGCACTGCAGAGCAAAATGAAACTCCTGGAAATTTTACATCAGATACAGTTAACCTGTTGTAAACCCATTACATGAGGCTGCTAATGAAAAAAAGGGAAAAGAAGGAAAACAATTTTACAATGCTATTTCCTTATTGCATGGGCAAATGCCCTGTATTAGACACAGAACTTTCCAAGAGCAAAGTCCAGGACTGGGAGGGATATGGCAGATAGGGGTTGGTGCAGTAGATGACAACACTGTGGGTTAACGATGCCATCATACAGACTCACATAATCTTTCTAGGTAGTTAAATATAGGTAGGATTGGGTTTTTTAATGATGAATGTTTTTGGATTGCAGCCAACAGCTGCTACAGATGATGGCTGTGCAGAGGTTGCACGTGAATGGTGGAGCCAGCTGCTGGGCTTCCCCACAGGGCCCTGCCACAAGCAAAGCCTGCAGCCCTGGGGGCTCCTCCAGTGGTGACTCGTGGGGTACTTCTGCCTTCCCACCAAAGGGCAGGTGGCTTCCAGTTTGAATTCAGGTGTACATGTGGCACTGTGTCCTACCCCAGCTCTGCAAAAGCCTTAATCCTCACCACCATCCTGCACCACAGGGGCCTCTGGCTTGGGGGCAGAGTTCACTTATCAAGGACAAGGTGGTCGGTTCCAGGCTGCCTCCGAGGGACTGTGGCTCCTGGCCCCAAGCATGCCAGTCTGTAGACACCTGCCTGCCAGTATCTGGGCTGGGGCCCCGCCCCTAGTTAATGTACCAGCACTGAGACAGCATTTCTAGAGCCTTGGGGCAAAAGCTGCGACTGCTATTTAAGGATATTCATCTGGGTAGTTCACTTAGTAGAGGAGCTGTGGGGCAAACCAGCCTTATGCTGCCTGTCTGTGGGGGCAGCCCTGCTTTCACTGCAGAGTGCCAGAGCTTGGTGCCTGGGTTTCTCACCCTGGGGGTTACTAACTCAGCTGCAGAAAACCTGAGAACACTTAATTCCCCTTCCTTCTTATTTGTTTTTCGTAAGTCACTCCATAAATAACTGTCCACGTTAAATGCTCAGGTGGGAAGGTTTCAGTGTGGGACCTGCCAATGCTGCGTGGCTGGTACTCAGTGCCAGCATTCCACTGGGAAGCCTGTCATCACGAGCTGCACATCAGCCTGCAGGGAGCCTTTGAATACCACCAGCAGTATATACATTTGATTCCTCAGGTAAACACAAATTGAAAAGGTAATATTTAATCAGCATTTAAGTAAACAATATGTCATAGGTTACAGTGTAAGATGGACCCCCAAAAAAGTATTCTTTTACCATTTTCATGAACTGTTGAGG
>VYXC01000519.1:196215-214564 GCA_013397175.1 Platysteira castanea
CCCTTAATTTCAAAATTATAAAAATTTGGAGGGAGGGCAGTTGCATTTTTCCATTCCAAGGGAGGCTGCTGCCTCCTTAAGCAGACACCTGTCTTTCAAACTTAGACAGGGGTGCTCCCTGCCAGTGTGGGACAGGGTGGAGGACAACCTGCAGGCACCCAAGTGGAGCAGCGAGACCAGATCCTGAGCTTCCCCCATGCTCCTCAGGGATGCAGGGAGGGAGTGTGGGAGCTGTTCGCTGCCCATTCCCAGGCAATGAAGTACCAGCATCCCTCAGCAGTGACAGTGCCAGCACTAATCCAGAGCTCCCCCAACTTCACATTAGTATCGTGTTGCACTCCACCACCATTAGCACCACTGCGTTAGGGATAGATGAGTAACCTCAGGTCCCCCGCCCGACCCACAGGCCTGAACAGCAAGATCAAAGCTAAAGGATTACTATCTACCATAATGGGGTGGAAGGAACTTCTCCATCCATACTGGAACATGGGATGCTGATCATATTTCTACAGTAGCCCACTAGTAGCAGGGCTTTAAGAAGCTGAAAATGGCTTTAAAACATAACTATATTTTGAGAACTACATCTACAAAGTTTATTGTGCTCAGAAAAATAGAATTCATATCCTTCCATATATTGACTAACATAATGTATTTTGCAGATAAAATTGATCATTTCTTACTGGAAAAGCGATTGCTTAATAGGAAAATGAAGATTTATATAGATTCTTGATTTAACCAATTTAAACTTCTTAGTAAATTTTTGGATCAATTCCTTGTATATGCAAAGTTAGGCTCCTTTTTTTTTTTTTTTTGCCCAGAATCATACCCTTTTGCTGCTCAACACCATTCTTATTGGAAAGGATTTACCAACTGTGCAATAGTGAGACTGAAATGGTGTGTTTGCCCCCTCCCAGAGCTGCCCTGCAAGAGACATGGATTTCAATGTGCCAGAGTGGCACATTGCCAGTGGACCTGGCAGGTCCTTCTCCTGAAGAATAACAAGAAATAAAATCTTTGAGAATGAAGATAAATCCTAAATCTGTCTCCTTTCCCAGTGTTTCAGCCACATTCACTTTATTTTGGAGCCATTTTCTCAGCAAAATTCCTCCCAGATGTGTTGTTGAAGATAGTGCATCTCTGTAAAGCTGCTAAAACTTGCTTTTCTCCTTCAGTTACATGGGGATGGAAAAGGGTTTTTTAAGTAGCTAAGCCTGCTGTTTTGACCATTTTCCTCAAAGTTTTTTAAGTAGCCATTGCAAATGAGTCCTTTCTACAGCAAATTCTCTCAGGGAGCTCAAATGTAATCACCTGAGTGTGATACAATCCAGGTGAATTTATTACAGCATTTACAGGGCAGTTTCTTTCCCAACCCCAACAAGAAGCTTCCTTGGAAAATAAATGTCAAATAATGTTACTCATGCACCTAAAAAGTTTTCAAGAGGAAATTAAAGATAAATTCAGCTTTATGAACAGTCATGGCTATTAGTCATTAGTCATCACTGTTTGTGAGTGAGAGTGACTATGTTTCTGCTTTGTTTTGTGTTTTGTGTTCACAACCCCTTTCCATTCTCCCTTAAAGAAGAGCATGGATTTTTAAACTGAGAATGTGTCTTGGATGTTTCTGAATCTCAAGACTGAAGTTTCTTCAAACTTCAGTTTAAAAGAGAATTTAATGCTGTACAACCCTGCCTAACTCTCATTTCAATTGACTTAAGCCATGCTTATTGTCGTGAGCCACAGGACATGGTCTGCAGGTGAAATAATGAGATCAGCCCCGGCTACATGCAATATAAATCCAGAGTAGGCCTTTCCTGGGGGTAGCACAGCAGTAGTAGCAAATACTTACGCCAAAGGAATTCGCAATAAGAAGCAAACACCTAGTTCCAGGGTTTTACACAAAAGAAGATACTTGTCATTGAACTGGAATGGGATTAATTAAAGGCTATTTAAAAACTCCTTTTCTCTGAGATTTATGGAAATGATTATCCACCAGAGCAAAATGTGCTCCAGGAGCACCATAAACACACGCCTGCAGTCAACAGGAGACCATGAGCTACTTGTGGAAGAGTGCAAACACTTGAGACAGCTCCACAGAAGCAAAAGCTTCCTCCTAGGAAAAAGAGAGATCCTCCTGCTGTGGGGCCCAGATAAACTCTCGCACTCACTTCCAAGGCTTCCTTGAAAACCTCCCAGCCACACACTGATGTCCATGCATCCTGCTCTGTTCTTGACATTTCACAGGGTCACAGAGTGAAGTGATTGATAGAAAGCTCCTTGTTCTGGCCCAGTAGCAAGTGTATACTGGTTTAGAGCATCTTTCCATGTAGCTACGCCAGTCTTCTAAAAAATCCATGTGCAGGCAGCTCATTCGACAAATCCTCTGGCAACTGTTTGCACCATGGATGGTTGGCTGAATTCAAATGTGCAAGGTATATACACTGAGAAATGTTATATTCAAATGGAGAAAACTTTCCAGAAATATTATTATTCACCTCCTGCTATCAAGAGATCATAGCAATCCAACAAGATCTGACTGCTTTTAATTATTATTCATGTACCATAGAATATGTATTTTTTAAGTAGCATTGTAAATGAATGTTAGCAAAACATAATTTGTAATTTAAATGTAAATCTGAATTGACTAAGAATATAATTAAGCTCTGAATGCCTAGGTAGTATCTGCAGACTGTTCTGTGGCAGGTTTTTTACTACAATTTTAAAGCATATTATTTGCCCTGAATACCTCAATGCATATTATCTGTACATGTGTACTATAAAAATGTAAATAATAATAAGAAGTTAGGTTATACACTGTAGAATTTTAGATTGATACATTTCTGTGAAACTGAAAACTGCTTTATGCAGAATTTTATGGGATTCTTTAGTGGTTCATGGAGGCTGACTCAGCCAGGGGGTTGTTAGGAAGAAACAGTTCCCCCATAACTGGTGCTTCTGCTGCTTGAATTTAATATTTTAACAGAAGTAAAAACCTCGATGTCTTCTATTTATCAAACAACACAGTCATGTAGCTCTAAGTAGTACATACATCTATATTAATATTTGCTTCAGTGCAAGTCAATTGTAAGTGTATACAGAATACATCTATCCATCTATCCTCTTACTGAAATAACCGTATGGTTGCATAAACATTTTGGTACTGGCCAAGCTGGTGTGCAGAGTTGTCACCACTCGCCTGGCCCACTACCCCCTCAGCACAGGTATTTCCCTACTGATGCAATCACCTCTGGGCTGTGCTGTAATGTGGGACCACACGTATTAGTGAACTTATCTCAGTTGAAAAAAAGACACAAACCCATGTAGCTACACCAGCAGAGACAACTACCTGTGAGGCTAAAATGTAATTCAGGTTTAAAGTAATAAAAATATTTTCTTACAGAAACAGGGCTTTGTAGCAATAAGTAATTGCCAAGGCTATGTGCTTGAGAAATTTAGGGCATTATCCTTAAAACAAAGATGAAGGACTGATCAAAATGAAATAAATTAGTTGAAAAAGGCCAGGATATATCTAAATTTTTTAAAACAGATGAGACAATTTAAAAATGCCTCTCTTGATCTCTGCACTTGGGGCAGCTATCAAATTGCTGCCATTCTCTTCCAGAAGGCAATGGGACTTCTTTGTTTCCTGTCAGCACCTCTGTAGCCTGTTGGCACAAGCGCCCAGTAATTGGTGTTCCTGAGCGTGTCTAGTACTGAATCTCAGCTGTGCTTCTCCACACTGCCTTGGCCAACGCTCTGGAAGGGTCTGGATCCCCAAGAGGCAATGGCTGTTGAACTGCTTGATCCTGAATATCAGATCCATAGATCTCTTCTTGTTCTTCAGTGGCCAACTATTCAGATTTTGAAAGGAGAAGAGCACAGAGAGAAAGAGCACACAGGAAGGACAGGCAAAGGCTTTGAGGACCAAGTGTAGACTGCATGTGGCTGGTTGATGCCAGGTGCTCACCAAAGCTGCTCTATCACTGACCTCCTCAGCTGGGCAGGGGGGCAAAAAGAGAACAAAAGGCTCATGAGTTGAGATAAGGGCAGGGAGAAATCACTTACTAATGACTGTCACCGGGAAAAGAGACTCCCCTTGGGGAAATTGGTTTATTATCAATCAAACAAGAGTAGAGTAACAAGAAATAAAACCAAATCCTAAAAAACCTTCCCCTCCACCCCTCCCTTCTTTTTGGGCTCAGCTTTACTCCCTAATTCCCTCCCCTCTTCCCCCTAGTGCTGCAGGGGGATGGGGAATGGGGAATGGGGGCTACAGTTAGTTCATCACACCTTGTCTCTGCTGCTCCTTTTTCCTCAGGGGGAGGACTCCTCAATCTTCCCCTGCTCCAGCGTGGGGTCCAACCCCATTTGACAGGCAGAAGTGAAATTATTACTGACAGCTAAAATTAAGATTTTAATAATTACCTGAGCTTTTCTTTGCATAGACCCAGCAGGAGAACATCCTACGACGTGCAGTGTCAGCCACTTATCTTGAAGTAAATGAAAGCTGAGGTTTTGCAGCATTGCAAAGGTGTTCGGCAACTTTCAGTGTTAGGCTCAAGAGTGTTTTCTTAGTATGAAGAGTTCAGTGAGAAGTTCACCTAGTATGAGGTGAGGACAGACAAATAGTATTCAAAGTATAAATGATGTTTAACATTGCTGAAATTGAAGAGGGGGTGAAAACAGAAAGGGAACAAAATATTATAGAAGATTAAGAGATGAATAAAGATGATGGCTTCTCTCTTCCCACACATAGGTACTGATTTCACACCCTTTCAGAGTTTGTATCTGACTGCTCATGGAGCCTTTCAGCATTGCTTTCATTTGTCTGCTCAGTAAAGAAATGGTCCAACATTTGCACATGGATGAGCCTTGAGTATGGTTCATGTGTTCTGTAAGGATTGTCCAAGCACAACTTCGATTGTCTGATCCTTGATGTAAAGAAATCAGGTCCTGTTCCAAGGGAAATACCATCTGCTTTGAAAATTACAAAACAATGATTTTGTTCAGGAAATTCTGATGCTGCAGGGGTGACCAAAGGTTGAGTGGGGATGTACAGCCAAGGGACGCTGGAGAGATGGTCTCCCATCTTGACTACCATTTCTTCTTCCTCGAGGAAGGGTTGTGAGATGGCTCTAGACCAAGACCCCTCTGCTACTTTGTGGCACCTGCTTGTCTTGTCTTCTCTGAAGTCAGATATGCTGGCTGAAAAGCCATCTAAGGTTGTCTGCTTCTGTGATTTGACCTGGTGATTTGGAGTTATGAGCCTCAAACTTTAGTTTCTGCAGTTGCTTCAAGAAAACCTTGTTTGGACTGACGTGGAACTTCCTAAAGATGTTCCCTAAACTCTGTAGTTTTGCAGAATTAGTGTCTCATGGAAAGGTGGGTTAGTTGCAGCACGTGTATGTGTGTGTGTATGTGAGTGTGTGTCCACTCCACAATGCTGCTCAAAGCAGTAAAGCAAGTTACTGATCACCTTCCCTAGCTGATCTAGAAACTTCCATGGTCAGAGACTCCTGATGGATGCCTGTTCCAGTTCTGTGGAACCCTTCTGGAAAAAGAGGTCCAGTCCAAACCTCCCCAATAGGCTGTCTAACAAGGGGACTGCTGCCATGGCTTGAGGAAGGTTTAATGCCACTGGTCTCTCTGAGATGGAGGTCTGTTGTCTGGTATATGATCTGCTTCAGCCATCATTGAGGAAGAGGAGTTCTTAGAATTGCAGAATGGTTTGGGTTTGAAGGGACCTTAGAGATCATCCAGTTCCAATCCCTTTGCCATGGGCAGGGACACCTTCCACAAGACCAGGTTCTCAGAGTCCCACCCAGTCTGGCCTTGAACATTTCCAAGGATGAGGCATCCACAGCATCTCTGGGGAACCTGTTGTACTACCTCACCATCCTCACAGTAAAAAATTTCTTCCTAATATCTACCCTGAATTCACCCTCTTTCAGTTTAAAGCCATTCCTCCTTGTCCTATCACTACACACCCTTGTAAACAGTCCCTCTACAGTTTTCTGGAGCCGTCCTTTAGGTACTGGAAGATCACTCCAGAGCCTTCCCTTCCCCAGGCTGGACAACCCCAACTCTTTGGCCTGTCTTCGTATCAGAGATTCTCTGGCCCTCAGAGCATCCTTACAGCCTCCTCTGGGCTCACTTCAAAAGATCAATGTCCCTTTTATGTTGGAGGTCCCAGAGCTGGATGCAGCATGCCAGGTGGGGTCTTACAAGAGTGGAGCAGAGGGGAAGGATCACCTCCCTTGACCTGTGGGTTGACCTTCCTCCAAGATAACCCATCTGTGGCCACTCATCACCTCATCAGGTACAAGCTGTCTTCATCAAATCTGCTGGTTATTAATTGCTTTCCCACAGGTTTCAACACATTGCAGCACATCTTGTAATTTCTAAGGGGTTGTGACTTTGTGGTCTTCCCTGCTCAGAAAAACTGGTGATTAGCTACATTTCACCAGATAACTTAGAAGTGTAGGTGGGTGTTCATCCAACTAGCAGAGGGTATTGAAGAAAGGGTAGCCCACTAGAAGCCTGATTTTTGTTTTCAGTGGAAATTTTAAAGAAACCTACATAGTACACAGTATCTAAATCTAGAAGTCACACATTTGAATGCATAAAGTGGTATTGTTTATATGCAGGAATGTTTATATGCAAATTTTAAATAATTCATCACCACAACAATCTCATCAGCTTATCTTAAAACCTTAATTTAGGCCTGCAGACATTCAAATAGTTTGTCTTCCTGCTGAAACTATCCTCCACACTTTGCTACTCGTAATCCTCTACCAGCCCCGACTTTTGAGCACTCAGCTTCCTGCAGGGATTGGAAATGCTATTGCTGCTTTTTTGTAGCTTCAAGAAACACAGTGACTGAGAGGCACTGGCCACACCACCGACTCTGTCAGGTAACTCAGCACACATCCAGCTCAGAGGCTGAGATCAGAAAAAAAGCTGGCAAGCTTTCAGCCAACAGGGCAAGAGCAAGAAGGGGAGAGAACACAGGAGCACTCCAAATGCTTTTCCAACTAAAACCTCTTCTTTTCCATCTCAAACCTCTTCTTCTTTCCCTTGGCCTGTGCTTGGTTATTTGGTTTTCCCCTTTTACGTGTCACGGACTTGAGGAAGGTGGGGGAGAAGCAGAAAGAACACATTTTTTTCACTTCAGTGAACATGATGAGAACTTTCTATGTCCATTCAATACAATCACCATGGTGCAGGTCCTGCCATAGGTAGAAGTGTAGGGGGGTATTCCTAAGGTTTCCTCATACAGCAGACACTGTCAGAACAAAATGCACCTCCAGTGTACCTCCTGAAACTCTTCTAGAGAAGAATCCAACCCTGGAAGGGAGAGAGGCAGTGCGCTGCAAGGCAGTTTATTATATCTGTGCTTTATCACAGTCACTTACTTATTTGTGCACCCTGACTCCTCTGGAGACAAACAGAAAGGATTCATCTTAACAAAACAACCCTGACAGCCATAAAGAAGGAAGAGGGGAGTAGATGGGATAAGTAAAATGACACTCAGAAACACTCACATATCTTTTTCTCTCTGATTCCTAGGGAGTTAAACTGCATATGCACTGAACTTAGTTTGTAATTGAATTGTGTCTTGAGGATGAATGTGCTCTTGTGCACTGGCCCCTTCTCACAGGACACGAGCTGTAGGCTGGGGATTGTGGGCATCTTTGTATGTGGCACCCGTGGCTTGCAGTGCACCAGCAAATAGGAGTATTTCAACTTTGTTAACTGTTTCCACCTGGGAATAAGTATTTTTCTCACTGGGAAGGCAGCCTGTCTGACCTATCCAGTCTTCTCAAGTTTGGGCACCACCTGGTGCAGAAACACAAGGAGAAGGCTGAAGGGACAGGAAAAGCTTATTAGCACACAGAGTCTTGCCACAGAAAAACATCTTCATTCAAGCACAGCATCTTCCCCCTCTTTCTATCTCCATTCAATACAATCACCTGATACTGTGTGACCTTTCACAGCCTCATTTCTAATGAGGTCATGGTTTCTGCTTTTCAGCTGGTATGGGGTAGCAGATCCTCAGTGTGGGCAGAGATGCCCAGCAAAATCCAGCCTTGAACCCACTGTTTGGTTGAAATGAGTTCCAGTCAGACATACCAGGGATGAGAAGGTGGCACAGGGCAACTGTGTTATCTTTGAGAGCTTTCCCCTTTAGGGCCATTCTGCTGGCAAGGGGAAACTGCCCAGAGGGAAAACCAGACACCATACTGCTAAATCAGTCATCTCTAGCTTAGTTTTTAAGTGCTAAAAGTATTCTTGATGCAGCAGAAGAACACAAACTGAGTTCTTCCACAAGCCAAGGAGAGGAAACAGGGAGGAGGAATCACATCTAATTAAAAAATGCAATTTATCCAAGTGGAGCATGTAACAACCCTACTGAAGGAATGGTTCTCAGCGAGGTGTGAGTGAAGGCAGAGATGCCCACAGCTCTCTGAAGGACATGGGCCCTATTGCCCTCGGTCTGCAGTGGGAGAGGAGTAATGTGGAGGGTCTAGGGATAAGCTCAGTAAGAGTGGGCTGACATCAGATTGGACACTGTATAACCAAGGTCAAAGACATCACAATGTGGGGGATAGAAAATATTCAAGTTTTGTCTCTGCTAGAATGACATCAGGTGCAAAAGTTATAATAACTTGAGACAATTTGCATTTACTCTGTTTATAACAGTCGTAAATAAAATGCTAACAAATATTTATAATATTATAGTATGATTCATAACTATGAATAATAATTCACAAATACTGAAAACAATATTTCACAATGATCACCAATAAGTTAACCTCTTTCATACAGTGTGTGAAAGAAGAGGTATTCCATGGAAAACAGTGCACATTTTAGGAAACACTTTTTGGTTTGTTCTGCTTCATCTCTAAATGGTGTTAGAAAAATAATAGTGAAAGGTGAAATTTTTGAGGGGGAAGAGAATTTCTGCATGCAGAGAAAGACTGTAGTGCTTAGGTTCAGTTTGCTTAATAGCCAGAAGGGAGGGAGAGTTAAATGGATTTCAAAATTATGCTGATCAGAGAGAAAGGATGGCATGTTGCCATCACCACTAAAGGAGCCAGGTGTCTTTCAAACAGCCACCAAACCCATTTTCTGAAGTTTTATCCATAGTGGTGGTACTTTGTGAGCCAACCCATTTGGTTAGTGATAACTGCACTTTTTTTCTTAATCCCAAAGATGCTGTGAGAATAAGTACATTGAAATTCAAAACCCTGCACTGAGTCTTGAGCCCCTCTGGGGTATATCTCTATTTCAACCATAGATTAGCACCTGTGTGGCCACACAGACAGCTGGATTAAGAAACTAATACAGCTGAAAGTTAAAACTAACAGATTTTGTCTGAAAGTTACTCTTGTTTTAGCAGCTGTGGCCACAGTAGTTATGAAGCCATAATGGAAATATTAAATTTCTAATTATACCTTTTCTTAGAAGTTTGCATATGGATATCTGATAACTTCACAGCAAATCATTAGGGCCCTGAGAAAGGTATTTAAATGGAATATAACACTGAGATAGGGAAAGAACTGTACTTAGAAATACACACTGCTCAGGCTCCCTGAGGATGTTCCTGGTTTCTTTTTCCTCTGCAATTGTACAATATCAAATAGTCCCTAATCCTGCTGTGCACAGAGTGTGCAATAATATACCTCCATAACAAGCAGCATTTACAGTGCTTGACATCTTCAAAGGTCTCTACAAACCTTAGCTAATTAATCTGTTTCAACACCCCTGTGGGCTAAGCATAATTATCCTGAAGAAGCTGAAACAGAGAGGTTGAATGACTTACTGCAGGCCACAGAAAGCAAGGGGCAGAGGAGGGCTGGGAGCACTGCTGCTGCCACACTCTGACCCCATGCCTCTCTTCTTCATGCCCTTACATGCCACAGACACTCAAATATGTGTAAGATTGACAAAAAATAGGCAAAACACACAACATTGTTAAGGTTTCTATATGGCATTTATTTGGAACGATCTGCCATTAATGATAGTCTTGTCTNGTGTTTATGAGAAGATGGTGTTTGATACTTTTTAGCCCATTTTTTTTTTTGATTAATGTAGATATGAAAATTCAGGATCATATTCTGTAGCATATGCCTTTTTGTTTCAGTGAATTGCTTACTTTAGAAGAACAAGATATAAGATTTATTATCCATACATTTTTAACAGAATATTTGGAATTTTCCAATCTGAATGATTTTATCTACATTTTCTCTTCATATTTATGTTTAAATAAATCCTTCAAAGAACTGCTTTGCACTGACATTTTTCACCACCATTTCCAGAGGGGCATTTCTGAACTGCCTGAACCAACCCTCCCTTTGTAGAAGGCAGATCTGCCCTGGTNGCCCTTACATGCCACAGACACTCAAATATGTGTAAGATTGACAAAAAATAGGCAAAACACACAACATTGTTAAGGTTTCTATATGGCATTTATTTGGAACGATCTGCCATTAATGATAGTCTTGTCTCCCGGAAGCAAGGTGACTTTAAAGTCACACACTGCATAAAGTCACACACTGACATAAAGTCACATCCCACTGCTTGATACCATCATTAATATTGCACATGGGAATCAGGACATTAAGCCTCAGAGTTCACACCAAACTTAAAATTGAGCAATCTGATTTGGCTTTGGTGCATGAGTTTGCAGTATTAGATAAAGTTTGAGCCTATTTCCAAAGCTTGCCAGGGGAAGTTTTGCAGCAGCTCTCTTTCTGGAAGCATGTCCATGCCTCTACATATATATATACATACATATATATATCTATATCTATCTATATATATATATATATCTGCCGTGTTTATGAGAAGATGGTGTTTGATACTTTTTAGCCAATTTTTTTTTTTNTTTTTTTGATTAATGTAGATATGAAAATTCAGGATCATATTCTGTAGCATATGCCTTTTTGTTTCAGTGAATTGCTTACTTTAGAAGAACAAGATATAAGATTTATTATCCATACATTTTTAACAGAATATTTGGAATTTTCCAATCTGAATGATTTTATCTACATTTTCTCTTCATATTTATGTTTAAATAAATCCTTCAAAGAACTGCTTTGCACTGACATTTTTCACCACCATTTCCAGAGGGGCATTTCTGAACTGCCTGAACCAACCCTCCCTTTGTAGAAGGCAGATCTGCCCTGGTGACCTCAGCAATGCAGATGAGATCCACATGTAACAGCTCCAGCATGTTTTCAAGCCTGTGCTTTATACATCATCCAGTATCCTGATTTTCAAGGGTGCTTCATGCCTTGCCATCAGAAAGTCAAGGGTGCTCAGCTCCTGCAGCAAATAAGCACAGAACTATACAACAAAAGTGTAATTAGTGAACGAGTCATTAATTCTCATTATTCTGCAGCAGAATCAGAGCTGTTCCATCAGGGGGTAGCAGGTAGCTCTAACTGACTGTTAGCAATGTAAAACACATCCATCACAGTCACTTCACTCCCTCAGGGGAGCATCAAGGAAAGAAAGGCAAGGATGCTGGAGCAGATAAGCAGTGTAAGGCCCTCATTCTGCAAAACATTGAAATATGGGCATTTTGGCCATGCTGACTTCAGCAGACAGGGAAAAAAGCACAGCCTTAGACACTCAGCATCAGCAATTTATTAAGATAACCAGGCCTAAGGGGAAAAAACCCCAAATTTCTTTAACTTATTACATATATAATCCCCTGCTGCCTTTTGGTTGTGACTGTGGTCGCACACCAGGCCTATAGTGTTGTAATCCTGTGGGTTTTAATGGAGCTGCTTCTCATCTACCATGGGTGAGGTCAGGGTTAGCCGATGAAGGGAACTTGGTGCCAACACCAGAACTTTTGCATATGGTTTCATAATCAGCTCTTTATTAATTCCTGCTTCAAGGTGCCTAGTGTCGGGTCAGGGGGGTGTGCTGGTGGGGTGCTACGACCTCCCGAACCGAATCCAGCAGAAAGTCACTCGGCAGCCACTGCACACACACACACACGCACATGCTGGACAGCTTCTTCAACAGATTGACGGCAAAGAGGCAGGAAGGGCCTTTGTGTGGGATTTCCACGGCAGAGGTTTATTTCAGCCCCACACATGATGGGAGCCAGGGACAAAAGACCCCGAGGAGAGGTCCAAGGTTATATACAGGGGTGGGGAGAGCATCAGGGACCAACGGTCTGAGGGCACAGGGCCAGTACACAAGTGGGACTGGGGTATGGGAGCCAGTGGGAAAATCTGAGGGAGTGGCGAGGAACAGAGTCCAGTGGGGGAGGAGGGAAGGGAGAATTTTCTAGGGAAAGAACAGGTAAGGTATAAGGGGGCTGGGAGGCCAGCTGGGGAAGCAGAACTGGGATACATTAACATAATGAAACAGCATCCTAGAAGAGGCCTTTTTAGTTCACCCTAACGAGGAGAGAATTTCTATCCCTAGGGACGATCCCACCAATGGACTCCCTTTGTCCCTTGTGCTATGGGCCCACTGGCCCCCACAGCCTAGTTTAAAATAAAATGATTTTTCATTTTCTAGCCCAGCAAATTGAATGTCAGAAGGATGAGAGGTGGTTTTCTGCTAATGTTTGGCACCAAGAGTTGATCAAAACCACGTGCTGGCTCTGGGCATCTTCAAAGGCTTCAAAAATTTTTAGAAAATATTATATTAAAATCACTCCTGCTTGTTAGGATACACATCGACTGTGGTGTCACTTTGGCCCTGTCAGTGGATTAATTCCCGGAATTACTTTAATCTATTACCTTTACTTTCATTTTCTATTAAACATTTGTAAAAAAAGACCAATAGGGAAAAAATGATGCACAGATAAAGCAGACACAGAAGCAGAACTAAGAATAACCCATAGAACTTCTCTCACTGGACAGTATAAATATTCCTTTCAGGTTAAAAATATTTCTTTGAGGATACAGAGCCCTTAAACACCAGAATAGATTTTGGACAATGACACTTCCTCACAACCAAGGGAGTAACATGTTTTTGCCAGTAAAGGATATGCTCTGCTTTGCAAAGGAAACTCCTGTTGGCTAATTTCACATGGAAACTCCAGGTCTGACTATAAAAAGACCATCTTATCTCCTGACAAATATCCTTATGCTGGGAATAGCAAAAAACTAAGAGCAGCTGCTGTAAACCCTAAGCAAGGGGGTAGCGGCTGATGCGGAGCAACCATGGGGACAGCCTGGATTAGGTTGGTCTGCCTAGAAGCCAGCACTGGGCACCCAGACATCTCCATGTCAATAATAAAGTCCAGGCTAAACCAGCCTTAGTGTCCCTCTGCCCAAATCCCCCGTCCCAAAAGAGACCGATGCATTTCCCTTCAACTTTTGGGACATACATGAATTAGCCGGATGTGAGAAAAAGGCCCAGATTTTTAAGCTTCAAAGGAATCTCTGACCCAGAGGTTCCTCACGTTGCTCCCCTGGTCAGTGGCTGGCTGAGGCTGCTTTGCGTGGGGTGATGGCAGAGCAGCTGCGTGAGGGGATGAGCTGTGTGCTGGAGGTGCTCTGATTTCCTTGGATCCATTTGCAGAGATTTCAAGGTTGCTGTTTGTTTCTGGCACAGCTGCCTGCTTTGATGTTTCTTTAACACAGACATTTTCAATTTCCCCAAAGGAGCAAATATAGAATTATATAACATAAATATAATAATATTGATTATTATAATAATCAATAATACATACATATGTAACATACATGATCAAATACACTTGCTGATGATGGTTGAAGAGGACCAATGTGGCCACCAGGATACTTGTGATGAATCCTGTTACAGATGTAATGGTTTCCAGGTTTAATTATGAGCTCTGTCCTGCTGTCTCCATCAGACTGAGCACTACCGAGGCACTGTGGGTGACAGACTGATGGCTGATGGTTACATACACAGCTAAAATGAGCACAGGTTAGGGAAAGGCCAGTCCAAACAATCAGAAAGCAGACAAACTTGTGATAAGAGTAACCAAAAATAATTTACCATTTTTCCTGTGTAATCACAACCACCACAGTGACTCACAGCAAGCAAAGGCAGTTTTACACAAGTTTTATCTTTCTTCTCTACCAGCAGAGAATTTACATTGTAAATAGCCATGATTTTACTTCCAATTGCACTAGATGCTGCCACAACATCTCTGAATGACCTGAACAGTGTCAGGATGACCAGCACGGCTAGTTGGTTTCCATCACCCCCCAGTGAAAGAAGAGGCATCATTTAGGAAGAGGGAGGCCTATAGTCCACAGTACCCTGCACTACTAAGCAGACATATATATTGTACCTCTTGGTTTTATATTTCAGAAAATCCAGAAGAAAAGATGCTTTTTTTTTTTTTTCTCTAAATTAAAAACCCCAAACAATCCCAAACCAAACCAAACAAACGATTTGCAAGTGTTCAGGAGTGTTGAAAATTATTTTGGAAAGTACTTTAGGCTAATTTTGTAAACCACAACAGAGTTGTAGCGGGTAGAAACATACCTTCATCTTATTTATTTCTCTCCATCTTTAAATGCTGGGTTTGTTAGGATAAGTTTCTCTTTCAAATCTGCTCAGCATGACATATACTTTCTTGGTTATGAAGTGTCTGGCCACACAAGTACAGACACAGATATGTCCAATGAGCTTATGATCTTTCTGTCCCTATTAACATTGTGCCAAATTTGGCTTCGTTTTTCCGCCAAGCTTTTCCCTTCCAGTGGTGCAAAAATCAACAGGGATGATTTTCATTGCACCTGGGACTGAGTTTTTCTGCGTGCCTGTGGCAAGATGAGTAAATTCATGTCAAAATAAGGAGGGATGTGCTGCAATGTGCAGCACGGAGGCTGCTGGGCAGCTGGAATGATACACCTGTGCTTGACTGGGCTGAAGCTCACACGGGTTGTCAACATCTTTGAAAGCAGGTTAAACCCCACTTCTTGCAGCTATGGGTCTCTAATCACAGCAACCCCCTCTGTTGTGACCACCTCCAATGTCTCCTGTGAATCCTCCTCATTTCCTCCTAAGTACAAGCAGGGACTTGTACATCATTGAGGTCTCAGTCATTGTAGTTTTTTGTGACCAAAAGTGGCCAGCAGGTTTTTCTGCTGAAAAACCTCAGCCTTTTCCCTCCTCTCCTGATAATTCTTCCGGCTCAGAGAATTCCTGGGAATTTCTGCTGGGTTCTGCCTGCAGCAGAGCATGCATGCCCCAGGCTGTGTCTGTGCAGGCTGCAGAGATGAGCACCTCCAGAGGGAGCATTCGCCCCGTCTTAAAACACTATCCACGCAAGGGCAGGAATCTCCTTTCACAGTTTCAGCTGGTGAAAAACATGCAAAATGCTCTCACCCGAGATTCTAAGTGCCAATGCTCTGGTTGGCTTTTGCATGTCAAAGCGTGTAGAATTGGGGGTGAGAAATAGCTCTTTCCATTCTGCCAGAAGGTAAAGCAGTCCAGGAGGGACTGTAGATACCTGGATGTATTTACAGCCAAGTGACAAGAGCAGAGTTCCTGCTCACCAGTGACAGATTTCTCACTGTGTAACACATAAGTGGAGTTTTGAGCAGTAACCAAGTCCTGAGGTGGAGTGTGAAACACTTGATATTTGGTTGTGTTGTGTAGCTGCTGAAGCACATACAGACTTGAGAAGATTTGCAGGTCCAAGAGGCAAAGGAATCCCTCCACAGGAGGCAGGGAGCTGCTCCACATCATTTCTTGGCATTTTGGGGTGACCTGTAGCTGGATTGCAGTTAACCAGAACCCTGGGAGGTACCAGCAGGAGGGGCAGAGCAGTTCTGCCATATGTGAAAGTAGTTCCCCCTCAGCTGGCAGGAACTTGTTTGTATGTGGTGCTCACTAATTCCCTCATACCGATGACATCCCTCATACAGTGATGCCTTACAGTGCTGTAAAACATGAACTTCAGCTTCTCACTTTAGATTGATTTATGTTCCAGGCATTTTGTACTTTATGGAAAGTACATCAGGAAATTGTGATTCATTATTTTACTGTTTGGTCTCCAGTTGATATCATATCTTATTTTTGTATGTTTATGTATGGGGGAAAAAAGGAAGACGACTGACATTGAGTTCTTCTGCAGCAGGTGAGTTGGAATTCTGCAACTGTCTTTTCAGCAAATTAAATTTAACTAGTGCAATGGCAGGAGCATTCACTTCAAAAAGAGGAGAAAGTTCCATGTTATGCAGTAAATCATCCTTTGCTTTTCAATAATTGGGATCAAATGTCCAGAAGATCAAAAAAACCCCAAACCTTTACTGGTTTTCCTAAATTCATAAGGAAATTGTGCTATGTTTTTAAATATAATAGGGAAAATATAAGTTTTTTAGACTGGTTTGTTTCAAAAAAAGGGGAAAGACTTAATAAAACCTGAAGACCCACAAGTTTGATGATACACAACTAGCTTTACATCACTGAACTCCTTGATTAAACAAGACAGACAGAAGATCCAAAGAAAGCCTTTTCCTGTGTAGCATTTAGATCTCTGCTCAAAATTCACTCTTCAGGGAGGTCTACAAAATGTGAGGACATGTTAACTGTCAAACAGGTATGAAACAAATGTGTAAAATCTTCTGGAAGTACACAGGCTAAAACTGAGTAATTGTGACACCTTCTAGTTTTCCCAAACTTTGATCCTTCCCTGTTGTCCATCACCTCTTTGGCTCAGGCAAGAAGTTACCCTGTGGTGGTTTCTCCGGCTGCTGTAGGAAAGGCTTGCTGAGATGCAGGCATGGGAATGTCTGATCTCTGGCTGCATTTATTTGCAAAGTAGCCAAAAGCAATGAACACAGCAGCCAAACTCTGAAGGATCCTTCTTGGACACAGCAAGAATTTCCAGGCTGGATCCTGCAGCCCCCATCCAGGGTCCACAAAAGTGAAATCCACTGAAAATCCAAACAGAAGAGTTCACTGATAGTTTTGTTCTGGGGCAAGAAGTTGACTTCCTGCAAAATGAAGGTGGTGGTAGCTGCTAAAGGTCTCATTTTGGCCAGAAATTTTGGCGGCATGAGAGCGGCATGGGTTAACCTCAGCTTGAAGTTTTAGTTTGAGAATTCTAGCAGTCTATCCCAAGGTTACTGCTGTTCTGCATTTTGCTGCTGATGATAAGAGCAGGGGCCACCCCTCCTCCTTCTGTTTTTCAGGTTTCTTTAGAGAGAAATGGAGCTAAGGAAGTGATGCTGCTGCTAAACGCTGCGGTCACTTCCTCCAAAACTTAATAGAGCCAATCAATCGATTGATTCGAATATTGACAGCTTTATGAAACCACTCAAAAATAGTTAACGCCTTGTGAATGCCACTTTTTAAAAGACAAACAGGCGGGAATAGCTCTCCGGCTCTTCCGGCCCTGGCACAGCAGGGCCCTGCTCAGCCCAGCGGGGCTGGGCTGGCCCCAGTGGGGCCCGGCTGGGCCCTGCCAGCGGCAACCTGTGGGGGAGGCCGGGCCAAACTCCGCCGCACGCTGCACGGAGGCCTGGCAAGAATTTTGGCCGCTCCTGCTCCCCTGATGGAGGCTTGGATCATTCAGAGACTCTATCCAGCTGCTGCCACCGGCACAAGAAAGATTAACCTCTTCAGTGCTGTAAGTTTTCCTCAGAGAGATGAAACCTGCAACGACCAATCCTTTCCCAGGAAAGGCAAAGACACATAAAGAGACATTATGACTAGTGACACTTAAGTCACTGATGAAAAAAGGCTGAGGCCTAGAGGGAAGAGGTGGAGGAGATGCTTAAAAGCTGAAATTCTTTTGTAAGCTATGGTGAATGGACTCAGATACTAGAGTTTCCCTTGTAATTTCATAATAAGCTTGGGGGGAAAAAGAGCTTTCCAGCTGTTTGTGCTACAATGAATAAACGAGGTAAACCCGAAAGACCTCTGTTCCAAGCGAGAGGGCTACAATGGATAGATGAGGACAAATGCGAACCAACCCACTACAGAGAGGCAAAGGAGCTGAGCAGGGAATGCTCAGGGGGAGCTTGATTCCTTGTAGGAAGAGAGGACATGGAGGAGGGTGATGGGGGATACGAAATGAAGAGCAAGCCCAGGATCCCCAGGGTGAGGAATGGGAGAAGGAAGTGACCAAAACCAAAGATCTCTCGAGCTACAGAAGAAGGAGGCAGGGTTGCAGGGCTGGGGTCAGCATGATGAGCTCCAGCTCTCACAAGGGCAAAGGAGGAGTGGGATGTCATGGGGCATCCCCGTCACTCAAAGCTTCTACTGAAAAGGAGTTGGGGGCAGTGGGGGCATCCTTCCTTCCTTCCTTCCTTCCTTCCTTCCTTACTTCCTTTTCTTCCTTCCTCCCTCCCTCCCTTTCTCTCTTTCTCTTTTTCTCTCTTTCTTTCTCTTT
>VYXC01000519.1:214620-238334 GCA_013397175.1 Platysteira castanea
CTTCCTTCCTTCCTTCCTTCCTTCCTTCCTTCCTTCCTTCCTTCCTTTTCTTCCTTCCTCCCTCCCTCCCTTTCTCTCTTTCTCTTTTTCTCTCTTTCTTTCTCTTTCTCTCTCTTTTTCTCTCTCTCTCTTTCTTTCTCTTTTTCTCTCTTTCTTTCTTTCTGTCTTTCTTGGGAGACTATCAGACCTGTCTCTTCCTCTCTAAAAGACAGAACCACAAGGTGCTTTTCTGGGCTCAGTGCATGCTCTGGAACTCCTGGCACATGAATCCCCTCTTTGTCAGACCACGTTTGCTAAGAGACATCCATGTGACAGATGGGTGCCTGCACAGGGCAGCATCACATCTCTCATAAGAGCTCTGTGAAACTCTTTGGGAGAAATTAATTAGAACATCCCTGGGGTACTGTCACAGAACTAATAGCACCCCCTCCCTTCCTTTTCCCATCATCTGCCCATCCACAAACCTTCCCTGATATCATAAAAAAAAGAGATAGATCCTCCTTATGGTTTCTGATTAAGTTTTATAATTTAATCGGAAGTAATATCCTTTTCCTAATAGAATCTGTTACAACAGCCTTGTTCAAAGATATCAACCCCAGAAATGTTCTACAGAAATTTCTATAAAAATTCTGTGGCTTCTTGAATTAGTTTTTATAGAAATCCTGAAGTTCTTGTGGAGTGAGCACTTGCAGAGAATTGTGGAAAAATAATCATGATCTTGTACTTGAAAGTCAAAAAGCTCATAGATGCTCACAAAATCCTCTACAAACGGTGTAATTTCTTGGAACTTGGGTGGAAGCAGGCAGGATAGTCCTTATAGCAGGGTAGGGCCAGGAAATATATAACTTTGAAAATTTATCAATTAACTTATATTTTTACAGAAACTGGTTCTCATCATGTTGGCATTCTTTTTAAATCCCATCTTAATGCATTTGAAAATACTGATTTCCCTGCAGATTTGACCACATGTCCACTACATAGACAACATGTAAGTAAATTATAACCTACTTTCCCATCAACTCCTCTTCTACTTAGATTACTTCTTTCTCACCCATGCTGCATGCAATAATTTTCAAAGTGAATAAACTAGCATAAGCATTTAAGTGCATTTCCACTGATTCCCATACTTAAATTAAACATGCAAATGCAAACATTAAAAGGAATGACTTATTCATGTTCTTAGGCAAAGCATACATATTAAATTAATGTATGTGTATCAAAGAAGACACTAAGTGCTGACTCTTGGAAAGCCTGTGTAAGAAACTGTACTACAGACTGTTCATTTAATATTTTTATTGCTTAATATGAAACTTAGAAACACTGACTATATTGATTCTATCTTAAATATTTGTCAATATATTCTCATTTAGAGCAACCTCATTTCCAAATATATATTTAATGAAATGTTATTATACTCTTAAATCTTTTAAGAGTATATGTCACGTTAACATCTATACAAGGGAACAACTTTGACGTAGCATGTCAGATGGGAAGTTATCAGTAATACAAAACAACTATGTAGGATTGCATGTACAAGGCTTCATCAATACAGAAAAAAATATTTTTAAGAATGACAGAGATTGGTTTTAATTTTCACCTTTTCTTTGAATCTTGTTTTTATTTGTAGCTCTGGTGAAAATTCCATGTACGTGCATTTTTAGATCTCTTTATGCCACAAGAGAGGACTGGGACGGGAAATCATCTGGTGATGTTTTTTGTGAAGTTACTTCATTTGTCTGCCAAAGAGGTGAAGGCTTAAGTGATCTGCAGGTTAAGTCTCAGAGTTCCTAGCAAGAAAAGGTGAAAGTTTGTCAAGCTTACAAAACCAACAAATAGCTCAAGGATAGAGCTGGAAAGGATGGTTTTGGCACATTAATTTACTGGAAAGCTTTCACAGGAGGAAAATTGTCTTCAGTGGCTGAACTGCCTTTGTACATGGAGAATCAAAGTACCAAGGTTAAGGCTGGAACAGACTCAAGTTATCTCACCCAGGTTAATAGGCAGGAAACGCAAAATGGAATAAGCGAAGAAGAAGGAAAAAAACCAACACAGCTGAGATAGAAATCTGCAAAGCAAGAAGAAAACACAAAGTTATATTCACAAGATGGGTGGCCAGGTAAGCAAAAGGCAGTGGAATAACTTCACTTGCAAGGAAACTGAGAGAGGTTGGGGTGGAAGAGCTGATTGCTTGGACACTGTGCAATGAGCCCATGCAGTGAGGTGCAGGAGCCAAATCTTCGGAGGCAGGACCTGAAACCAGGCATTTACAACATAGTGGGAAGCTTCTTCTGGTTGGAGTACAGCACTAAGAGCAAGGTAAAACTCAGGTAGGGAGGTAGGGGGTGACAGAAAAGCACTGTACATTACTGATGTGGTAGTATGTAGAAAAGGAAAAGCATGATACAATAAAGTTAACCAAGGTCCACTGCCTTCTTGAAAACCACTATTGTCCTGGTTTAGGACTACTTAGCGGTGAATTTCCGGAAGGAGCCCCTTAAAAGACAAACCCCCCACGACTCCTCCCTCCCCCCACCACCGGGTTCGGGAAGAATTTCCTCGGAGGAAAAGTGGAAAAAACTTATTTATTAAACCAGAGAACACTCCCCAACACAGGAAAAACACTTCCAGATGACAAACAGATGTTTTGTCACCGAGCCGAGCAGCTTCCGTGTAGGGGGAGGGCGCTGAGCGTTTGTGTCAGGCTCCGGGGTTTCCTGGTTCCCAGGTTCCGTCCAGAGCCGGTCTGATTCTTTAGGGAAGGGGAAGAAGGAAAAAGAAANTTCCCAGGTTCCGTCCAGAGCCGGTCCGATTTCTTCAGCGAAGGGGAAGAAGGAAAGAGAAGGAAAAGAAAGGAAACGGCACAAAAACAAAAAAACCCCAAAAGCATGCAGCTGCAAGCTAAGCAGCGAGCAAGCAAGCAAGCAAAAGCCAAGCAAGCAAGCCAGCCAGCAAGCCAGCAAGCAAAAAAAACAAGCAAAAGCAAAAGCCGAGCCGCCCCGGGAGCCCAGACTTTGGGGGGGGGAGACGCGGCGGGCAGACAAAACAAGGCTAATACACAGGCTACTACACAATTTGGGGTAAAAGGCACGATAACACGGTCACCCCATGACAACTATCAATCTTTACTTTACTACAGCAGTAGCATAGATCCACTAAACCCTCTAGATATAATGTGACTGTGGTTATGGGACAGTGGAATAGTACTAGACAATCAACAGAACTTGTGAGAGACCTTCTGCTCCTGGAGATAGATCAGAGCAGAATGATATCAGTAATAAAACTGAGGCTACAGGTGATGACAGAGTTCCATTCTTCCTGATTCTGGACCACTGGCAGACATTTTTAAAAACATATTTATTGAGCTTTCAGGAGATAGTGCTAATTCAAACACAGCGAGAATATTATTGAAGAGGTCACTGTAGAAAATAGCCTGACCAAGCAGATCACAAAGCTTTCTGATTAAACTGAATGGAAAGATTAAAAAACCAATGCTTTTCTGCCTTCTTGTGCTTGGCTTTTTTTTAATCTCAGAAGAGAGAAGGAACTTTGAGACTTGGCTGCAAAGGAGATTCTTGAAATCAAAGATATATAATTGCTTCTGCATTTCGGGAAGGAGAAAAAACTCATGAAGAACTCCAGACCCAACTGGTGACAATCCAACTAGAAAGGGATATGAGGAATAGGCAAGGAGCCCACAAGAAATGGGAAAAAAAGGGGCTGACTAACATGGAAAACTGTATCTTATAGGTCAGAAAGTGGGGGGAGAAAGTGAGATCTGTCAAAAACTGGGCTGCATTACACCTTGCAAAGGAAATTAAAAACACGTTGTAAAATGTTCTTTAGTCATATAAACAAATACAGAGCAAAAAGAGGAATTTGAGGCTGTTTTGCAGTAAAGATTGGGGGTTGGGGTAAAAGATAACCTAAGCATGGGCCAAAGACAAAATGAAAACTTTGCTTCAGTTTTTAGCCAGCACAGTGACATGCTAAGATGGTGTGACTCAGGTGAATGAGAGAGCATTGGAGCAGAAAAAAAATCTAAGGCCTTAATATTTTCGGAAGAAGACAGCAGTCCCATCTCTATCCAAAACTCTGAAAGAACCAACAGAGGAACCTGCCCAAACTAGTAAATTGATATGTTATCTCAGGAACAGATGTTGGGAGAAAAACAAGAGTATCTTCTATATGTTAGAAAGCATGAAAATTTTGATCTAGCTAAATTCCAACTGTTAGTTTGATTTCAACAGTTGGCAGAGAGAGACAAAAGAGTATAGCACAGCTACAGAGTTTAGCACCGCCTAATCCAAGGTAGGTCTCTAACCTGCTCTCTCTCTGATAAGCTTAATCGATTCTTAGCAGAGAAAATCCCCAGTGTTTTTCTCTTAAATGAAGTATTTCATACAATGTCACCTTAGAAACAACTAAATAAGGAACATATCAAAGGCAGTGAAGAAATGGCTAATATGGAAATAGGAGCTAAATAAACTACTGGGGTAAAAGATAACTATTTTGGGTGCTACTAAAAAAGTAATCTTGGAATCAACTTTTTTTATTAGTGAGCTCAACAAAAACATGACAATGGTAATGACAGTTGTCACTGACAAGGACGGAAGAATCAAAATACAGCTCAGAAAAACCTGAAGGACTTTCAGGATTACAAGAATAATTAATGATGGACTTTCAAGGACAGAGCCATGTACTAAAAAAGTTTGTGGTTTTGCTGTAAGCTTGGAATTAATCTGTTGGTGGGCAAGAAACTTTAGCTGACCACTGGTGCCTTTAAGCCAGGTAACTGTGGTGAAGAAAAAATGTAAACTTAGTATTTGCAACCTTAGATTTCCTTAACAGTCAATGAAAAGAAATGAGACACTGCAACTTCCTATTATAAAATGAGATGAATGACCTGTGTATGGAACTTACCTTAAACTTAGAGTACAAAGTTTGAATGTCTAAAGTTAGATCAGATGAACATCCCTGAGAAATATTTGGCATGAACGCCCTGCTTCAAGCAGAATTTCATCCTGTGTGGTGTTGACTTTTTCTTGAAGCAGGTCATGGCAGGTAGGCAAGGCTATAAAAGTCAGACACCTAAAGTTTCAATTATTTTTGAAAGGCTCTAGTGTCTCAACCCTGTCTTTGAAACACTTCTGCTGTCTGCCTTTTGAAACCAGTGGTGGTGGTGGTGAGCTCAGCCCCCGCAAAGCGCTGCTGTGGGTGGGGGCCCTCCTACAGTAATGCTCCCTGGGTAAGTGTGACTGCACCGATTTGTGCCATGAACAGCAGCCAAACTCAGCAAACACGTGGAGCTACATCACCAAGGTTTGGGGTCATATTTTGGTGCACTTGGTGACCCCTGTTGATGGCTGCATTGCAAAGGTGAAGGCGCTGGACTTAGCTGAAGTCCAAGGAGGTGGGTTGGACACAAGGCACAAAGGCTCTCAGTTTATTTCATATCCTCTTTTCCTAGAGAAAACCAAGGCAAAGAGGATACAAAATGGAGGTGCTGCCAGCCTTCCTTATCCCCATGCAATGGGGCCCACTGGGTGCTGGGAGGTCAGTTCAGGTTGGAGGAAAAACTGGGGTATATCACCCTCCTCTGCCAGCAGCAAAGATCCTGGAACTACCAGAGGAAAGGTCTGGGCACTACTGCAAAACAAAAAAGTAGGTTTATGGATGAGGAGGAAACCCCCAGGACTCTCCAGTGGAAAGCAATCGTTTGGGACTGCAAGTCAGCCACAGCTGTAGACTGAGAAGATGGAAAAACTGTTTGGCATATGCCACAGACACTTGGGAATAAAGTCATCCTGGACCAAATTCCCCTCGTACAGTGAAAATCCCTCCTAAAGATTGCTTTGAGGGGAGTTTGGATTTCCACAGTGGTGATATGGTTGCTCTGGGAGCACCTGCCCTCGTGATTAGGTGCTAAATTCTGCCTTGTGATCTCTCATCAGGCCAACTAAGACCAACAGGGGCAATTAAATGCTGGAGAAAAAGATAAGGATCACTAATCAACTTGCAAATCGTCTAATCAAACCACACTGTTCACATCCCACTGTTCCAGTGGATTTATAACTATAATTATCCTATTTAATTTTTTCCCAATCAATTTTACATGAGTATTTATTTTTGTGCGTTAAACATATTGTCCTCCATAGACTCAAGGAGTTTTTTATAGTCATGCTTCTTAAACAGCCACCTTGCACGGCAACTCTTAACCTTGATGCATTTATAGACAGAGGTAAAAAACATTTCTAGGGTATGGCTCTCTGCTAAACGGAAGCATTTTTTGGTGTGTATATATATGTCTTGCTTACATATATATTCACTTTCCATAAGGGATTTTGTGAAAAATCTGAATATTAGTAGATAATTTAGTGCACTATAAAACATGACAGATTAAAAGATGTATTATAAAAGATTGCATGAATTTTTTAGAATTGTTTGATTTTCAGAACAACTAAAATCCTCACATCTTCAGTGGTTTAGTTAGACCCTGTGAAGGCCTTCCCTTTTCACATCAGCTAGACCTAATATATTACATATTGCAAGAACAGTGTTAACAAGGAGACCATTTGCATATATTTAGGCTACCTAATATTTTACATTTTAAAGGTTTTTAAAGGAACTTTTGGTAGAGCTCTTTCTTTTTCATGTGCAACATCTCCAACAGCATTGCAGCAGTTAATGTGAGGTCTCTCTTAGACCTCTGAAAAATCTCTTTTGACCTGAGGATGTTGAAGAAAATGAAAGACCCTTTCCTGTGTTTCCCCAGGGCAGAGCCCCTTCACATCTCAGGAGATGCCATTTCAGGTGGATCCTATCAGGCAAAATAGTTAAAAATGGAGCCCCTTCCTGATCACTTCCACTCCCCAGCTGTGAGAGTGTATTGGATGTGCAGCAAAAGTGAGGCAGGTATAGGTTTGGGCATGTATGTCTGTTAACTGAATCTAATAGCAGTGTGGTTTAATGACTTTTGATAGGGTCTTGCAGATTACATGAGCTATTGAATCCTGGTATGAGTTTTCTTAGGTAAGCACTGAAGTTCTTTGCAAGAAATTAAGAAGATTGACAGTCAAAAATTGAATGGAAGCCACTGAGTTTGTGAATTATCCTTGTAGGAAAATGTAGTCCTGTCCATAGTGCTAAGGACAAAAATAGAATGAAAATGATTTCTATACTTACAGCTTGTCCAAAATAATATTGACAGAACACTTATCAGGCTTGCATTGTGTTTAAAGACACGGAAAATTTTAGTTTCTCTAAGCATATAGCTTTGGAGTAGAGAAAGGGAACTATTTTCCACAGCTATAAATGAGTCTTCACCTTTATGGTGCACTATTCAACCTGCTCTGACAATTCCCCCCATGAAAATCCTTGTATTGACTTAACAGCTTCAATCCCCAGCTAAGGCTTTCTTCATTGCAGTAAGAAGCAAAGCAGGGGTCATCACAGCAAATATCTGACACGCAGGAAATTACAGAGCTTTAGTAAAAAGAAAATAAATCCCACCTTTTAAAACAAGAAGCTTCTGTGACCATTCATGTTTTCCATATGTGGTGATTCTGTACACTGAGCCAAAAACATCTTTAGACCCCAGTCTTAAAGCTGAAGAGGTAGCTGTAACACATCAAACACAGCTCCGTGTTGCTACTGGAATAAAAGCCCCACCAAGCTGCCAAAACTAAAAATAAAATGAACCCCCACTCTAAAATGTATTTCTGTATTCCAGACGGTAGTGAGAGATGACAAATAGCTGGCAAAGGCAGTAATTCGTTCAATCAATAGATAAACTACACCAATTCCAGAAGAAGCCCGGAGAATGCCATTACTGAAAAATAAGGCACAGTCACTGATGCAGCTCCTGCAGTTGATCACATCACACGTTTAAGGCAATTCTGTTCCTCCTGGGTTCAGGGAAAGTTGACTAGAAATAAAAAAATACATGGAAAACATACAAAACAGCAGCCTCTGCAAGCCAAATTTTAGGGCTTGACTGGGGGTTAATCCAGATCAGTGCTTATGGAACAGAATTTTAGGGCTGGGCTCCTCTGCTGCAGCTTTACAAGCAGTAAATTCAGAAATACAAAATAAATGTGGAAACTGTGTAGCGCATAGCTCCCTATCTGACCCACAGCCAGCAGAGTTGCCTGCTCCATGGGATTTACCATGTCTGGATTCAGCTGCCAGAGGAGGCTGAATATATACAGGAGCAGGTAAACCTCCCCCAGGGACCCTGGGAACCCCCAGGGCTGGCTGCCAGGCTGCTGGGCACAATTGTACTGGCAGCTAAATCACACCAAGCTCCCAGATGGATAATGGGATTATTAAATCTACTCAAACAATAACAGTATGTAGTCCTGGACAGATTTAAAAGAAATATTTGTTTCTCTCTCTGAGCTCTGCCTAGAAAGGATACTTCCAAAACTACCTAGCTTGGCAAAGGTCTTTTCCCTAGAAGAATGATCATGGTCCCTCCTTGATGTTTGCCTCAAGAAAACTATGTGTAAACTGGAAACCATCAAAAATCCTAATACTTCCAAACTCACAAAGCAAATCAATGTAATAATAAATGGAAATCTCAGACCGATAAAAACACTGACAAGCCAAATATATTAAAGAAGTGGCTGTTTAAAGTCCGGCATTGAAACAGGAGACGCACGCCCACAGTACTTAAAATGTGTGATGAATTATCTACTGTCAGTCACTGTGGTACAATCCAGATAAATCAATGATGTGGTCAATGGGACAGTGACATGAAAGCAATATTGGAATTCAACTAAAGAAAAAACTCGAAGTGACAGTAGAGGATTACATTTTCATTGATACTTCATTCATCAGTGGCTGGGATAGCTACCTGCCCCCCAATAGGCCCCCAAGCTATTAACATACCAGAAAGCTGAAACAAGTGAACCCTTAGAAACACAATATTTGAAACCCTTATTCCTACAGAAAGGTCTTCGTTAAGGACAAGCTACAGGATTTTCCAGAACAGGAACGTAAAGCTGCACATACACCTCAAGACAATTTTAAAATGTTTGGTCAAGTGCAAGTAACAAATTACCTAAATACAACGAGATAAACAGGGTGCTCTGAAGACAGTGGCATTGCATCAGTTAGGATTTCAGCCCAATTTTATTATTTGGAAACATGGTTTACATAGTTTAATAAACATAGTTTATTATTGTAACCATTTGCTTAGGGGCTCAATTAATAAATATTTATGCAGCCGTTTCTGCTATATGTGGCTTATCAGTAGTAGAATGTCAGTGGGTATGAATGATGTAATTTAAAACCAATGTATATTTAATGGTCTGGTCAAGGATAAATTAACCTGTGTAATGCAATATATGTTATTAATGTGATTCTGTGATTTTTTACTGGGAGCCATCCAGATATATACATTTATTGGAAATGCAAGAATTTTTTTATTTGACGGTTTAACTGCTTCAGATTAAAAAGCAGAATTATTATGAAAAGGCTTTGAAGAACACATTAGTACTTTGTGATCTATTAGGTGCACAGTTTGAGGCAGAAAAAGTATATTTTCAAAAACAATATGCCATAAGCAACTTTATTTGCATTGCTTGGAAGTAACATGGTGTTATTTTATATTGAAGAATGTGCTGGGAGACCTCAACCTGCATCTCTCTTACCAGGTGCAGCTTCCATCTCCAGAAGAGGTTCACTTTGAGAATAACCCCCATGTTATAGCTCCCACAGTGTCCTGGGATCTCTCTGAGGAGATGACTATCTAGCAGACAGAAGGACATTGCCTTTGTCACTCCCATTGGCCAAGATGCTGGAAAGGACTTTGGAAAGACCTGGAAAGGAACTGGACCTTGTTTCAAGCAGTCTGGTTTGCTTGCCATCCTTACTACCTGAACCAACCAAAGGAAGCTGTGAAGGGAAGAAATTAAGCTCTCCTCCTGATTTAAATCTTGCACATCTTCTCTAAATGCTGCTTCTGCCCACCACCCTATATTCCCCTGCTGAATGCCGGAATCTTACCTTAATGAGACAGCATGATTTTCTACTTAATTCATTGTCTCACCTTAACACGAAGGTACTTGTCTGCAGACTGGATCCACGTGAGATGACACAGCTCCAACCAGCAGTAAATGTAGGAGCTGTTGCAAGCACATGGCTTAGTCACTCTATCAGTATTTCAGCAGAATGTGTTTCTCTCCACAGGGCAAAAATGCTGAAGTCAAAGGTTCCACCATTGCTACTAGGCCTGGGGCTGCAGCTTTTTTCCCAGCATGGAGAGAATAATTTATGTATCTTATCTTGCTTGTAGGAGTGAAACTAGAAGTAGGTGCCCACATACAGACACTTTCTCACTGCTTTTCATTCTCTGAATTAGTTATTTTTTATAAGGCAAGTCCTCTGATATCTATTAAGCTTTTGCTTCAAGAGGGTCATCACCAGACCTCTCATAGCTGGTATTTATTAAGAACCCAGAAAACACTGGTTGTATTTAGAGTTCTAATGGCCACCAGCCAGCCTTGCAGCGTTGCTCCAGGGCTGGGCACAGCTGCACAACTTCTGCAAACCAGGGCTACATTTGAAAGCTTAAAAACTCCTTTGTGCTGTTTGTATTTGTTTCACCATATTTATTGTTTCTAACGTGGCAACCAAGCCTGTAAATGTGTAGAAGTATTGACTTTATTGGCAGGCAATCTGTGTTAAACAAGGCAACATAATGATACCAGCCTTGCTGCAATGCAGCAGCCAAACCAAACTTCTTTCACAGCATAGAGAGCTTCCTAGCTGTTTTTTTCTTGAGAGACATTGAAAAGTGGTTTAAAAGTGTACAGTGTGTATCCACACTGATGCTTTAGAAACTGTAATATGAGAAGAAAAACTACCAGTGTAGGGAATGGGAAAGGGGAACAGGGTTTCTTTGGGACAGGTTTGACATCAGCTACACCAGCAAGGGAAGCTGCATCAGCAATACCCTGTGCTGCAGCAAACCTCCACAGAACCTTGCTCTAATCTAGCTAGCACTAAGAGTGCTTAGAAAAAGAAACGGGAATTGATATGAAAATCTTTTCCACTTTTTCAGACAGGGAACTGCCAACTGTAGTATTTTTTGTACTATCATAGGCCCTACAGCATGCTCATGAATGCATGCAATTATGGAAGTATGGGTATAGTGTTTCAGTGGCTTCTATCACTTTAGGAGCAAGGCATGTTTGTTTTTCCTTCGTTTTTTTAGACTTACTTTTCCTGGATTTTTTTAAAAAATTTTTTTTGTTTGTTTTGTTGTTGCTGTTTTTCCATCTCTCCTGGACTTGTTCATAACCTCAAAACCTCAGAACTCTACCAAAGAACCCTCCACCGACCCAGAGGGGGGGGCCCCCCTCCCCCCACGGCGAGTCTGCTCCGAAAAAGAAAGAAAAAGAAAAAAAAAACACCCACAAACGGACTTCTAAATCTTTCAAGTCTTCTCCCCACAGCAAAAGGTTTTCGTATTTAGCATTAGTACTCCTTAACTGTCTGTTTGTTAAATAAATAGTTTTTATTTTCTCTTTCACATTCCTCCGAGGAAATTTTTTTTTGCCCCGGACCTAGTGGGGGAAGAGTGGCTATAGCCTGCCTTTCTTTAAAAACACACTCTCTGTAAACGTTCTCCTTAAATTTAGCCAAAACTACAACACTCACTTCAGGCATGTAACCCAAATATGATCTAAATGATTGAAATTAGGAGCTTGACTTTATTATAGATGCTCCTAATAAGCTGAAATTAGGGGACTGGAATGTACTTCCTGAGTGTAGGTGCTATTGGCAGTATCAAAAACCTACACTGCAGAAGCCCAAGTACAAGTGAATTTGGATAGAGCTATATCATAGAACAACAATGTCCTGAGCAGGAAGGGACCCCCAAGGGTCATTGAAGTCCAACTCCTGATCCTACAAAGGACAAACCCAAGAGTCACGTGCCCAAGAGCATTGTCCAAACATTTCTTTAACTCTATCAGCCTTGGTGTTGTGACCACTTCCTTGGGGAGCCTGTTTCACTGCCCAACCACCCTCTAGGTGAAGAACCTTTTCCTAACATCTGACCTAAGCCTCCCCTGACACAACTTTGTGCTGTTAATCATGAGAGATCCTAAATACACCTGATACTTCAAGACCGATGGAGAGATGATTTCCTGCCTCAGCAGCCTCCATGCCAGAGCACTCACCAGGTCTTCCCCAGCGCTGGGCTACTGGTGGTTGTCACCATTGCTTCCCAGCCAGAGATGGCTTTCCCATTCAGCAATACCTGAGATCAGATAAAAGAGTAATAAGGAAACTTTGCAAAGGGTTGTCAGCTCTTCCCAAAGGGTCCTATAGTGAAAATCCTCAGAGTTAAGATAGTGCCTCCTTCAAGTGCTTCACTTAGTGTGTTTGGGGTTGAAAGGCTACTGATAAGACTGACTAGGAGACAAAAGGAGTGAACACTCCTGAGGAGCGCAGGGAAGGTGAATGGAAAAGAGGACCCAGTTTGTCATATACATTCTGTGAACTGACCACAGCAACCACATCTCCAATGAACCTCATGCTCTCCTAATGATAAGCATCCCATACAGAAAGAACTTGGCATACCCTGAGGTTCAGTGACAATTAAATTGTGATTCATAAATAGACAGTTTCAAAAAGAAGTAGCAAACATGGATTTTTCTGTATCTTTCTGCCTCAGAAAAAGTCTTAGAAACGCTCTCTTTTCTGGTTCTAGTGAGAATGTTCTTCATGATGCTACTCTGAGCTAGGCCCAGAGAATGTTCAATTTGTGTGTAAATCCATCATCAAGGCCTGCTTCTTAATACAAGACATTCCCAGAATGTGATGTTTGAATGGAGAGCTGTGACAATTGCAGCTACTTACTAAATGTTGAGAGATATAAATAGTTAATTTTGCTTCTTCTCAGCCTCCTCACATATTACTTTACCTTCCTTAATGACAAAGTCTTTGGAGCCAGGAGTCCATAGCAGCATTTGTGTGGGCACCTGGCAAACCCAGGGAGAAGCAATGTCATGGCTCTGCCAGCCTGGCACAGCCCAGCAGCATCTCCCCAGACACTGCGGAGTGCTCTGCAGCAGCTGGTCAGCACCTGTGTGGGACACCCAGACCACTGACATCAGAGGGTGCTATAAAGACCTGGATCATATTTTGCACCTTGGTATTTTTCATAGCTAGAATGTGTATAAATTTTAGTTATTCTTTCTCTTGGTGGTTACACCCTATCCAAGGAGTGATGGAGACATAAGGATGAAGAGTTCAGACATGAGTGCAGATCTCTGATCTGTTTGCCAGGTCAGAAGCTCTCTGCTACCCAGCAGAGTGCATTTTTTTCTTCACAAGGATAATTCTGGGCTAGACAGTTTTGTTTCCCTGTGTGCTACAGAGCTACTCCGCCATGTATGTTTTTCTGTGTGGGTGGAGATAATCTCTGTGCCTTTGCCAGCACATTCTTAACTCTTTTGAAGCTAAGGGTCACATACGAGTACTTTCTGTCACTGTCAGCCCATGCTTCAAAGTTATTTCAGACTTGCTTTGTGAATGGATTATTTTAACATACTTTACCATACAATTTTGTTGAAAGGACCTTCCTGCAAGTTTAGAAATAACAAAGCAAACTAGTAAACCATGTGCTGTTTTTTCTCATGGGTTTGAGAATGAATAAGGGTGGAAAGTGGGCAGATTTTCACTTCAGATGTTATTTCTGCACCAGTTTCATGTATTCACCTTGCATATGCAGATCTTTTGTTTGCCGGGCAAAAGGTTGCAGTGGAGTGTAGTAGAGAATAAAATACGGACAATTTCCCACAATCTTGGCAAAGTTTGAGGTATCTCAAAGACCATCACCCTGAAATTTCAAAGCTCATGTGCCATGTCCTAAGTATCAGTCAACTATCTCAAATTTCTTTGGAGATGATGTGGATTTTGATCTGTCTCTTGGTGTTTCCAAGACCTTCTTGTCCTTGGGTGTAGATAGGGGAGAACTGTGGTAGGCCCACATCTGGAATGTAGTTGCTGATACAAAAGTTCTCTTTATGTCTGTTTCCCTTTTCCATTCCCCTTCCATTTCCTTACACCAGCCCTGCTCCACACACCCATCCAGCCCCAGGTGTGCTCCTCTGCCTGATCAGGGAGACCACAAAACTCCAGAGACAGGGGAAAAGAATAACAAATCCCTTATTCCATCCTCCCAGGTCTGTGTTTGCACAGAAAGACAAGAAGGAAGACTGATGAAGGCAACCTGAAACAGATGGGCTCTTCCCACTGAGATCCTGTACCTGGGAGGTTAACCAAGCTGTGGCTCAGTAGAACTGACAGCAGGTACAGCCTTCAGTATCCAGGCCAGCAGCATCACACAGGATGAGCCATTGCCTAATACTTTATGTTTTCACGGGAAAGTGAAAAAGATTGAAATCTGTATAAGCTAGGGGAAAACATTTTGACAACTTGACATGTTTACAACTTTTAGCCAGACAAATATTTCATTGTGGATTTAAAAAAATATTTCACACAAAGGCTTTCCTCACCTTTTTTCTCACTATTTCCATTGTCCAGCAGAAGAAAATTTGTGAAAAAGGGAAAGACATTTCCCTGTCACCATCCTCCCATTTATTTTTTCAAATCTTTACGTATCTACTTCTGCCTCCTCTCTCCTTTCCTCATTTTCCTGCCTCTCAAGACAGAAGCGCTGATCAGATGGGGTTTCTCTTCCAGACTGAGCCTCGTAGGACTTCTCCCATTTCAGAGATCAGCTCTAGTCCCAGCTAAATGCTATGAGCTACAGGGAAATAAACCCAACCAGCTAACAAATGTTGGCGAGACCACAAAATACAGATTGTATCTGTAGGAGGAATATATTCTCATGCTGGGGAAATACTGAATTTTCACAACATTGAAGCAGATAATCTGGAGGAGGATGGAATTTTTTTTCCCTAGCACTCCCTTATACAAATAAACACCGCTGAGAAAACAAACTTGTTTAGGTGAGAGAGGGTTGAATTAAACAGTGGTATCCATTTGTGGTCACCTAAAGCTGCTTCTATGCAGATTGCTTATCTGTGTTTACTGCTCTAAATTGCCTAAATGGTGTGAGCAATTCTGGGGATGGGTGGATGTTGTTTATGCATTTGTTTAGGTTTGTTTGCCCTTGTCTTATGGACAGGGATAGATGAAAATAAGATTCCTGGTCTGACTTTGAGATCTCCTTTTTCTTCCTTTCTGATGATTGTAAAGGATACCTAGAGTACATTAGAATTTTAAAATCAGTAAATTATCCCTTCCCTATCTTGTGTATACTCTTGAATTAGTGCATAGTGCCTTGTGTGCGCGACTAAAAAGTAGAAATGGAATAAAGATGATGAAGGCACCAGCAATCTGGGCACGTGGCCTTTTTATCACACATAATATTCATATAAGAAAGCAAGCATCTATTTAGCTACCATTGAAAAAAAAACCCCTCCAGATTTAAATAAAGACCCAAATCCCTATTCCATGAGGCCACATGATTTCACACGCTACCTTCAGACTGTGAGCAGACCACTAAGCAAAGATGACTTCATTACACAGGAGTGTGCTGGATTTTCCTCTGGGCGAGGGTGGGATTCCCAGAGCACTCCATATGCTGGGGATTTGCATCCCACCTTCCTGTTTTCAAAGTATCCTCTGAGTAGAGCTCATTTAAAGAGGTGCTCTAGGTAGGCAGTGGGGATGGGGAAAGAGAATAACTATTTTTTCAAAGCTCTATAGCCAAAGTAAATGTTTTCTGTGTGCGGATTGAACCAAGAAGGGGAGGTTGTAAGGAAATTATTACTTAAAAGTGCTTCATCTGCCAGGAACAGAAAAGCAGGTATAAAATAAATAAACAAACAAATAACAAAGACTTGGCAGGGAGTGAAATCCCTGATGCAATAGTAAGCTATAGCTCCAGAATAACGTGCTCCAGGATTATGTGTTGATCTGACTAAGGCAACCCGTGGTGTGCGGATCTACAGATCCATCTGCAAGCGGTGACAGTGATACTTCTGTTTCCCAAGGGTGAACTAAGGCTAAATACAATCTTCAGTGATAATTGCTGCAGTATGCATTCGTACACCTAGCCCAGGTCAGTGTCCAAGAGGACATGATCAAAATGTCATGTCCTGGTGAGAAATGGGTGAGAAAATTTCCACTGTCTTTTAACAAGTTTTGGATGGGATCTTGAAGCTTATATTTTAATGAAAAGACAAACAGCTTTATGATTAAAAACAGAAAAACAACCAGTGCAGAAACACAATCAGTACTTTTAATAGCATTAAAAGGCCACCAGATGGACAACTTTCAATCATAATTAAATTACAGTCCTCAAGTAGAAACTACACTGTTTAAAAACTATTAAGTTTTAGGGTGAAACATAAAAAGCTGATAATAGCATGACTCATCTTCAGCTTTCTTCTTCTCATCCTCATTGCACAAAAGCTCTTAAAATTTGGCTTCAGCACTTTTCTCCTAATTATAATGCATGATCCCTTTGTCACTGTGAAATGCACCCTCTTAAGCTAAAAATTTGCTAGAACTGTACTGATAAAACAGAGCTTAAACACAATTTGCTGTACTCTAACAGGTCCCCACAGAGTTTCAGGTGCATCCTGACTTTCTGCACTTTTGATGTCCCCATCATATAATTAATAACTAGAACAAAGATGTGCAGAAATAGGTTTAGACTAGAAATTAGGAAGAAATTCTTTCTTGTGAAGGTGTTGAGACACTAGCACAGATTGCCCAGCGAAGCTGTGGATGCCCCATCCCTAGAAATGTGGAAGGCCAGGCTGGATGGAGCTGTGAGCAACCTGACCTAGTGAAAGGTGTCCCTGCCCATGGCAGGGGGTGTTGGAACTGGATGACCTTTAAGGTCTCTTCCAACCCAAACCATTCTGTGTTTTTATAATGATTTTATGATTCATCATGGCAGAAGCGAAGCTTTCCTCGGTGACCTTTCTGTGTACCTACAGAAATAAGTTCTTTAAAATACATTATTTAGTGGTGAGACAAAAAAAGAACTGTCACAGCTCTGACCCTTTGTCATTAAAGTCTATTTAGTAACGCCACCACCACAAATATCCCAATGCACAGGTGAGCTCAAAGCAGCACTGAGCCTTGCTGAGGCACAATATGTTCTAGGTCCCATAGCATGCTGTAACTTACAGGCTTAATCAAGTTTTGAATAGGGATGGTGACCTTTTCTTCGTTCAGAAAGAAAGGGACGGAAATATAGATGGTGAGAAATAGAGGGCAAAAGCCATTGGGGAAATGAGACTGTAAATCAAAGCAGAGCTATGCCTCAACTTTACTATATTTTCATTTTTATTAATAGCACCACTACTATGTTTTATAGCCTACCCTTTAAAAATAGTTCATGAATTGCAGGGGGTCCTATAAATTTAACTGCAATTTTTTAAATCGTGTAGTTAGAACAGAAAATTTATCCTTCTAAACTCTGCTCTTAAACTCCATGATCCTGCATATACATTTACAATAAAAACGATCATAAAAGTTGTGTATTGTGGGCAGTTAGAAATTGAGAAACAATATTCTATTCTTTATTTTAAGGGTAGATTAAATACTATTCTTGGTATAATTTTCTTCACAGAAAATCCACTTTGCCAGGACCATGTCTAGTTTAGAACAGCATTTATCAAACTTCCTTTGTAACCTTGAACATGCATGTTGGTTTTGAAGAGTACAGCACCCTGGCTGGGGTGATCCTACTGGTTCTTCTGGATTGTCCTGAATGCTGCTATGTTCCCTTCTTGACAGAGACAACTTGAAAAGTGCAGACTTGAGACCAAAGCTTGGGAATATTCTGAAAATAGGGGACTGCATTCTACTTATTTCTATTTCTTCTAGGTTTGGCTGTCCTTCACCTCTGCTTATTATAATGTGGAATCACCTGTCATGGGCTTTCTGGAACAAACACTGAAAACCTGCTCCCAGTGCTCTATGCATCCATGTACCATGGTCTCTTGGAAGCATGATGGAATGAAGTACGATTGAAAAGCTGAAGAGTTTTTTTGGGATTTCCATATTTTTGAAACCAGAAGTTGTTGACTCCTTGCCATAGCCTCATGGTGTCTCTTTGTGAATTTTCTCCTACTACTACAACATGTCATCTTGTAAGTGGTTACATTTAAATTACTGGGAAAAAATTAATACAGTCTGAAGCAACCATTAATGATACCCATAGATATCTCCTGTTTACCAAAACAACATTTGAACAAAGAGGAAAACTGAACTCTATTAAGCATAAAGGATATGCTGGGTTTGTCTGTTAAGACTCGGTCTAAGAAGAATGACTTCTCAGGCTGCTTTCACACTCTACTTGCTTTGTACCACACTTTGGGATATTAGTGACTGTTTGGCTAACACAGATTTTGAAAGTGGTATCTATTCTAAAATTCAACTTAAATTCTATTCTATTCTAAATAAATTCTTATTCTAAATTCTGTTCTAAAATTAACTTAACTTTGAGCTCTGCTGGTGTGTAACTAATTCTAAAAGCTTCTGGAACTTAAAATTTACTCAGCAGATGGTGGGTAAAAGCACATAGGACTGCTCAGTTGTATCATGATTCAATAACCAGATTGATTATCGGTGGACTACCAACCATTTACCTCAGCACTGGCTGCTCTAGCACCTGGAGAATTACTTGAGTATCACAGTCCTCTTTTTTTTTTTTTTTTTTTCTTCTCTTTCTTTTTAAAAATTTTTTGTGGGTTTGGGTTTTTTTTTTGTTTTGTTTTGTTTTGTTTTGAGTTTCTTCAGATATTTAAGGTCTTCTTCTTACAGAGACTTTTAAAAATTTGTCCTTATATAAAATACATTTTTAAGGTATCATCTAATGTGCTAAGGATAAAGTCACTGCTGCACAAAGGTCTTGGAGAAGACCAAGAAGATTTGAAAAAAAGCAAATACCTTTTTCTTTGGCAAGATCGTGTGCTGGTATCCACATGTTGGTACTGACAAGCAGCCCAGAGTCCATCATAAGAAATGATGGGAGAGACGTGGTAAATGAAACATTTCATAGTCCCTGCTGCAATCTCAGAGAGTGAGAAGTAAAGACTACTCTTTACATCTGTGAAGAAATAAGTCTCACATAAATGATCACATTTTTGCTATTTCTCTGCTTATGGAATATTTGAGCTCTGGCAATCCTAGTTCTCTATGTCAATGAATGACTGCAGAAGAAAATAACCCTGTGACAGAAATCTACACATAATGATTCTAAAACTTCCCACCATTTTTGAGGGTTTAATTATTATATGGTGAAAAACACCTTGTGAGCAACACCCCACACACACCAAAGCTGTGTAGGTCATAATGAGTACATTACTTTGCTTCCCTGATTCTGCTGCTTTCTGCATTTTTCTGACAGTTTTACATTCCTGCCTGCCACTGCCCACAAATACATTTCTTTGCTACCCAGTCTTAGTCAGCAGAGGAGCTGTGTGATGGGCTGTGCAGTGAATATGCACAGACATGTGCATGGTGCATGTTTCCCAGGCTGACAATCTCCAGGATCACACTGGAGCTGAATTTCTAGCAGTGAGTAGCTGTTCCCAGCAGTATTATTTGGAACCCCTTTGTGAATCCCAGCTCCACAAGGTGGCTCTCGATTCCTTTAGAAATACCACTCCTTTTGTGGATTAAATGTATCCGAGAATGATCTTGAGAACAATCATCATGGCCCTACGGATGCACAATGCTACAGTGGAACCCAAGATCCTCTTTAGTATGTGGCACACTTTTCCTTCAGTAAAGCTGAAAATAGACAAAGTCTGACATTATTCAAGTATTACAATTTGAAGGAAGGTTTCATGTCAACTGCTCAATAAAATATGAAAAACAAGAAAACAAAGGCATTATACATGCCTGTGTGAAATGGGACATTCAAATGCTCACTGCCTGCTCTGTTGCTTTGTGGCTTCTCTTCCAGGAGTGTCCTTCCCCTACTCCATACCTCTGTAGGATCAGGTTAACAGAGTCACCAGGTACTGAGGGGTGCTATCTGATAGTGTGGACAGCAGGATGGCAGTGTGGTGCTCCTCAGGAAAAAGATCTTGCCTTTGAAGGCCAGGACACACAATGAGGTATATACTTGACTCCAGCCAGACCTTCAGCATCCCCAGGCAGACCTTCCAAATCACTTTGTGGCTGGCTGTGTGCTAGCCGAAGTGGAGGCCATGCGGCCTATCAAAGAGTTTTACCTCCTAGAGCACCTCATCTGAATGCAAGGTCCTGCCCTGAGGTCTGTGTCTCCAAACCCCCTGGCTGGGTGACCATACAGCTGACTGCCAGCTCTCTGTGGCACGGAGAGCCACAGGTGAAACTGGGGCAGGACTGTGGCACTGTAGCTGTGTGAGATGGGCTGGGCTGCAGCAGATGTGCAAAGCAAAGGCTGATGGTGTGAACCCCAAACTTAGTGTGTAAGACTGGATCAGTTTGCCCTCCCTCCTGGGTACAATATTGCTGCTTTTGGTAGCCAAAAATTCAAATTCCTGTTGCTTACATCCTAGGAAAATGTTACGAAAACCTGAGTAAACTTTGGGAAAAAAGATGATTTGCTCTCTGTTGATTTGTATGTTTGAGGTCATACTTTCAGGTTTTCCACAACAGGGATAGAAATTCATTTAACTTATAAAATTCAAGAGCTGAAGCGTATAGCAAACACTATCGCAAGGCAATGCTGGGTGTGGCTGAGCTGTAACGTTAAATTCATTCTTCTTGTTGCTTCCTTCAAAGCTCTGCTGAGCTCAGCCCCTCCCTGGTTATCCTTCCCTACCGAGCTTGCTGTAACCCCTACGCCTTGCTGCTGTTCCCACCTTTGTCCTTGCACAACTTGCTGCACCTTTGCCTCCACCACACCTCTGCTGGCCCAGCTTCTCCCCCTGACCCTTCCTACAGTGTGGTCTCTAAAGATCACTTAGAGTGAAGCCATCTGCTTCTTGTTGTCCTAATTTCTCTTTTGTTTTCTGTCTGCCTTTAAACATGCATTTTCCATGGAGAGATGGTGCAAAGATGAAATCTTGGATGCTAATAACTATGTGTGTTTTCTGTAAACTTGATCTGGTAGATCTGCCCTGTGTTCATGTGCACAATCTTTGGAGCAGCTGAGGTTGCCGTTCTGCTCTAACTCTTTGTAGTAGGTGTCTGACAGTGGGTAAAGACTCTGGGGAGAATCTCTGCCACAGAAGTTTGTATCCTGGAGCCAGCACAATCTCAGGAGCAATAACCCAAAGGATAGGCCAAGGGACACGTCTTTCAGTCCAATATGTATTTTTTACATTTTCACATGCAGAAAGTCTGCAGTCAAGAGCCAGAAATGTGATATCAGCAATGGAACTCAGTTCATTAAAAATTCAAATCAATGGAAACAACAGGACATATTATTTATCTAAGCCTTGAATCAATCTGACTACTATGCATAATGATCTTAATTAGAAAAGTAAGCTGAAGCAGGAAGACAGTCTGTCTCCTGGCTTTGAAATTATCATACCCCTATCAGTATGCTTGGGTAACTTGTAATTAGGGACAAAGGTTACACATAATTTTATATGCTGAAAAACCGGTTTTATACATGTCATTTCAAAAAATATTTAAGAAATAGATATAAAACTTGCTAACCCTATTATATTCCTATTTTTTTCTACCAGATTAGTAGTCTGCACTAATTAGTTGATGGACTTCAGAAATAGCAATATAAGCTTTGCATTTATAGGGAGCCAGGAGACACTAATAAGAAACTGGCAATATCAGCATCAATCTTTGTATGAATTCCTTTACAAAATTTGGTACCTTTTCACATCTATTTCACCTGCATGGGAAACGCAGCTCAGAAAAGCAGTGTGGGCTGTCCAGCAGCAGAGAGTAAGGGCTTTCCTGTTCAAAAACTTTACTGGCATGTTGCACCAGTATGGCCACAATTACACCAACAGAGCTCCCTTGTGCAGTCCCGCAATTCTTTCTTCTTTTCTTGCTTATCTTCAACTACTGCCGTTGAATAGGAAGTATTTAGGTTTTGACAAAATGGCAGTCCTGTGATTACACTTCGTTTAATATTTTACTGACCAGCTGTAATTAGAAAACAGAAGACCTAACTGAGGTCCTGCTTCATCAAAGCAGTGAGTTCCACACTTAATTTAAACAAATTCTTCAGTTTAGTTAAATCCACTGAGCAGGCCTACACTTAATTTAAACAAATTCTTCAGTTTAGTTAAATCCACTGAGCAGGCCCACTGCCCACTCACAGCGTTGAGTCACACATGAGCACTGCTCTCAGCAGAAGCATTGCCTTATCTTCTGCATTGGAACACACCTCTTCCTCTCTTATCACAGGTACAGATGTCCTGATTTTTTTTCAAGGTAGTATTTAATCTTGGAAATATATTAGAAAAGATCAGACCCTCTCTGTCACACAAAATGGCCTTGCTTTCCCAGAACAGCATTTCCACAAACAAAAAATATGGAAATTAAAATCACAAGTAGGATCTGTTTCATCAAAGTATTAGCTACATTTCTGTGAGGTTGACAATCACCTTTTTAACATGGCAGGAATTACATGTGTAATTCTCTTTAATGGGTGTTACAAATGTTCAGCCCACACTGAAAAAAGATCACAGTTGGTATGAGTAATAACTTTTTTCTTGAACATAAACAGTTCCCCTCTAGCTCTGTACATATCCTCCAACATCAATGTAACCACAGCTGTCAAGGCAGCCTCACCTCTTTCTATGTATATTTTAGCTTTAATTTTTTCCCATGCTTTTGCTCAGTGGACTTTTTTTTTTTTTTTCCAAGGGCCTAAACCTGTTCTCCAATTTTGTGGGCAATTTCACTGCAATAACAGATCTTGGTGTTTAGACATCTTTAAACATTATTATTAGCATGCAAGAAATTAGAGACCTACATCAAGATCTGGAGGTTTGGGTGTTGTTTTTTAATTGAAAGTGGATTTCAGATCGTAGTTTCCCTCATTCAAGGATCTCCAAACACTTTTACATAGTTAAATGAGTTCTTGTGGTCTCCTTCTGTACAGGCAGCAGCAGCCCCTTTCCTACAGCCTTGGCACAGCCGTGGTGGTCACCAGCCGGGGCCACCGAGGTGATGGGAGGATGAGGATGCTGGAGTCTCTGTAGAGGATGGCGGATGGGCTGAGGCTCGGAGGGCACACATAATCTTAGTGTTAAGCTGCATATGTAGTTATAGTCCTAAAACGTGCCAGGGGAGGTTTAGGTTGGACATCAGGAAGAATTTATTCACGGAAGTGGTGATTAGGCATTGGAACAGGCTGCCCAGGGAAGTGGCAGAGTCACCATCCCTGGAGGTGATTAAGGAAAGACTGGATGTGGCACTGAGTGCCATGGTCTGGTTGACATGGTGGTGGATCCGATCATCTCCAGAGGTCTTTTTCAACCCAACTGATTTTGTGATTCTGTGTTGAAATGTAACCTCCAGTCCCTGGGACATCCCACATTCCCTTTAACCTGCCCTGTCCGCTCCATGGGTGAAGCACAGAAGTCACAGAATCATAGAATATTAAGGCGTTTGAAGGGACCTTAAAGATCACCGAGCCCCAGTCCGCCCTGCCATGGGCAGAGACACCTCCCACTAGACCAGGCTGCCCAGAGCCCCATCCAGCCTGGCCTTGAACACTTCCAAGGATGTGGCATCTGCAACTT
>VYXC01000519.1:245950-348623 GCA_013397175.1 Platysteira castanea
TTTTTTTTGTCCCCTTTCCTGAACTCCCAGCTTTCACTGCTGAAAAGGTTCCAAACTCATAAATCACTCTACTAAATTAAATTTTCTCTTTGCTGTTTCACTTAGTTTTTAGTGATTCATCTCAGTAAGGAAGGAGGGAGATTTGGATGTTTATTTATTTGGGGTTTTTTTCCACCCTCTTTACCATTTCCTACATTCTTGTTCTAAACTTGTTTCTTTGACATTGAATTTATATACATTTGTTAAAAGAATACCTGTGTTTCCACAGTTAGAGATTATAGGACGAATGGATTATGGACAGACTTTTAACACTAGTAAAATTTCTGCAAAGTAAATGACTTTTTCATTGAAGTCCTGCCTGTGTTGAAGTTTAAAACTGTGTTTTAATCCCCAACTCTGAGTCATTGATTTAAGTACGTCAAATTTTCCCTTGTTTCCTCACAGTTGCCTTATCTCTCAAATGGAAAACAGTATTTCCAGCTCATAAGTACTGTCAGTTATATGTTGTATAGCAGTTAATGTCCTAGTCAAGTGGAATAGCACTTTATGAAACAGGTTCTCATCCCATGTTCTGGTAGATGAATAAATTAGGGTTAAACTGTTTTGTAGAAAAGTACACAAACAAGCAAAAAACTCAAAAGTAATTATTTCAAAATGTTACTAGGTGCTGAACGAGGCTCCTTGTATGTTCCTTTATCTTGTTTTTTGTACACCATGGTTCATGTGTCCGTTATATCAATTTCTTTTTTCTTTTCTGTTTTTAACATAAACCCAAGATAGCACCTCTGTGTACTCTGGATCAGTCGATGGCAGCTTGTATTTAATGAAGAACCAAAAGGAGAAACTGAGGATGACGATGCCAATGACCCTTTCATTTTGTTACATGGCGTTACTCTGGTTGAGAGAACCAATTACATTGTCTGAGCTCTTAAGGTATGAATAGTCTTTAGTGAAGAATTGTTGCTTTTATAAATAATAATTTTTAAAAAATCAGATCTGTACTATTGTCCTCTTACTAATTTGCTCAGTAATACTGGAACGTTCTCTTTATTTAATTGTTTTATCTTTCCTGTGTCATAACCATTTGTGCAGCTGCTGTTGGAGGATGTTCTGTGTTGATTGCAGTGAATTTCAGAGATCTGTAAGGAAGAAAGTTTTGAAGTTAGAGAAGCTTTTTATTCTTCTCCTTCAGAATTTCTTAAGATTTGATGAAGGTGTGTATGGCCACACTTCTGTGATACTTGCTGTTGTCAGCATGTCAGAATTAAATGAGTAAACATTCTCCAGGACTTAGATCAGTGTCATCATACAAACAATACCAGCAGTATACAGTGATCTGAAAAGTAACAAAGTAACTTCATGCAATGGAGTTGGGCACAGAAATTAATATAGGAAGTCCATTTTGTCTTCATATCTTTGTATCTGTAATTATCAGAGTTCAGAATAATACCTTTTAATATAGTAGAAATAAATTGTTCTAATAATAGGGTTTGATGCTAAGTGGAGACTGTCGGGCTACTGCTGACAATGCATTTCCTTTCTGTTCCCTACAACAAGGCCATGAACACTTTCCTTATTTACTTCAGGAATGAAAAATAATTCATCAACTTTTTTTATTGGCAATAAATATTTTAAATCAGGCCCAAATAAGTTCAGGAATTCCTAGATTTTCCTTGGAAGACCTTTTGTATTCTTTTACTCTTTTTTAACAACTATTGAAATATTGAGTATTTCTAAACAGATGGTGAAAAAACATTCCTTGGCCAAAATTTAAGGAATAGAAATACTCAAGTAAATACATTGGTAAATCAAATTGAAAACTCAGACAAAATAAAGGAAAAACAGATTAAAAATACAGAACTTTCATTTTTATTTTTCAAATATATACCCCGTGAGTTAAAAGGCAAGGCAATAATGGGTGCATCATCCCCCACCTGTGGTGCTTATAACTGATGGAACTGCTGAAAGAGTATTAAATGCAAGGGATTTTCCCCCCAGAGCCGGATGTTCCATCGTAGCTGTTCTCCCGTGGAAGCTGGCATGCCAGCTTCCACCTGCACTTTTCTAGCTTTGTACAAGCTTTCCAAGAAGGGTGGGTATTCAAGGATACTTTTTTGCAAGTACCTTCAGAAAGGGGAGGTTTTTAGTGTCTTGAAGTACAGTAGTTACTACTAGATAATTAATTTCTATGCAAATCAATTTAACCCTTTGACTTTACTTTAGGGGTGGCTGTTGCCTTTATTGATCAGAATTGCACAAACCATTGCATATTTGCATAACTGGATATGCTATTGCATCAAAGATGCTTGTAAAATTTTCAGTAAAATGCCGTAGTATTCGGAATTCAAACTAGCACCCTGCAATACAGACGTATTTATAGAGTAGATTAAGAAATAGTAGAACTCGAAAGTAGTGTTCAATAACAAGATTTTTATTGGTTATGGTCTTCCTAAGGAAATTCTGTATGAGTCAGAAGTACCACAATGTACTCTGTATTTTTATGAATGATTAGCAAAAAAATAATGTAAGACCTGTCTGATAGTATTTGTATACAGCAAAAATCCAAGTAGTAAAATACAGTTTCTGAGATAGAGCAACTGGTTCACACTACAGAATTATTAGTTACCTCATCCTTTTATGGAGAGAAAAATTATTAATTAAATATATATCTTTGATTATGGTATCTTGGAAACTGTCTCTGGAACCACTGTTGGCTCATACCAGGCAAAGACATCCTCACATGTTCCCGTCTTAGTACAGTGGTGTGGTTGGAAGAATACCCAACCAAACAACAACTATTGAAGTCAGCTGTCAAGAGGAAAGATAGATTGCTTTGTTTGCATATGAATGGTAAATTATTGTATTTGGCACTTTAAAAATTGGAGACTGCAGAAAAGATCCTGGAAAATGATTCAGAACCTGGAGACTATCCTTTGGACTAACATCCTTAAGAGTGAGCACACTTACTTGAAAGGATATAGGGAAAACATGAAAGCAGTAAAAAGATTGGAAAAAGATTTTAAAAATCAAGTAGCAAATACAGCATAGAAAGGCATAATCTGAAACTAATAATTTGAAATTTAAATAAGATTATTTGAATGAGAAGATACAATTTAATTAGATACAATTTATGTGTATAAGACTGCGTAAGTCATAATAGTTCAGTAACTTTAAATACAGTGAACATACGAACTGGATTAAGTACAGAAAGTGAAGTTTAAAAGAATGTTATTTGTATTGCAAAGTTTTACCATGATATGATAGTTATATAAGACTGTAATTACGTTATCATGCTTCCCTCCCTACCCTTAAGGTCTTTGTCTTTCAACAAGTTTGATGAAGAAGGAGAAAGAATTTTAAATTGCATGAACTACCATAAAATATTTGTTTTCTAACTTCTGAATATTTAAGTTTAAAAAATCAGACGATGTTCACATTTTTGCATGCATTAAGATACACAGATCAAAATAACGACAGACTGAAGATGAAAACCATGCAGAGAAAACATTAAGTATTCAGCATTACCTTTTAAGTGTTTGTAGGCAAATTGTTTTATTTAAACCAGCTGAATTAGAGTTCTGTTTAAAGTTCTGCCTTGTTTTTTCCTCAGTTTGGTTTTCTCTGTACCCTGAAGTCAGCTGACTACCACTCCTCCCTTGTGATACATGCTTAGGCACTATGGTCAGGCAATCTGCCAGCTTTTATAGGATTTACAACACCAAAAATATACTCCTCCTTGCTACTTGACACACTTAGCAGAAAAACACTACAATTACCTCCTCTGACAGGAACATTTTGTTTTAAAAATACCACTTTTAACAGTGTTCTACTCAAGTCTATGCAACACATTAAATCCTTTTCCATTGTGAATAGTCTTACAATATTCCATATGATATATATTATTCATCTAAATAATAAAAGAGTTGGGTTTTGGAAAAAGTTTCAGGATGCTAGACTTTAGAGATTCTGAGAAATAATGCCTTTCAAATGAGGTTATACCTAGCTGTGCTGGCAAGACTAAACTTACAATCAGTTTGTGGCATTACTGTGGCTTTAACAGATGCATCACTTCCTTGTAGCATGCTGAGGATTTTTTTCATACTTGGGCATTATTAATATATGCTGCTGCTGTAATTAAAAGAACATGGACTGTGTACTGTATCTGCCAGTTGAGTTTTCAAGCACTTCCCTGATAGAACATAGTCTTACAGGTGTTTTGACCATCTGTCTGTAAAATGAAAGATTTGGAGGAACAGCAGACAGAAGAAACTCTTCTGAAGTGCTGTTCCAAATCTGGACTTTTGGATAAATTGTTAAAACTTGAACCACCAGCACATTATATTCATAACAGCATATCTGTGCTGTATTTTTAGAGTGTAAAAACAACTTTTAACCTGAGAGAAAAGAACATTCTATTTTTCTGGAGACAATAATTTCAAGCTAGAAAAAATATTATTTTTAAACAGTTGCAGTGCTATGACTTAGTACAGCCAAGTTAGTGAAAACTCCTTTTTTTAAAAAAAAAAAAGATGTTTTGGTGGACACTGCTTGTCTCTTGCAGTGTAAGGATGTGGTTCCACATCTCTTTAAGCTGCTCCAAGTTTTTGTTGCTGTGGTCTTGCATAAACATTCTTGTTCTTTTCTCTTGCCATGGGTACTAGCATTCATTCGGTTTCTGGTTTATTAGTTGAAAGAAGTAGATCTGTAGAAGATTAATTTTGTAGAAGTTTCACAGGACATTTTAGTGCAGGTTAATGTGCTTCACTGCTGTCCCTTTCTGCCTTGTGCTGGCAGTAATGCTCCTGCAGTCAATTGAGTCTGGAGGTCTGTCTGGTTGGAGTGAAACCCTGGAAGAGACTAGTTCCCAATCTGATCCTCTGAGAAGTCACACAAGTGCTTTTGTCAGCAGGGAGGAGTGTGCAGCAGGAGACTGAGGGGAGGGTGGGATTTCCCATTTCTGAAGCAGCAAGCTGTGAGGGTGGTTTGGCCACATCACCACTACACCACACCCGAAACAAGGTCCTGATTGTCTGTCCTCTTCCAGCTGCTGCTGTGCTGGCTCAGGAGGTTGGTGCTGTCAGTGTCTGGGTTCCAGGCCTTCAGATCTGACAGCTAATGGTGTGATTGTGCCTTAACGTGTGTCAGCCGAAGCTTATCACCGGCTGAGCCAGTAATGCATCAGTGTTGCTGAGAGAGGAAGGTCCTGCTTCCCTTTTTTCTCTTCTCCTGCCTGGTGTGCTGCACCCCCTTCCCTCTGCTAACATATTTCACTTGTAGAGCCATCTATGAGCCTCCTCACAGTTTGTTAGATGATGAAAGAAACCCTTGCTGGCAATAGGGTAACGGGTGGTTTTGTGCTGCTGGTGTGAGTTACATTTGGGGAAGAGGATGAGCAACAGCAGCGCATGGCTGGATCACAAGGAGGGAGGTCCTGCTAGTTATGGTGAGCTTTTAGTTTGGCTCAATCAATTTTGTGAAACCATACCTCAAGCTTATGTTCCTCAGTTTGGTGGATGACTGAAATGAGCTGAGGAACTGATGTGCCAGCTGCTCAGCAAGTCAGGTGGGGTGGCAGGGACCAGTGACGGGGGCTGGGCTTGGAGAACAACCTCACAGGTGCCCAACGCACATCTCCACTTGGACTGGGGAGATGCTGTTTCTGCTGATTGAGGAGAGCTACTGAAATTTCATCAGCAAAATGATCATTACACAATTTGGTTAGAAAGTACTGTCCACCATCTGTTAATTCTTCATTTAAGAGACTAATAAGCAGAGCTTTGGAACAAAAGCTATTGGGCAATATGTTTTTTCATATTTCTGTTATTTTTCAGAAATCATTATAAATTATTCTGAGACAGAGCTTTGAACGTGAAATGCACTTTTTATTTTAATCCTGGGTTTAACTCATTTTTTTAAATTGAACTGAAAATTCAGATAAGACTGCTTAAAAAAAAGTAGACTATAACTGTAAACGCTGCGGTAACTAGTTTTTAAATAGAATTTTAGTCAACTTCAATAGATACATGCTACATAACATGGAACAAATAGTGATGAGGGCATGGAACTGGGAGATAGCAGGTGAGCTTGTGAATTGCTGTAGGCTCAGAAGGGACACGAAATGTTTGTAGACCAAGACTAATCTATGTAGCAAGATCAGAGAGGTCCTGTGCGAATAACACTTACCAGCAGGGGAGAAAATTGTTTTCAGTCCTAATATTTAACGAATGGAATCTTCTCTGGTTGTAATGCTAAGTTATTCAGGTTTAAGGTACTCTTTTAGCAAGATTGGTTTGGAGAAGAGGAGACAGGAGCACATTTCTGTCTTAGGCCTATGGGAGACTACCAGTGTGCCTTAGTGTGGAACGAGTATGTTGCCTTGTGAGGGTCTGTGCTTGTTCAGTGCTTGCTTGTCCTGTTATGGGTGTCTGTTGATATGCTGGATAATAGCAGGGGTTTGGTGTGGTGGTGGCTTTTTACTGGTATCTTTTAAGTCTCATCTTTTACATATATGTATGTGTGTGTGTGTGTGTATATTCAAGGAAAATATCAAATAATACTGTCAACTACTTACCAAAACCAATTTTTAACAACAAAAATGCATTATTTGTGTGCAAATAAAAATTAAACTATTTTTATTTATTAGTATACAAAACAATTTCTATTCATACCTCGGTAATACTTTTTTGAAAAGTATCATCATAGAAATGTAATCAGCGTGGTTTCAGTTCTACATATCTGCTCATCATTCTGTGATTTTCTTCCCTATCACATTACCTGATTCAAACTCCTCCAGTGGAAAGTCTGTGTTTTAAAAGTAAAATTTACTTAAAGCTTTAGAATTTTGAAGCAAACAAAAAAAATTCCATACTATTCAAAGGAGGCTTAAAGCAGGTCCAGTAATGCAGAAATTGAACAACGTACAGAACAAACTCCGTGTAAGCTTGTTGATTGTATGCTTAACTGCCATAACGTTGTCATTTGTCAGTCACATCTGAGCTTGAACTTAAAAGCCTGTTAAATGATTGAACTGGTTTTTGTTCTGTGGAGCATTTCAGGGTGTGTAACTTCAGGCTGAATTGCTTAAGCAGCATAATACTGATGTTATTTCAAATCAGAAGGTGATCTGTACATTAATTTTATAATAAACATATGGGTTTGTCATACTATGTATTATTTTGATTTGGTCTTCATTTTTTTAATGCAGGTTTGTTGTTGAAGGGCACATTCCATATTTGAATGTTTTTCAGCATTTTCCGGAGAAGATGAAGTTATGTGGACTAGATCTTCGGATCTTTTGTGTAGAGGTAATTTTTTTCTTAAAGGAAAAGTTAAAAAAACTTCCAACCTAGTTATTTAGTGGTATTTATTATTTTGGTCACTGTACTAATGAATTGATTAAATCTATTGTTATGTAGTAGGGTTCATGTTGCATAGTATTGCAGCCTGGCAGAAACTAGTGTACTCTGTGACTTGGAGTGCTTTAATCTTCAATCAGTCTTATTAAGCTGTTACCTAAATTAGAATGAAATCAGTAAGTACTTGTGGAGAAAAGGGCATTCACAACTGCTCTCGAAACACTCAGAAGTAGGATTTGGCTTCAAGTCCAAAGGCAGTGTATTATCCCTTTTGGTGCTTATTTGAAATATCTCTTGAATTTGTTTGTAATTCCATATTCTTTTCAAAAAATATGGTTTAGATGTTATCTCTTGTTCTGTTTCTTGCTGTACTGGTTGAAATATATCAAACCTAAAATCTACATAAGGGGCTACAACTCTTCTAGGAACTGAATAGTAATGAACAGTCTTGAGTGAAATTTAAATTTCCCTTATTTAAGATTGTTATGTATTGTGGTAACAGTTACCCAATGACATTTCTGTTGCAGATGAAAATTTATTATGGATTTTTGAAATGTGCAAATAAAATCTTAGCTTGTAAGAGCAGAAAGCAGCGATTCTGCCAAGCCCTCACTGATGATGTTGCAAGTAACATTACCATTCTCCAATATGTAGCTTATATTCATCAGGTCATGAGTTGTTCAGGAGCTGTGCCTTCAGAAGTTTTAGCATTTATGTTATTTTTGGTTTTATATTACTGTTTTCCTGTCTGGATAAATGAGAATTATGACCTTAACTTGTAAAAATCAGGAGATAAATTTAATATAAAACTTCTTGATTTCTTTGTGTTAGATATTTCCTTAACAGAAAAGATATGTTAAGTTGAAATATGAGTGAGTATTAACTTGGCTTTAAGTTTTGTCCTTCTTTGCCTCCATCTTCTGGATGGGTTTTTGTTTTATGAATTGCAACTGTAAAGCTTGTACCATACCTCAAAGTGAAAGAACTGGTTTACAGAGAGGAGATGACAGTTGCCCTTGGAGGATCCTACTGTTTCTTTTTGGGAAGAAAAGGGCTGCACCCCTCACTTCTAAAGCATAAGTAGATATAAACACTGATCAAGTAATCTCTTAACTGTTTCCATTGAGATATATAGGTACAGTTCTGTAAGCTTTCTGTACCATTTGTTTTCCAGCCACTCCAGTATTATTGTGGCTTCCTCTTTTTAGAAATATATGCTCCTTACTTCACCTTCAATGTTACTTTAGTAAGGCATCCTCAGTTTTACTTAGTTTTAATGTTTTTTTACTACATCATGAGGCTGATAACTGCAAAATCCTTACTAGCTCTTCCCTACATGTCATGTTTCTCAGGGCAGCACTGAGATTACCAATGTCTCACTGTGTCTGGTTTTGACATATGAGTGTTGAGAAATTCAATAGATGAGGTTATTGTCCCGGAGCAGGAAATGAGATTGTATAATACTCCATTCTGAAAATATAGCCTACATTATTTTCTGCTTTGTGCTCTGTATAGAATATTTTGTAGACAATAATCTTAAAAACCTTTATGGTATTATGGCTGTTATAACCAGGCATGTAAGTTGCTCTAATACCATTATTTGTTGTGCTTCAAGTCAGGTCAGTATAAGCTGCAAACATGTTCCAAAATATTGATAACTGACAGGACTACTCCATATGTCTCCTTTTTTATTTTGAACAGATTTTTAGTGCCTTTAGTTGTGTCCTGTGCATCCCAAATTTGAATCAAGAAGTAATTATGTTACAGTAACTTGAAGGATTTGAAATCATACTAAATACCATTTTGTCAGACAAGTGCAAATGCAACTTAACTTGATGAGGCTCATCTTGTATATAAATATTCTCGGTGGCTTAAAGACTTTTTTAGTAACAATTTCCCACATACCCAAAATATGCTGAATTTGTACAAGGTTGAAGTTGTTACAGGTGTTAGAAAAGTAAATGCAACATTATTATAAGGTGAGTCATGTCTCCTTTCTGTGTAGTGGCATGTGTATGTATACCTGCACATACACAAAGGGTTTTTTTATGACTTGTCATTTAGTAGTACTATTCCATATGCAAGGAATGTGACTAGTTTCAGGCTTCCCAGCTGTGATGAAGTTCTGTGCTGTGTAATTTGGGAAGGGAGTCTGTATCACTGACAATTTTTCCCTGTGTTGCATACTACTTAACAATTAGAGGTCATTGCAGTATCTGCAAAACAAGGAGAGGCTGAGAGAGCTGGGGCTTTTATCACTGAGAAGGGAAGGCTGTGGGGGATTTCAGTAATGTGTATAAATATCTGTCAGGGAGGAGCGAGGATGGGGTTAGGCTTTCTTCTTCATGGTGCACAGTGGAAGAACAGGAGACAGCTGAAATACAGGGCCTAAACTGAAATATAGGAAATTCCATTTAAATATAAAACTTTTTCACTCTGTAAGGGTGATTGAGTGCTGGAACAGGCAACCCTGGACCACTGTGGAGTCCATATGTTCAGAGGTACACAAAACCTGATGGGACACAGTCCTGAGCAGCTTGCTGTAGTTGATCCTGCTTTCAGCAGAGGTGTTGCACTGTATGTATGATCTCCAGAGGTCCCTTCCAACCCCAGGTATGCCTCGTATTCTATTTCACATTTTCAGTATGGGTGGCAGATAGGCCCTTCATATCTTGGTAATGGAACAGCTAACAAGGACATAATTCTTCATTCTGCTCAAACTGAATTTTATTAAAATACCTGCCACAAAGGTGGTTGTATCTGAACACTTCTGTCCGGACGTCTGGGAGCTGTGGGCATGACTGTCTCATAAACAAAGAGAAAAAGAGCCTCCAGTCCTCTGTATCATCTTTATCGTGATGTATAACTTTTAGACAGGTGTCAGGGCCTGGCTGGAGATCAGTACTACTCAAAAGTGTTTTATGAAGGATAAAAATACTTTATAGAAGATCTTTGTGGAAAATTAGTTGTTTTTCTCCCATATGTATTTGTCTTCCCATTGCTCCAAGTCAGTTTTCTAAGCTTTTACTTGATTAGTCATCTTATTTATCCTTTCCTCTATTAAAATCTTGTGTATGTTAGAAGTTAGCCTTTGGAAAATAGGTTTTACCTAAATGTACAATTGGAGCATTAACAGGGCCAACAGCAGCAGCAGGAGGATGCCCCTGCTTTATTCCGAAGTTCTAACTTCCCAGTACAAGGGAGGAAAAGCAAAATTTTCCTTTTCTAAAACAAGTATTCTTATTCCATTTGATTAAAATATTTTTGTATGTATGAAGAAAGAATAAGATAGTTAAGTTTTTTGTTTTGTTCTGTGCAGGAGGTCAAGGGGTTATTTGCAAATTGTTTAACTGCAGTAAATCTCTGCTCATCCTAAGGCTTGTGCCAGCAACCAAAACGTCTTTGATAAGTGCACTCATCTTTTCTCTTTCAGGTGGAAGTCATCTTTGTTCCCCTTTTTAATGCACGTAGGATATCTAGGATTTTAGGATACCTATTTCTTTTAAAGCCTGTTGGTGTAGGAGTTAAAATGTATTTGTAAATTAGTAGTAGTATATATAAAGTTTAATATTTCCTTTCAGCTTGTGTTATTTTATTGGTATTACCTGTCCGCCACCTGCACACAAATTCCCTCTTTCATTTCTGTGTGACGTAGGGATACATCTTTAAGATATGCATCCTCTGTTTGCTTTTAGGGATTTATCTTTATCCTTATACAAAATTAATTAAAGCGTCCCTTTTGTCTTGAACTATCAACAACTTGTCTTTGCCAAAGGTCTGTCTTTCCATGCATTCTGGACTTGGGACTGTATACTCAATTATCTTTTAAGTATTTTTTTGTTTGTGCTTAGAAGTTGGTTGTGCTTTTTTTTTTGCTGTCTCAAATTTACCTTTAGCTTTCATTACTTTTTATAAAACACGCTGATTTTTTGTGTATTTTACCTTTAATGCATTGTACGTGGATTTTTTTTTAATGTCCAAAAGTGATTTTTGGTTTCGATTCTCACATTCTTCACACACACACAAATTTAAATGTATGTGTATATATAGGTAAGCAGGTCACTCCCATGGATGTTGGGCAACATGATTTACTGAAGTACTGAAAATAACAACCACGTCACTTTGGGGTATGTGCTGTGTGCAACAGGATAGGTGTAGTCTCATAAGAACCTTTTGGTTCCTGTTGTGCCAAAGAGCTTGGGAAATGTTCATCTCTTGGTGCACAAGTGTCTGGACTTGGCAAGGAGAACAATGTGTGACCTCAGAGAAGTTCCCTTCTCTCAATCTCTTCTCCAAGTTTAAAATAAAATTTTAGGAAGAAACAAGTTAAGAATCTTTTTTTTTTCCCCAGGGACTGGGGGGCCTGGAGAAAGTTGAGCTTGGTGGGTTAGTTGAACTCTATTCAGACCTGTCTACCAACTTGCCCCTGAAGACAAAAGGAATGGGTATTTATTGAACTATCCTGCTACTTCTTCTTCTGCCCTGGGGTATGGTCATGGAATGGCTTCTCTATAAGCCTTTCTCCATTCCCTAAGTGCTTTCCCCTTCCCTTAGTCTTTGGTGGAAGTAGCTGCACAATTCTAAATCCGCTTGTTTTACAAGGCCACCAAATGTTCCAGTGTTGTTGATGGTGTTGTTGATACACCTTGCTGCCTAGGAATCTGTATCTTAAAGGTACTTCTTTTTTTATTTTGTAATTTAATTCCATCCTCTCTTTTTCTGTGGTTTTTATTTGTTTGGTTTTTATAATCCAGAGTATTGTTGCCTGTAACAGGGAATGTACTTACTTCAACAGATTTGACCTTGCCAACTCATGATAAAATTACCATCTATGCTACTTTTTGATTGTCTTAGTATAACTTTTTTTGTTTCTTTCTTTTTACACATCCAGCCTCCAACTTAGATTAACAGAAGCACTGTTTACTTTGAATTCTGCTCTATATATTCACCTATTTCCATCCCTAGATGTCTTGATTGTTAAATGACTCCTAGTGTTGCTTCTCAAAATTTTCCATGATACAGAAATGCTTTCTAAACTTCCAGCTGAGAATGGTGTTAGGATTCTTCCTCACCTTTGCCTGTGGAAAATTCTTGAATATATTCTGGTAAAGTGGCAAAAATATATTCTGCTTGTCATAAATCACTGTTGTGGACAAGAGAGAGGAATCATGAAACTCAAAATCACATATCAGGATTTTCTCCCCTTATCCCGTATGACTTCTTGTTCTTATCTTCTTGCTGATACCTTGTTTCTTTCAGGTTTAATGGCTTATCATTCTACATTAAAATTGTGTTTCTTTCTGTCTGTATTGGATTAGGCCAGTAGCTCTGGGCAGCTCAGTTGTGTTCAGTTAAATAAGAACTTGTAGTTAGTGCTCCATTATGAAGTGATGTTGGCTTTGATGGAAAATTAAAGAGTTTGAAAACAAATGTTTGCTGCTCTATAATTCATCCAAGGCTTTCCTTTCCCTAAAGATAACTCATGACAGGTGTTGAAGTAGATGCTATAAAGTATTTATAAAGTAGACTGGAAATCTTCAGCTCCTTTGAGAATGTGCCACTTGAGCATGGAGTGTTTTATTCTGTATGATGCTTTGGCTTTATTTTATTTGCATTGGAGGAGTACATACCTTGCACTTACGCATTCACACACATACCCTCCCTAGCTTGGATTAGTAAATTTCTTTCTCTTTTATTTAGGAGTGAAAGGTTTCCTTGAAAAATTGAGAGATGATCATTCTTCTCTATTCTGCCTGGAAACCGTCCAACTCTTTGGTTTCTTCTTTTACAGTATTTTATAGTTTGTATTTTCTTTTTGTTCTTCTCTTCCATTTTTTTGAATGTTACTCGGTTTTATTCTTGGCAGCACTTTTGTATCCATATTTCTCTGGCACTAATCCTTCTGTCACCCATGTTTCTGTGTCAGCTTCAATCAAATCTCACCTCTGCTGAGGATTTGAGAGATCTGATTTCTGAGATGAATTTGCCAGGCTGCTCCTCTGCTATCAAATCAGGCATGCTTCTGGTTTTTTTTCAGAACCTTTATTCTGCATGCTTCACTTTCCTGCAGAGCAGCTCTTGAGTTTTGAGTAAATTATGAGTTACATTCTTCCAGTGAGCCTTGCTGGTAATTTTGGTTTGGTTCCCCTTTAGCTTTCTCATCAAGAAGGAAAAAAGTTCTTCAGATCAACTTCTTGTGGGAGCTGGAGCTTTAGTCCACTCTTTCCTCTCCTGACCTTAGGAAGGTTGCTTGACTGACAGGATATTTTTAGCTTCTGTTTTTCCCATTGCCATAGAATTAATTTGTTCAGAATCCATGCCAAAATAATCATTCTACAGTTCCTGAATCTCCCATTTTACATTTTTTTAAATGCTGCATATTGAAGTGGAGAGTCCTTTGATGTTTAGAATTTTTAAGATTATTCAAAAAACAGCATTTGTGTTTCAGAGAACTCCTCAGTTATTTCCTTGGAGCTTCTTGTGTGTAAATTATCTGGGCCTCTCCTTTGTAAAATACTCCATTTTATCAGACAGTGGTTTACTTTTTTGCAGACATAATTTTTCTCTTCCTTATGTATTATTTCAATGCAATGGATTCATATTCTTTTTCCAGTTATAGCACAGTCTTCCTTTTCTTGCTATTTCATGACTTACCTGTTTACCTGTAGCACTGAAATTCAAGATTTTGGGGTTGTTTGGGTTTTTTTTTTTTTTTAGTTTTCCTGCTGCTTACAGCTTAGCCACCTTTACATTGTGTTTCATTGCAGAGTATCTCTAGTTTTTTGTCTTTTTTTTCATCTAGGAGATTGTCTCTGAGCACTGTGCAGTAAACACCCCCCTGCTTCAGAAGGGGCATCTTTTTTGGTGGTTTTGCCTTTATCCAATTGTCCCATGATAAAAAGAGGAATATGATGGACCTGTCTGGGAGTGTAGTGACCTATCAGGATTGTATTTGGAGAGGTCTGCTTGGAAATAAGGTTTAAACTTTGGACTTGTATCCTTGTGCAGTGCTACCCAGCATGGGACTTATCTTCCATACTCAAAATGACATATAACGTTAATCATTTATGTTAGAATATGGTTAAATGTTTCAGAGTTTTACTATTGCAGATGGATTAAAGATATGCAACCTCAGATTTATATCCTTTTTCTCATTCTCTTCATTACAGGCAGTATTACAATCAGAATATGGTTGTTAATACTTGCACCATGTAAACACTTTGTGCCTTGTGACCGTCCAACAACTCAGCAGCTCAGTAAAACTGCTTTGAATTATGTGGGGATGTGCCACAAAAATGTATGTGAATCAAATCAGCTTTGTTCAAGCATAGTAAAAGCCATTTTGTTTTGTAAATTTTGCTGTAAAGTTTAAGTAATTTAAGACGCCTCCTGATTTTGATTTCCTTGTGAATGTTGGGGGCAGAAGAACTGTCAGGTAGCCTGGAGGAAAACATAAAAATGGAGGGTTTCTCATGGATTAAGGAAAGACAAATGCTCGGTGCTCTGACAGTTACCTGCCATATACAGCCGAAATCAGGAATTGGTCGTAATCCTTAGCATTCGAGCATAATGGCCTAATTTTAGAAGTAATTTGGCATTCAATCCCCAGTAATTTCTAATAATCTCTACCAGCTTGTTACAAAGTGTGAGGGGATTCATATAAAATATGCTGCTAGGATTGGTTGAATAATTTATCTATGTTCTGACCAGGAGTAGCATCAATATTATGGGTTTATTGAAAACTAATTCTTTGAATTTACAGTACCTAATAACACAAGGAAACTATCACTCCTGTATATAAGTGTATTGGTTGGCTTGTTCACATTGGAAACACGTGTTTGCATTTGGTTTGGATACTTTGAGCTGCTTTTGTTTTGTTTCCTGCAGTGAGGAGCATATCACAGGTATTTTACTGTGTTTGAAGTGTATAAACTTAGATAGGATCTTCCCTGGGAAGCTTTGAAAAGTAGCTACTCTGTTACTTACTGAGAATATTTTCATTAGATCACATAAATGTAGATAGCAAGGAAGGATAGAAAGAGATTAGCAGAGGGACTCTATTAAGAGTATTGGTGCTTCTCTTTTCTTGCCTACACTCAGCTCTTCTGGAGGTCTGCGCAAGCTTGCAAAGGTTGTGAGCTGTTTTCACTCACGCTGGTAATTCTTCCCACGTTGTGCTGATAACAAAGTCTCAGGGCTTTTTCATCATTCTTTCCAATACTGAAAGAATTAATATCTCCTCACATAATAAAACAGATCACTGGTGACCTTCATTGCACCACAGGGAAGAGCACGTTCTGTCCTTGAACCATGAAGTGCTCAGGGAAAAGCAGTGTCTATGGGGATAGTGTTTCTTAGGAATGTCTGTAGAGTGTTCTGCTCATAGCTCAAGGTGTAAGTTCATATGAAACTGTAATATTGACCACTGAAGATCCTTGGAAATCTCATGATGACTGTTTCTAGCTTTGCTAAAAATACAGGTATTTGTCTTACTCTTCAGGCCAATGTTTCCCTTGGTGTATTCTGGTGTAATTCCTTGATTTGTACCCTAAATTGGATGCAATGTGGCTGAGTGCTTTCATACAGCAAATGGTAGTTCATTATTTGTGATTGTTTTATATAAAAAATGCTATTTATGGCACTGTAATTTCATCAAGTTAAAAGCAAAAGGATTAGAATTTGCTTCATTACAGAGTTTGAGTATGTGAATAGAAGTTTATAAACTGGACATTAAGTGCTGGTGTTTCTTTAGTTATGGGTGTGGATTTAGTCTCCTAATTATAGTGCTCTTCTAGGAGAGACAGGTGAAGCGAATCACTGTTCTAAGGCTTTATGTTTCTTGTCCCACTCTCTGAGGAGGAGTGAAATTCTCTGTATAGTTTTGTATTCTGAATATTGCATGAGGTCATCGTACTGAAATTGCTATTGTGGAAATGACTTATACTGTTTGGTGGCTGTTCTAGTGTTGCTAATTTGGTAGATTACAACCATGCTGTGCTAATAATATGTTAAGTAATTTTCTAGTCTGAAGATGCTTTTTTAAATAAAATGGTCTGCTGACCATTTTTGATGAGTAAACCTTGTAGGAAAAAGCAAAATGCATATCATGAATACATGAAAAGATTTCTTACACTCACAGAAGGAATTTTTAAAGAAGAATGATAATTTAGAAAAAAAAATCCTGGTGTAAACAGAAGTGTACCTGCAAGTTCCGTAGTCTCCATCGTTCTATTCAGTCTTGGTATTCTTCACTTTCCTTTTCTTTTTTTTTCTTAATAAAATTCTGAATCCTGTGTGAGCAGTTTGGAATAAGTCAAACATTCCCCTTTTTGCATCTACTGAGATACTGCTTGAAATTTCTCAAACTTTCTTCTTGTCCAACAGCTGACATGAATATTTTATTCTATGTGGAAAAAATAGGATTAAGTAAAGAAAAATTGATTTGTAATATTCTCTGAAAGCTGGTGTTATCAATGGTGCTATGTTCATGTACCAGCATAGTTTTAAATATCTGTGTGATCTTAATTATACAGGTTTCTGTAATCCCTTTATGATGCAGTTTTTGAGCATGCAGTTGTTTCAGCCCAGCTACATTAGAATTGTTCTCTAATAACTCCTGATGTCTGATAAAAGAAAGGAGATGAAAAAAATTTATGTTGATGCATAAATCTATCATATACCTGTATCTTAAATACTATTTGGAATTTTGATTGGGTGTTTTGCTTTTCTTACCCTTCCTTTTGTCAAAGTTGCAGAAGAACTGAGAGGTACAGAGAGTCACAACAAGGATTATCACACGGGGCAATTTTCCTACAAGGAATAATTAATATTATCTACTTACCTTTCAACCTAAAGAAGAGGTGACTAAGAGGAAGATGTGATAATTTGTAGAACATGTTCCAAAGGCAATTGTTCAATGTCTCTTCCAGTACAAGCACTGGAAGGTGTCAGCAAAGTTTGCTGGTTTGCAGGTTCAGAATCAAACAGCAGGAGATGTGGCTTCGTACGTTGTGTGGATAACTGGTGAAACTCCTTGCCTTAGAGGATGCTCTGGATGTTAAAAGGGCCAGATGCTGACTGTAAAAATGCCATGAAGGAATAGGGATCTGGAAAAAAAGAAGAGGGAGATCTCACTGCTGAGTCAGCCACAAATGGTGTGAAGCTGGACAGGTGTTTGGTAGTGTCGTGGCTTCCTTGGTTTATGAATTCCTCCCTGCACATTTCTCTTGCTCGCTTCTGGGTGCAAGACTAAATAGATTTTTTTGATTGATGTGGTACAATCACTTCTTTTATTTTATTCTAGGGTTTCAGTTAGGCTTTCAGTTTGTGGGTTTTGTGTTCTGGGGAGATTTTTAAAAGATTATAAAACTTCATTTTTCATTAACTAGTTATCTTAGAACAACTCTTTTAAAGTCATAGTTCAAGCCTTTAGGTTAGGTGAACTAAATATGGTCCAATAAAGTTTCAGATTTAGAGATCTCAGGATGTTTCTTATTCAACTTGAAAAATGTTAGGGAATGATTAAATGGTAAAAGTATACAAAATCATTGCATATAAGGGTTATGTCTAGCCTACACCAAAGAATTCTAAGCAATAAATATTACACATTTTTCTTAAGCAAAAGCTTTGCTGTTTGGAAAAAAGATTTTTCATGCTTGTATTTTTCTAGTGACCTTTTGGTTTGTTTTGATGGAGGAACTATAAAGGAATTGCTTGTTTAATAACTCACAATATAAAATTCCCTACTGTTGAGTAGTAGTGATGATCCCAATGCCAGGAGGAAGCAGGAACACTTGCAAGAAGCCTGGCCTAGAAATGCGGCAAGAAGAGAAACATGAAAAGCGATGTAAGAGTAAATAAATTCTAGGTAATGGGGGAGCGATCCTGGGCTGACAAGGACCGCAGCTTAAGGGGTTCTGCACTTTACGCTTAATATTTCTCAACAGTCTTCAGATCTGTGCAGTCCTCTTTTGGTCCTAAAAGCAAGTACAGGTTGTGGATTTGTAAACAGATTAAGTTAGTACTCTCTTCTTTTCATTTCTTTGAATAGCGATTAAGGCTTTACTGTTGAGCATATGAAATTTAGGAATTACTGAAAAGAACATGCTTTTAGCTGAGGCTCTGTAAGTGCAATAGGGTGTAGTCATTACAATTTCGTCTCATATTGTTTCTAAACCAAGATAGCGTCTTGGCTCAGCATGCAGGAAATAGTGAGCTGCTCTGTATCTTTTCCTTTTCCTCATTTAATATGGAGTTTAAGCCCAGGTTAGTACAAGCCACGTGAAACCAACTCAGTTGCAGAATATTTGGTTCTTTCTCCTCCTTTGATGCTCGTCATTCCCCCAGTCACGCAACAGCTGCTCCTGCCGGGCTGGGCTCTCAGGGGTGGTGTTGTGCTGCTCTATCCCAAGGTGGAAAACTGGAACAAAGATCTACCTGAGGGACTGGAGTGGGTTTGTGCCACAGTCATGAGGAAACCTGAAGATTTTCAAAGTGATGTAAAATGGTGACTGTATTTGATTTTTTTTTTCCACAGTGGCTTTTCAAAAGGATTTTGTATCCCTTAATAATCTGCTACTGGCTAAAGCCCATGTCTTCAAGTCATCACACAGCTCTTAGGAAACTGCTGACATATGGATTGTCTAACACTCTAGGTTTTGGTGGATTGCACATATATGTTTTAGTTTGGGTCTGATTCAAACAGAGTAACTCCTGACTAAATCTGTTAGTGAACTCATAAATGCAGGTCAAAATGTTTGCTGTTTTCTCCTGCAGAGTTTGGACTGGAGTGACAACAGCTTTCTGCTTCCCTGGGAAGCATATCCATCAGACTGGCTTTTAGTCACGTTCCTCTGTTTGCTGAAGTCTTCTCAAAATATTCCAGGTCTTATGTGTAAGAGCCTCCTTTCCTGACTAAAACTTGAATGGCCTTGATTGCCATATGATTTTTTTTACTTCTTTTTTTCAGTGGTAACTATTTAAAGAATTCTAAATAAGACAGAAGCCGGTCATTCTTGTTTATTTAAAAAAAAAATCTTTTAAGAGGGATAAAATTCTATCTATACAAATTCTGCTAATCACTGTGCTGCTTTTATTTTCCCGAACAAGCAGGGGTTCCTGCTGGTATTTTGAGATACCAATTTTTTGGAGGGTGGGTGTCTATCTCTTGGTGGGTTTATTTTTTCTCTGCCTAACTCTGTATTTTTTGTGCATTTTAGCGAATGCATGCAGTACTTGTTCAGGATAGAAAGTAGTGCAGAATGAAAAGGAGTAAGGGTGAGGCTTTTATTTGAAAGAAAAAAAAGCTGAGGAGGAAGTTCACTGCTGAAAGGGTTATTGTAATCAAGTTTATCATGAGAGCTTGCTGTTGTGTAACAGAAACTCTAGCTTGTCCATACCTGTCTTTAAGCATTACTTAATGAAGAAAGAAAACAAATCTACCAGAATATTTATGAAATTAAATAAAATTTGTTCCCAAACTCTTAAATTTCAATACATTATGACAGTTCAGCTCCTTACTGGAATCCTCCATGTATTTGTAGAAAGACTACATTTTTTTAGAAAAGTATATTTGACAGAGTTAGTTTATGAGCATGAACAAACTAATGCTCGAGCACGTGTCTCTCGCGGTTTAATAATATTGAAATTCATTTATTCAAACACCACTTTAACCAGGAATCATGTAATGAAAAATATGTCTTCCTCCAAAAGTAGCCTATTAAAAAGTCTGTTAGGCAGCCAAAAATTTTATTTCCTAGTAAAGGAGTACAGCTGTATTGGATGTTCAGTTGGCTTTTTTCTCTATGTGTGTGCATTGCTTGCTCATCCTCATGCCATCTTGAAGTCTTCAGTACAAACTGCATGTATCAGTTTAATGCAGTCTAATATCCTAGCACCTGATTTTTTTTCTATCAAAAATGCATAGACTCTGTTTATTGGGTCATTTTCTAAAATTAATCTTTTTTCTATACAAAGACCTTTCTCACTTCTGCATCAATGATCAGGAGTAATTTGGGATTTTAAGATATAGTAGCTGTTGCAGCTGAAACAGTTATTAAAAGGAGAGAGGAAGAGAGAGTCTGCCAGTGTGACTTCTATGATTTTCAAATGGTATCCTGACTTCTTTTTTCTTCCCTTCTGCCTCTTTGTTACCAGAGAGATAACTTGGGCAACCTGTCTGCCTGTCTTCCAGACAGACAAATGGATTTCCTTTTACTTCTTCCTTCTGCTTGATGGCAGGCTTGTAAAGGAGCAGCTTTACTTGTGTGCCTGGTCTCTTTGTCTTTTCTAATGGAAGAAGTTTCATGAGGTGCATGTTTCCTAGCAGTTATCTAAATGGAGTTATAGCTGTTTCACCTGTCTTCTTGATGTCATTTGGTTCCCTTTTAATAATTCCAGGCACACTCTCTCACTGTTACATCAGCATCTGTATGTGATTCATGGATATCAGGGTTTGGAGAAATCTATCCACTCATTTAGACCATGTTAAAATGAGTCCACTGAATCAGACGCGAGGCTCTGTTCGTTCTCCTCTTTCTGCTAGTGACCTAGGAAAGGAGGCAGGAGCAGGGTGCAGGAGTTCTCCCCCGTACATTTTTACACTCCCCAGCAAATCACAAGCCTGGGGTGTTTCTATACACCAGTGGTGACAGTGCTGACAATGTCATAGAATCACAAAATGGTTTGGGTTTGGGTTGGAAAGGACCTTTAAAGAGTCTATTTATATATTGCCTGTAAGAAGCGGCCTTACAATCCTGGTCTTTTCAGAATTTTATTTTAACACCGAATCAATTAACTGTAGCACTAAAAGTTGGAAACCACAGTGGTGGCCTGCCTGACACAAAACAAAGCGCAGAGCTGAGTGCTCAGCCCTGCCCAGCTGCAGCCGGAGGCACACCCAGAGCCTGTGGGCGATACTTTTATAGCCCAAAGCCCCGCCCTAGGCCGCCCCTTTCTCCACCCACCAAGGGCCTCGCAATTGGCTCGTTGCCGTTGGCTCCTTGTCTGGGGTATCCTGATTGGTTCACTTCTCCGCTCGATGTCTGGGGTCTTCTGGTTGGTCTCTCTCTCGTCCAGTGCCGCTCCTTGTTTCACCGCTTTATGTTAATCGCCTGCCCAACTCCCCGCCTCCTAGGTTGGCTCATCATTTTTCTAGAAAACTCCATATTCACTCCTGTTAGGTATAATGATTAAAACAACAATTCACATTCACTGGGAATTTTTAACAGTTGAACTTAACTTATGATTCTGTAGGGGGGGAACAATCTAGGATTAAACTGCAACGGTTGAATTAATAAGAATAACCTTAATTAACATCCCAAATATAACTGTTTCTCATAACTTTATAACCTTTAACTGGATGATTAATCTTTTTTTGAGTGTGAAAGGCATTCACTCGAAGTTCACTCATGACATTGCCTGTGTCTTTTCTGTGTTCCTTACGCTCTGGCAAAGAAGGCTTTCCTGAAAAGACTACACAGAATCTAACCGTGTAACAAAGTTGACTGCATTGGTTTTTTTCTCCACTAGGTTAGATAGTAAAAAAAGTTACAGTGTTTCCTTTTTTTTTAAGTTTGTATTTATCCTAATACACTGTGTTAAAGTACATTTAGTTTGTGTTTGATAGCTATTACATTAGTTTGTGGCTGCTCCAGCTGTGATGATGGTGGTGCCGGAGAGGTAGGTAGAGATCAGGCAAGGGGGAAAACCGATGTTGTTTGAAAATAAATCAGCAATATTTGCTGGTCTGTGTTTATATGGGAAGTAGCCAGATTAGTAGTACTGCAAGAATACGCAAAAAAAAAATTAAAAAAAATTATTAGTGACCACATTAATGATCTAGTATGTAATGATTGGTCCACAAGGTCATTTCATTCTTTTAAATACTAATTTGGGTGTAAATTTCACAGTTAATACAGTTATTGTCTCTACTGTCAATTCTTTTATGCAACCTGCATGCACTGTGGCTGGTGTCATCCCACATCAGGCTCATGCTACAGATGACCAGATATATCTGAACCAGTTGAGCAGCAGAAGCGAAGTAAGGTGAGCCAGGTGCCATTGAGAACTTGACTGCTCTGCTCATTGTTGGTATCTAATTTTACCTTATGTAAGTGTAAAGCCAGCTTGGATTCCTGGGAATGTGTGTTTCAATCCGGGCTGCATTCAAAGATGTTTACACACATTAGGGCAGCCATTTGGTTTATTATTTTTACAAAAAATATCTTTTATTTTGTGGGCATGCCCTGCTTTACGCAAGGTTTGAACCAAAATATTGGATTGTGTTGCAAAAACCCCTTCTTCAACCCTCATAACCTGTTGTTTTCCAAACCTACAAGTTAAATGCCTTTCTTAATCCATTTCCTGGTAAGTTTAGTACACTCTTTTTCAAATTTGGTCTAAGTCGAATTTGTCATCTTAAAAGTGATGAAGCCTTGCTGAGTTTTGGATTATTGCCAGCATATCCAACTCTAGATGTTAAAAGATTCCCTGAGACTCACAAAAAGCTGATAATGAAAAAAGGAGTCAGACCTTACTAAGTTCCAATATTAAATGGTCATTAAACAAAATTCTTGGGAAAAATGTCCATTGTGGAAAATGAGCAGCACAGGGAAGGTAGAACTTTAGAGAATGTGCAAGCATGGGGAAAAGAAGGGTCCCAGGATGGAAATGCTCAGGTAGAAGGATGATGAGGAAGGGAATTGTGCTGCAAAAAAAGTACTGAACAGGAAAGAAGGATGGGAGGGAAAAATATAACATGAAGAATTTAGAATAACTGTATAATTACTTATTTTCAGAAAAATAAAAGAACATTATCATTATAACATAAGCTGAATTGTGAATATTGTGAATATGTAATTAATGGAATATTATCCTGTTATGGGAGAAGGAAATGGCCTATACAGTCATCCAAGAAGAGAGTCAGTCAGACCACGTTTAAAACAAGAAACTGTGGAGCCTGCAAATTGTTCTAGAAAGCCAGCCAGTGCATACTGTTTTCTACTTGTTGATCAGCAACATTCTGATATTGTCCAAACAAGTAGCAGAGGCTGCAATCTTGACTTACTCAAAACAATTACCTGTTACTGTGATCTGATTATCATGCTATTAGTTTGGCTCCTCTGCTCCTGAAAACCAGTTTGTTGTTTTCTAATGCAGGTGAAAAATGCCATGTAACTTTGAAAGATAAAGACAACTGATTTAAATAGTTTAATGAATATTTATCATTATGAAAATCTTGTTTTAGACACTTCTTCACTGACTCAACAGTGTTTATTTTGTTCTCCTGTGCTCAGGGGGCAGGGGAGAGTACTCTCAACTAGTACCAATCGTCTATACTGCTTTCTGGAGAAGACCTGTAGTGACCTTATTTGTCACATGAGGGAATAAGATACAAAAGTTTTGAAGACAAAGCTTAAAGAAAGGTCTTGGCAACCTCTGTACCCCATTTGGACAAGTTACAGGCTCTGTCAGTGTTGTTGATCAGTCTTGAAGGAATCCCAGCTTGCAAAACACCTGAAAAGGCTAGCAGGTGTCATAGCTATAAAAGGGTTTTCTGTCAATCTTCCTGGAATTATTAGGTGCCCTTAAGGGTTTGTAACTTGAGTTTTATATGTGGTTTTTATTGTGTTTCCCAGGTTCCCAAGACAAGGTGAGAGCTCAGTAACTTCATGTGGTGATGGACAGGGGAGTTGTCCTAATATTTAGCACAGAAATACATCTTGAATTTTTAAATTTATGATTTGATAAGTGAAAGTTATCCTTGGAGGGTGTGTGGCATATGATCTAACACTGTCCTCTGTTGTCCAAGTACTCCTCCCTTGGGGTTTAATCATGGGTTGCTGGAGGCAGAGTTTTTTTAACTGAAGGAGGGAGGCCCTGGCTTTGGGTCTTGCTTTCCTAGTGGATTTGCTGGTTGACTTCCAGTGCAACTTGTGTTATCAGGTTTTTTTTTTTTTTTTTCCTTTTTTTTGGCAGAGGTACGTAGCTAGGTAGAAGGTGATAAGTTTTATTAATTTTGAGGCTGCTTGTTTGCCACATCTTTCTTTTTCTTAATATTGTCTCAACATTTGCTGTGTTGGTTGTGTGGAATTTGGGAGTTCTTTGTCTTTTAACCCTCCCAGTATGTTTGAAACTTTGTAGAATAAAAGATTTGCTGAACTCACAGCTCTTTCAGAGTTAACAAGAGTATGAACAGGGTGTAAGGTGACTGGTGAAAACAGCCAGTGCTTGGTAACTGAAGAAACCCTATGGTGTCCTAAGCCCTGACCTTTCAGCCTTCAGCCCTGTGCTGTGTCCCAAGCAGGTGTGACCTTGTGCTGGATGCAGCTCTGCTTTCAGCTTCCAGTTCCAGAGGTGACTGTGCTGCTGGAAGTGGGGTTCAGTTCAGCCTCATCCTCATGGCACAGCACTGCACTGTAGCAGTGGGGCTACTACACGGAATGTTTTTGAGCTTAGGATTTAAACTCTGGGAAGTAGTAGTTGATTTGGTTGATCTTTATCTTCTATTAGGATGCACATTCCAAGTGTGTTTAGATCTCTAATGAACACACATCAACAAAGAACAGTTTCTGTCTGTTAACACTAGTTTTAAAATAAGCCAAGTGGTAGCTCTCAGTCTTAATTTTTATTTGTAGTTTTTATACCACTTGTTTGACCTCACAAAAAGGAAAGCATTCATTGTCATTGCAAAGCAGAGTATTCTCTAGCCATTCTGTAAATAGCAAACAAAAGCTTGGAAACAAAAGTAGGTGTTGCGCAGAGGGAGGAAGGTTTGATTCACTAGTACCTAGATTAGGAAAGCTGTCTCTTTGCCTTGGTACAGGGAGAGAAACTCAGGTGAAAGGTGGTAAAGATGTCTATTGGAGTCCTCCAGTTAAGATCTATATTCCTTAAAGTAGCTCAGTGTCAAATTAGACTTTGGATAGCTCCATTAGTGATAATTTAATGTTTGAGAATGGGAATGCTTCATATGACTGAATTCCTAGTGTCTTAATTAATTTTCATATGTCATATATTATTGAGAAGCTACTAATTCAACTGCTTTTCATTAGGGGAAAGCATATTTCCTTGCTATCTAATTATGAATATTATTCATGTAATGTTCTTATTTGAATTATCTGAGACTTTAACTTTTCTCCCAGTACGCTCGAGAGAAGTTACATATGATTCAGGTTTTGTTCCAAGATTGGTTTGGTATTCAATTTAGTGTTGCTTCTTAAAAAGAATGGAAAGTACTGTGAGCTTGGTCTTCTGCAGAACTCTGGTAATGCGTGTTTTTCTTGTTTCTCAAGGTAGTCCTGGAGCAGTCTGAGCCAATTTTAACTCTGTTTAGAAACTACAATGAACATGATACAACTTCCTAACTGTTACAAAAAGTTACATGTGGAATAGTAGGTGACAGCAGAATTATTCATTTGCCTAAGCATGTCTTCATGCAAGTCTGAACTGCAGTCTGAGGGGAGATAATTTAAAAAAAGAAAATGTAATGTTGGTAATCATGCAAAACAAAAATTGAGCATTGGCTACAGAGCTTATATTAAAATAGATGAAAGCAAATGATTGAATAAAACCACATTAGGTCACATTACGTCTTCTTGTAAACACAGTTGCTCTGTTTATAATCTGAACCAAAAAGAGGCCAGAAGCCTGAATTCACTATTGTTCAGGAAAGTTTTGAAGCTGTGCGCAAAGTGTAAAGCCCTGCTAAGTTTCTTTCAAAGGAAGGTTCCATATGCACAAATTGACTTTATAAAATATGAATACATGAATAACTGTTCTGCTGAATTAGAACCACTGGCTAAAGCAGGGAAATCATTGCTTTTTATACATTATACAATGGTAAAGTAGCCTGGACAACTGAAATTGTTGCTTTTAGAGGTAAATTCAAGTAATCATTTAAACTATAGAGAATTAAGAATGTTTAATCAAACAGTTCAGGTATTGGGAAAGGAGGGTCAAACCTTACATCCATACTTACACAAACTTCAGGTCCTGCTGAGTTCATTATGAATAAACATGTCAAAATTGTTCTGTAAGTTATATTCTCCTATAGCAGCAAACCTCAGTACAAACTGGGAGAACTTTCGTCATGCAGTCAATGGTTTCAGAAAGAGAATTTCAGATTTATAGTCACTAATAAATATGCAAATATGGAATTTATTTTTTTTTAACTAAATTACATGAAAGATTCTGTGGAAGCGTTCTAGAGAATGTGGGCCTGGTGCTGAATGGGAATACGGTCACAAAGATCAAGGAGAAGGCTGAAGTGATGATTGGGTTTTTTTGTCTGAGTTTTTGAGATGCAGGTTAGAGAAAATGTGAACAAAGTGGACATATGAAGCTTCATGGGCTGTGATGAGATGCTGCACAAGTGTTGAGGCAGCTGGCTGGTGCCACTGCAAGGTCATTGTCAATTTTTGAGCAGTTGTGGTGACTGCACAAGTCCTCAAGGGAGGCTGGGGATCCTTCCTCTCTATTCAGCAGTGGTGATACACATCGGGAGTGCTAGCTGCTGTTCTGGGCTAGCCAGTACAAGGGAGATGTGAACAAGTGGAGTGAATCCTGTAAAGGGCTGTGGAGATGGTGGAGTGGAGCCTGACAAATGAGAGGAGGCTGAGAGAGCTGTGACTGTTCATCCAGGAGCTGGAGGATACTCAAGGCGGGTATGATGCGGTACCTGCAGAAGGGTGCAAAGGAAGAAAACCAAATCCTTAGGGGTATCCAGTGACTGGATGAGAAGAAATGGGCACAAATTGAAATACAAGAAATTCCATTTAAGCATAAGGGAAAACAAAATCTTTTTTCCTTTGTGCACTGGGTTGGTGAAACACTCGAGCAGATTTCCCACAAACATGGGAAGCTGCTATCTATGGAGGTGTTCAGTATCTGACTGGACAGCTTGCTTGAGCTGACCCAAGCAGAGGCTTGGACCCAATGGTCTCAAGCAGTCCCTTCCAGCCTCCACCTTCTGTGGTTCTCTTACCTCTTAGCTCTTTAGACAGTTCACCCTCAATTGCATCTGTATTGGTTTTTTCCCAAAGCTCTCAGTTTTGGAGCATCTGGACACATAACAAGCATTTCACAAGAAAGATGGTGGAGTGGTGGGAGACCTGAAACAACTTCCTATTTGTTCCTTATCTACTGCATGGGATTGAAAACTAGCACACATTTCTCTTCGCAGTACTGCAATCTGGCTCCGTTCTTGCATATATGTTTAGTCATAGAGTGCTAAAAGAATCTGTATAAATAATCCTGTAATTAAACAATTCAGAATTTAACATCAATAACTAATTTAAAATAATTAACAAATATGGTAATAGAGCAAGTGTATAACCCCCTCTAACCCTGTCTTTCAGTCATGGCCTGTATATGAAGAAGTATTCAACAAAATGCATGAGCTTGCAGCATTTTTAGACCTGCCTCGTTTTCCAGATATAACGGACAGCTGCTTTCTTCATCCAGACATGCTGTGCATGAAGTACTTGATGGAAGCCAATTTACCTGGTAAATATTTTCCCTAGGCCGAACTGATAAAATTTTTCTGTGGCTTGTTAAACTTTAGCAAAAAGGCTTAAATTACTACTTCAAAAGTGCCTGCTCTTTTCCTTCTAATTTATTCCCATTTAAGCTTGAATTGAAAGATATTCTTTCTATAGAAAGCACTTTCATCAAACATGTAGAGTATGTAGTATAGGTCCAGATATGCAGAGGCACTCTGATGTTGGCTCTCTAAGGCTGTGGAGTGGATAGTTCATTTTAAATCTTTCAGTATCCATGTGAGCTAAGAGGCACCTGTTGTAGTCATGTGATGTATTAACTTTAGCTAAATGATGCATGGAGTTGAGACTCGATTGCTTAGCTCTGGAATTCTCATATGTAATAGTGATTGTATATTCTTTAACAAAGAATACATTTTATGTATTATATAATATTGTATATTACCATTTATTTTAATATTAATTGATGGTGTGTGATAGATCAGCTGCTGTCTCACTTGATTTATAATTTAGTTCTGAAATCATATATTGCATGAGTATTGACTCTTTTTGTCTATCCTAAAATTAAGTCTTGAATATTGACTTGTCAAAGAAAGACGAATATGTCCTAGTATGTGAACTGTCTGTTGGGTTACCATACTTTCTGTCAAATACCACTGTCACTGAGGATGAGTTACACAGACAGATCGCCTGTAATATTTTTCTTCTCAAAACATTCCAACAGTTCATAGTAGGAGGGAGGGAGTTACTGTCTTTTTTTGCAGTTAGTTACAATGAATAAAAGTGTTTGGTTTTTCTGTTTATTCACAATTGAATGAAAAGAAGATAACCAGCATGTTTAGGGCTAAAATTCCTGAGTAGTAATTCTGTTTTTGTAGTTTTATGCCAGTGTTGTGGTCCCATAGAGGATTACATTATTTTACAGATTGTGAAGTATCAATTGAATTTTAAAAAAGGCTACAAATTTGCCATTTTCAGACTTTTACAGAGAAATGCAAAGCTAAGTACTCTTTGAAAATACTGCAGAAGAGGGATATGTTGTCCTTTCCCCTCCAACTAAGATTTTGATATGTATAAGCATTTTCTAAAAAATTGAAAAAGGACTGCTGCTGTTGTCTAACAACTCCTAAAAAAAAAACAACAATGAATTGGCAGTGTTAAAGGACACTAAATACCAATGCAGTGACTATTTTATGTATCTGAAATAAAACGAAGTATGCTGCTAGTATTTATAAGGAAATTTCATTTCCACATCTTTTTTAACTTTTACTGTTACATGTGAGAGGATTAAAAACGAGTTCCTACTGAACTCTTTGTAAGCAACAAGAGAGTATAAGTACAGCTGGATTAAGGTTGTACTTAGTCATACATTGCTAACCTTTGTGGAATCTGATGGTGATGTAATCAACTCCTGTATTTCTTGCTGAACTGGAAGGGTGAGAAATTTGGGGGATTTGTATCTGTGAAAAATAAGCAGAGTAATAGGAGACTGTATAGATAGACTGCTGTATATCTTGTGGAGCTGCAGCTGGATCTCCCTGGCGGGTGCGATTGGGCTGCGCAGGGAAAGCCAGGTGTGACCTCTGCAGCTTTTGCTGGGGGAGCAGCAAGTGCTGCCCTGCCACACTCAAACTGCTCTCCATACCCAGGCAGCTTCTTTACTACCAGCCCCTCTTCCTCCTCTGTGCAGTGCTGATTCCAGCCATGGGTGTTTAGTCAACATGCAGGAAAAATGTTTGTGACAAGTTTTTTGAAAATATATTTATGTGGATTTGCAGTAGGCTTTCCCACAACAATGTTCAGGGTGATCTCACTACATTATTCAAGTAACATCAAAGCACTATTAAATATGTGATTTTTTTATTCTCCATATGAATATATAGTAAGTCATAAGTGTTTTCCGTGTAAGCACAGTGAAGGTTGCCTAGTATTTTTAAAAGTATCCAAAAATACTCCTCAGCCTGAAAAATATGGCTGTCAAGTGGCCCTAAAAGCAGTGTCTTCCTCAAATGGCCAACATATTTGCACTGTAAAAATATTTCTAGCTTGTCTTAACATTTTATATTTTTATTTATATTAATCAGATGAATTGCATAATTGGACTTGTCGAGTGGTGAAAAAGATTGGTATTGGAGAAGTGGATTTCCTGACTCTTACGCCTGGAAATAAGTCAACAAGAAAAGTGAAATATGATGTTCTTGCTGCAGCAGTTATTGTAGTTGTGCTCAAATTATTGTTTTTATTAGATGATCACTATGAATGGTAAGTGTACAGACAAATAGGTATTAACCCCCAAATTTTAAATATTGCAAATATTTAAATCCTTATCTTGGATTGTTCTTTCTTTAGAGGTAAATTTATACTATTGGAATTTCAGTTAAGTTCATTAGCTTTAACCATACACCTGAAGTTGTTTTAGACATGAAATATTACTTACTTTCAAAATTCATTGGATTTTACCTGAAACTTGAAATAAAATTAGGGTGTCATTTTTGTCAGTTGTATTTGAACTTCATGTGAAAAGTGCAGTATTTGGATCTACAAAACAGACTGATTTTTAAAATTTTTTTACAGGTTACTTTCAGAGTTTGCTGAAGAAAGAAATAAAAATAACACAGAAGGTACATAAATATTCTGGTAGAAGCAGTGTCATGATTTTGTAAATGAAACAGTTTTGTAATCAGGCTTAGAAAGACTTTTCTTATTGATCATTAAAATGTGTTTTTGTCATTCTTTAGGGGAAATTTTATTCAGAGAAAAGAGTAGATCCTGTTAATGTAAAAGGGCCTCAGCATACCTACATAATTCTTGTTGTTCTGCGTAGGGGAATTTGGTACACATTTTGCTGGGTGCCTCTCTGCTTCTGCTTGTGCATGTTTGCCTCAGTTTAGAGTTTTATGCTTGGTGGGTGGAGATGAATGGATACGCCATGAAGAGGGAACACACTTTGATCGTAAATAGCAGATACTTACTAGGGGCATCAAACCACATTTATGATAAAATCCAAACTTGTTTAGTCTTGTTAAATAAAATGTCTTAATGTGTAACATATTTCAGATGTAATCTAGTTTCTTAGTCCAAATAATCCTGAGAGAGTGTGGAAAAGCTAGCAGCAATTAAGATAGAGAAGATAATGGTGTGAACATGGTTCTTTGAGGGCAGAAAGACCAAATCAAAGATTAGAAATCTTCAGGAAGATGTTCCATGGCCTGATCCAAATCACAGTTGAAGATAAGGTCCAAGATGTGTTACAGTGGTTTATCTGTTAGGCCTTTTATCCAGTTTTAGGTCATTTTGACCCCTCTGTTGCTTTGTTTAAAATTTAGGTCCATAATAAAATTATGGTGTTAGTCATGTGTGAGCCCAATTACTGCTGTAACTAGAGACAGTCATCACTGTTAACTAAAACTGGTAATTTTCACATTCAAGCAGATACACAAACTTACAGTGGATTTTTTTTCCTTTTTACTTCCCTTGAAAACTTGAAGTACATGATAGTGACAAGAGTGGGGAGTTGTGCAACTGCTTTACAAGCTGAGGCTCAAAGCTATTAATGTCTTAATGGGGTTTCTCCCTTATTAACAAGTCTCATTGCCCTTGGGAATTAATAGCTCATTCTTTGCCCACTTTTTTACTTCAATATTTGCTAGCACAAATGATCCATATGCTCTGTTGTGTTGTCCCTATGCTTAAAATGTTGGGGTGATGGTGGGCAGCTGTGCAGAGGAGCTAATGTGAGAATTTCTGTTAGAGAGCTGATTAGTGCCAGAGCTCAAAACTGCTTCTGGCATTTTCCCAAAGTTAAGAGTGCTGAAATGAATAAGGGTTAATACTGAGTTTTAAAGATTCAATTTATGTTGACTCCATTCTCAACTATCCATTCTGTAGTCTTTTTTTTAATTAAAAAAGAGTATTTCAACTTCTACATTTCTTCAAGTCACACTGAAAGCAATACAATAGATAGTTGTAGTTACCTACTTTGCGTGTTCTGTGAACTGTACATACTCACAATACGGGTGTTGTTCAAATAAAACATTGTTGAGAGATATATAGATGTATATGTATGTGTATGTGTGTATCACAGAGCTGTGTATGTTCCAGTCAGCTCAGCTATATGGGTGTCAGACCAGCAGTACCGGCCAGGTAAAGGGTTATTACAGTGTAGCATCATGTCTCTGACAACAGCTTTGTGTGTGACAGATGCTTAATAATTCATATGAAGTTTAGCACAAATTTCTACCATCTCCCGCACTGCTCTCCCAACATTTTAGGAGTATTTACTTAAACCTGTGGGTTTAAGGAGCTGATAAAAGAAGTTGTATCCAGACCTTTGAATTTCAAGGACTACAGAGGGGTCTTTGCTGCTTTCATGTGTCTCTTGTTTTTTGAGACTATGTTTTTAGCATCTAGATATTCTGAGGCAGGATAGTGCAAATAGCAGAAATGCAGATAATACAAAAGGTATATGAGTTTGATTGTAAGAAGAGTATATTCACCTTCAGGAGAGTTTAAACAGCTGGCTGGCAGAGCTAAGCATGACACAAGCATTGCATGCAGTGCAGCTGGGGCGATGGGGAAATGCAAAGTCGGGTTAATTCACAATGCAGATATTCTACCCACAGGGAACAAGAGTTGATTATTTTTAAATATATAGATCTACATCATATTTCTGTTTGGAATTCTTACCCTTACTGTACCCAGCTGGTCTGCTTCAGTCTTGTGCCTCTTTGGAGGATCAGTGATAAAGGTGCTGCTATATATCCTATGCCTTCATGTTTTTGCATGTGCTGGTAAATACTTTTTCACATATCAATGAGTGAAGTTGCTGTGCTGAAAACCATGGGAGACTGATACAAAGTGGGAGACCATTGTCTGGTTTATCTTTCCAACGTGTAAGATGTCACGACTAGTAGGATAGACAGTGGGGAGCTGATGAAACTGTGTGAAATTTTATATCTGAGCTTCTTTGGGTTTTATTTAAACCTAAGCTTGATGTATAGTTTCATTAATCCCGTGAATTCAACTTTCAAACAGTTGAAGGCCACTTCACGTAGAGTGGAGAGTTAGTATATTGGGCAGAGAGGAGGTAGTTTCTAGACTTGCCTTTCCAGAAAAGAGGGAAAACGTTTGAATTGTGCTAAAACTATGAAATCTAAGATACAAGGCTTCTTTGCACTTCATAGGACATGCTGTTCTTTTACTCCATTTCTGCATTTCTCTTTCTTACAGAATTGTTAGAGCAAGTATATTTTCTTTAAGCACATAGCATTCAGGGTAGTTTGTATACGGGTGCAAGATGCAGGGTCTAACTGCTTGGAGACCACCCTCTCTGTCATTTCTTTCATTTCTTTCCAAACTAAAATGTGCATATTTTATTCAGGTGGTCCGTATTTTGAGTTCAAGAAGTGGTATGAGGTGGTAAAACAGTCCTTGGATGTGGAGCAAAAGAAATTGGATGAAGAAAGAGCCAAGTAAGAGGTTTTTAAGTACTTTTTTTAAGGTAGACAGTTCTACGTGAACTCCTGATCCCTACAGAAATAAAAAAAGTTAGAAATTTGCTCTACATATCCATCCACCAAGCTTGAGTGAATGGAATGATTAAATCACTGTCTTAATTTTCTATTTATACTCATAATGTTTATCCAGGTTATTAATTAAATGCTCACTTTCTGTGAAATATAGCTTATACAGCTGAACAGTTAACTGATTACAGTAGATCTAGGCTAACATGCCTACTCAGAAGACTTTGTAGATATGTTGAAGGGACAGTGGCTTTTAATAGCACTAACCATTGGGTTATTTTGATTTTAATTTAAAACTCTAGCAGTATTTGTAATAAATTATTATTCTTTTATTCATTTGCTCCAGCTTTCTTTTTGTTAATAATTCTTATGTCTCTTACTGGTAGGTATCTGTGGAGATGTGAAAAGCCATTGTTTTACTCAGTCAAGAATAAATCTAAAGTTCTAAAGAGAAGACGTGAGTAAACTTTGCTTGTTCCCAGCAACACAGAAATCTGCTCCAACTTTTCCCATCATAGAAAATCTTCAGCCCTGACTGATAACATTTACATCTTAAAATAGTTTGTCTCCTCTCTTTCATCCCTGGGTACAATTAATGTAGTACTATTTTACAACCTGTGGCTGGAATTTTTCAAACATGCACAACTGAAACTGCCTTTTCCGGTCTTCCTAACAATCTGCTGAACCACATCTCAGAATGAGTGCTCTGTCCTCATCTTGTCTAGTTTGCCAGCTGCCTTGATATCACTGTTCCTTGTGAGTTGTCGGTCTTCCATAGCTCTCCTGTCTGTTTCCTCCTTTACTTTCCGTATGCTTTGGTAGGAATATCCCAGTATGTCCTTTGGTAGGTCTTGCATGTCCCTCTTCTCTCCCACTCCTTCTTGCAACCTTCTACAGAAAGCAAGGAAGGCTTTACTTGAGCAGCCAGCTCAAGTCAGAGTGCAGGTACAGCTACTGTATTTTAGTAGCTCTGAAAGTACTCTGGAAGTTTCTGGGGTTTATGTTGACATAAAAACAAAGAAACAAAACAACAAAACCCCACTTGTCTGTAGAAATAAGGAAAACCAGAATTTTATTCAGAATTTTATTTTATTTCATTAGATCTGGAGTTCTTCATTCTACATTTTATACTATCAAGAAAACAGCAGGTATTTGGAGAGGGATATTAAATGTGGCAAGTGGTATTTTTCCTTTTGTATGCTCTTCCAGTTTCTGGAAGTGACTGGTTCAGGGAATTCTAAACAAGTTGTTTAATCCTATTTGGTTTGAATTACGCAGGTTGGATTTCTCCTTCAGGAATGCAGTGGGGGTTTTCTTAAGTACTTACTCTTCAAAATTCATTTGGGGTGATCCTGCAGTCAAGTCATGTTCTATGGAAAACCATGTTTATTTATTTATTTCAAGCTGATTATTTACTCAGATGCATTTATAGGAAAAGAGATTCCTTTTCTGGCTCTGCTTCTCTTGTAGCTAGAAGAGGAACACTTAGATTACAGAACTTTGTCATAATGTTGTGAGCAGAAATATCACATAATTGTAACTGGGCAGGATTAATCTTAAATGTACCATAGTAGAGACAGTGCTCTAGAACACTTATGTGCCAGGTACAGATTTTCAGAAACCTTCCTAAACCTTTGATTTTGATCACAGATTTTAGTGTCCTCTTGAAAGAGACTTCGCAGTCCTTGGATTACTTTAGGAGATTTTTTCCTGGTTTTAGGTGGTTTTTTTTCAATATATGAATGAGTTTATTTAAATACAGGTCATAAAAAGAAGTTAAAGCTCCAACAGTGTTTTTTAACCTGCTTTTTATCCTAGGGAAACAAGGCATAGGCAGTCATACACTATGTGCTGATCAATCATGATATCCTCTCTCCCTTCTCAGCCTCAGTAACTTAGGGAAGTTTGTTGTTCATTCGCTAGCAGTGGGCAAACATGGAGTGGGGATTTTTTGTTGTTGGGGTTTTTTTTCCAGTTCAAATCTGCACCATGGAGAGCTTAACCTTGAATCCATGTGTGTATGAATGTACTTTCTATCAGCATAAAAATCCCAGCAGTATCAAATGGATTTTACAGGTTTTACTCACAGAAACATTTTAGAGTGCCCCACTACTAATATCATTAGGTATGAAAGACATGGCATTTTGAATTGTTTCAAAATGTTTCACTAAAACCTGTAAAGAGGGTGGCAGAGAGAACATAGAGACTTCCAGGATTTCTCAGTCTTGCACACGGAAGTTTAAAGGGGAAAAAAAAGACATTTCAAAAGCACAAATACCTCATTTTGTTCTTGTTTTAATCACCTCTAAACAGTATTCTGATACTTAATACGTCTGCGTTTGTTTCTCTTTGCACAGAAATGGTTGTGAACTTACAAAATCAGTTTGGCAAGCTGTCTGGTTCAGTGCGACGTGCTGAAAAGCCAAATCCTTCAAGTTTTCAGTTAAGTTGGTCTGAAGAAAACACAGATGGGACTTGTTTTCACGGGCATAGCCTGAAGGGAGTTTTGCAAGAAAAATGTGGTTTGCTGACAGCCATGAACCCTGACTATTGGCTGTGTACAGTTAAACTATGTAATGAGAAGTAAGTGTTCACATTTTTGCTAAATACGTTTTGGAAAGTTCTCCTGAAAGTAAAGTCCCGTACATAAATTTTTGCAAATGACAAATGTAGAGTGTGGGCGCAGCTGTGTGTTCACATATAGTTACAATCGTGTAGAAAGGGGTGTGTGAGGAATGGATAGGCTCGGACTGTGAGTAGACGAATTGTAACATGAAGAGTGATCAAAGTGAGCTTATGAGAAGAGAGGAGATGAGACAAAATCAACAACTAGAGTCACATGGCAAGAGTAGCAACTAGATACAAATACTCACTTCATTTCATAGTGTTTTATAAAAAAACTTGTGGTGCAACTCTCCGGAGAAAGGGAAAGCAGTCCCATTTCTCTGCTCCCTGGCCTCTAAAAAAGAATACAAAATTAATTTTCTAAATCACTATACTGATGTTGTGATGGCCTTAATCACAATGACTTCTGGATCATTTGCCAGACTTTGCTTCTGCCATTGGTTGTATTAGGAAACCCAAATCCAGAAGAGGAATATACTGGTGAATATCAGTGAAAAAGATAACTCTGTAGCTGGCTTGGATTCTCTTGAATTTCTCATGTGTGCAATTGGAAGGCATTTTTTTGGAAAGGAGGTTGGGTTACATTCATGTGAAATGAGATTTCATTCGTCTGTTGAATAATATGTGAAGTCGTTATCAGGTATATAATTTACAGTGGCATTCAGAGATCAGTAGCCCCTGTGCAGTCTTAGCAATACACTCCTGATTTTTAAAACATTAAATTCCCCTTGAAAATAACTGGGTTTTACAAGTATGCAGTCTTTTCTGTCTTTCTGTAGATTTATTTGCTTATCTTTATTTTCCTTTTCACATTATTTTTCACATACCCACCGTGACAGAAATGGGTTGGAACAATGTAAGCACAGTGTTACATTACAAGAGCTTTGGTTATATGGATTCATTCTTTTGTATGAATAAGAACCTTTTTTCTTTTTTTTTTTGAAGGGAGTAAAGGTAATAATCCTTTTACCACAGATTTGCGTAGATCTTATGTACACATTGAATGAGTGGATATTTCAGTGTATGTTTGTGTGAATAATCTTCCATGCAAAGTCTGTTTTTAAGCCTACATTTTCATACGTAATATATTAAAATGTTAATGGCAAACTGTCATAGCCTTCATGAAACAAGATTTGAATTTTAATTCCTACCGGTTAAATTTCCCATTATATCATTTGCAATGCAAGTAGTTAATTATACATCTGACACTTACTTAACATTGGAAAACAACATCTCCTCCCTCAGATATGAGGGTTTATCCTCTGTATATGTAGAATAGAACTAAAAAAAAATCTTACAAATTCTCTTTCTCTAAAAATCAGCATGGTCTAACTGGACTGCTGAAATGCTTTAATCCTGGAACTAAAGTGTGATTACAGTGTCAGCAGAGCTGAGATCAGTCAAATGGTTGGTGAAATGCTTATACATTTTATTTTAAAACTTCCTGTTTTAAACTGGATTCTAAACTGATTTGCTGTGAAAGTCTTTAGATGACAGGAGTTGTACTTAGTGATTGTAAAGGTCTTTTCCAACCCAAAGGACTGTAGCATTCTCTACATGAGGTGTGTGAAAAATGTTGTAAAGCTTTTGGGGGATGTGAGGTAGGGCAGAGGATGGGATGTATGGCATGAGACACCTAGTTCCAGGTTTCAAATGTGCCAGGCTTCGGAAGGCTTTGAACAGACTGTGCTCCCTGAAGTGCGGCTTGCCTAGCACTCAGGATGGGTCTGGCTGTTCCTCCAGTTTGAGGTAAAATGTAAATGTTTGCTGGGCCAGAGGGAGCAAGCAAATGACTTTATAGTCTAGTAATTAGCACATTTACCCGTAAATTGGGACAGACAGATCCCAGTCGTTGTTCTGGTGAATATTTAAGACAACTGCTCTGGATCAGACACAGAGAACATTTTAAACTGCTTCTCCACATCCCAAGGCAATACTTAGTAAGTTAGAAGCATAGGGTTTATAGGTGAATAGCACCTAAGCCCCCATATCAATNTCTGAAGAAAACACAGATGGGACTTGTTTTCACGGGCATAGCCTGAAGGGAGTTTTGCAAGAAAAATGTGGTTTGCTGACAGCCATGAACCCTGACTATTGGCTGTGTACAGTTAAACTATGTAATGAGAAGTAAGTGTTCACATTTTTGCTAAATACGTTTTGGAAAGTTCTCCTGAAAGTAAAGTCCCGTACATAAATTTTTGCGAATGACAAATGTAGAGTATGGGCGCAGCTATGTGTTCACATATAGTTACAATCGTGTAGAAAGGGGTGTGTGAGGAATGGATAGGCTCGGACTGTGAGTAGACGAATTGTAACATGAAGAGTGATCAAAGTGAGCTTATGAGAAGAGAGGAGATGAGACAAAATCAACAACTAGAGTCACATGGCAAGAGTAGCAACTAGATACAAATACTCACTTCATTTCATAGTGTTTTATAAAAAAACTTGTGGTGCAACTCTCCGGAGAAAGGGAAAGCAGTCCCATTTCTCTGCTCCCTGGCCTCTAAAAAAGAATACAAAATTAATTTTCTAAATCACTATACTGATGTTGTGATGGCCTTAATCACAATGACTTCTGGATCATTTGCCAGACTTTGCTTCTGCCATTGGTTGTATTAGGAAACCCAAATCCAGAAGAGGAATATACTGGTGAATATCAGTGAAAAAGATAACTCTGTAGCTGGCTTGGATTCTCTTGAATTTCTCATGTGTGCAATTGGAAGGCATTTTTTTGGAAAGGAGGTTGGGTTACATTCATGTGAAATGAGATTTCATTCGTCTGTTGAATAATATGTGAAGTCGTTATCAGGTATATAATTTACAGTGGCATTCAGAGATCAGTAGCCCCTGTGCAGTCTTAGCGATACACTCCTGATTTTTAAAACATTAAATTCCCCTTGAAAATAACTGGGTTTTACAAGTATGCAGTCTTTTCTGTCTTTCTGTAGATTTATTTGCTTATCTTTACTTTCCTTTTCACATTATTTTTCACATACCCACCGTGACAGAAATGGGTTGGAACAATGTAAGCACAGTGTTACATTACAAGAGCTTTGGTTATATGGATTCATTCTTTTGTATGAATAAGAACCTTTTTTCTTTTTTTTTTTGAAGGGAGTAAAGGTAATAATCCTTTTACCACAGATTTGCGTAGATCTTATGTACACATTGAATGAGTGGATATTTCAGTGTATGTTTGTGTGAATAATCTTCCATGCAAAGTCTGTTTTTAAGCCTACATTTTCATACGTAATATATTAAAATGTTAATGGCAAACTGTCATAGCCTTCATGAAACAAGATTTGAATTTTAATTCCTACCGGTTAAATTTCCCATTATATCATTTGCAATGCAAGTAGTTAATTATACATCTGACACTTACTTAACATTGGAAAACAACATCTCCTCCCTCAGATATGAGGGTTTATCCTCTGTATATGTAGAATAGAACTATAAAAAAAAATCTTACAAATTCTCTTTCTCTAAAAATCAGCATGGTCTAACTGGACTGCTGAAATGCTTTAATCCTGGAACTAAAGTGTGATTACAGTGTCAGCAGAGCTGAGATCAGTCAAATGGTTGGTGAAATGCTTATACATTTTATTTTAAAACTTCCTGTTTTAAACTGGATTCTAAACTGATTTGCTGTGAAAGTCTTTAGGTGACAGGAGTTGTACTTAGTGATTGTAAAGGTCTTTTCCAACCCAAAGGACTGTAGCATTCTCTACATGAGGTGTGTGAAAAATGTTGTAAAGCTTTTGGGGGATGTGAGGTAGGGCAGAGGATGGGATGTATGGCATGAGACACCTAGTTCCAGGTTTCAAATGTGCCAGGCTTCGGAAGGCTTTGAACAGACTGTGCTCCCTGAAGTGCGGCTTGCCTAGCACTCAGGATGGGTCTGGCTGTTCCTCCAGTTTGAGGTAAAATGTAAATGTTTGCTGGGCCAGAGGGAGCAAGCAAATGACTTTATAGTCTAGTAATTAGCACATTTACCCGTAAATTGGGACAGACAGATCCCAGTCGTTGTTCTGGTGAATATTTAAGACAACTGCTCTGGATCAGACACAGAGAACATTTTAAACTGCTTCTCCACATCCCAAGGCAATACTTAGTAAGTTAGAAGCATAGGGTTTATAGGTGAATAGCACCTAAGCCCCCATATCAATGTACAGTTTTTTTATTTAAAAATTGAAACTTTATGGTATTTTAAACCAAATTTGAGGCTTATCCAGAACAGGATATTTTTCCAACCTAACTTGCTGCACTTAATGTTTACATAGCTATCTCTGCAGCTTGTCCTCTGTGTCATCTTTTGTTTGGTCTGACACTTGCTACCTGCAAGTCTGGTCTGCTATTTTCATTATATAGTTCATCAATAAAATCACCTCATCATTTTCATTATATTTTCACCACAAAAGCTACAAAATAATTAAGCAGAAGGCTGCTACAGCACTAATTACTTTCTGTTAACCTTGTCAGTGTTTACTCCAATGTTTCCTGTGTTACTCCATTGACTTAACTTAGCTTTTCTCTCTTCTTTCTAGACACGTAATTCGTATTTGGTACACAAAGGCAATGGACAATAAATGAATGGGTTATTATCCCATGACATAGAGTCAGGAAAATGAGAGGGGAACCCCATGGAGAGAGAAAAACAGAGTAAAGAGCCTGAGGTGTCTGAATTAGATAGTCTTAGAAATTTTAAAAATAGGATGAGGTAGTCATTTTAATACTTTGCTACATTTGCTAAAAGCTGGAAGAACAAACAGTGATTCCATTTAGTCCTGAAAGGCAAAGAACATATTCTTTGCCTGGTTGAGTAAGATCCTGATTCATAGTGCAAGAAGCTATACTGGCTCTTCCTTCTTACTGTGTTTGCACCAGCTCTGAAGATGTCTTGGTCCAGTCCTCTACTTCAGGGTTTTGCAGGAGTGGATCACTTCATAGAATCAACACTGAAAACTAGAATTATGATTTCTGCTGTTGGTAAAATGTAGAGTTTGCCTCTAATTACAGTTAAATGTATAAATGCTAGCTAAATAGTAAATGCACCTGTAATTTAGGGCTTTTATTTTCTTCCCATTTCTTTTCAGATTGTGTGGCCATCTGGCTCATTACAGAGAAGTGGAGTTTCCCCAGAGTTACCATTTTGTTCTAGGGTTATTCTCCTTTCTTCTGAGGATTCAGCCCTCTTATATCCATGATGAGGTGTGTATGATAGAACATAAACTTTTTAATAAAAAACTCTATAAAAAACTAAAATACAACACAGTCCTAAGGAAGTAAAAAAGGCCTAAAAACCCCAGTATTAAACCCATGTAAATTGGTTGGATCCCAAATTATGGTAGTACATCTAAACTTACACTGATTCTTTTGTCTTGTGGACATTTTTTGTTATGATAGTAGTGCTGAGACCTACTACTGTACTACAATTTTAGTGTCATTTTATCTATAATTTAAGTCACTGATACTGGGAAGGAAACTGCCAAGAAAACTGTTAATCACCATTTATTTCATTATTTGCATCAGAGTTAACAGGAAGTTGTGGAATTACCATTTTTTTAGGGCGTAATTGTACATACTTTGAGTGTATTGGACATGACATTAGCATCTAATTACATTGTGAGATTTTGCAATTAAAATATCTATTTTTTTACCTACCATTGTATGACAGTAAATATATTTCTAGAAAATAATGTTTATTTTGTTTTTAAATACTATGTTAACAAATAAAAGAAGCGGTTGATGTTTACATTGCAGTGAGTTTTTTCTTTATTGTTTCTAAACAGACATTCCAGTTGTTCTGGAACAACTCTGGCGCTGTTTTCTACATTTCCTTGCATCCTGTATATTTCCCAGTCTCTTGTTATGCCTGAGCCTCTCATTCAGGTTAACACCTTTCAGGTCCGTGTTCCACTTCAGGCTTCACAGATTTTGCAGATACTTTTCTACCTCGTGTGAAATCTGATCCTATTTCTTGTGCAGCAGTAACTGCCAGGTCCTCCTGTCGTTCTTCTTTTGCAAGGCTGCTGTTAAAGCCTTGAATTTCTTCTGACCACTTTATAACCCAGCATCTTCAGCAGTTGGTGCCCTGGCCATTCCACCAGTTTCTCATGCTCAATCTTTATGCACTGTGTTTATATACTGTCCCAGATGACATCTAAATGAAGTTGGGTGCTGCCACTACATGAAAAACACCATAACATATATATACATACGTTGAACTGAGATGCTGTGTAGATATCCAGATGAATAATGATGCTTTCAGCTGAATGAAATTAAATTCATCATTTCCAACCATCAGTACAGAGTATAGAAATTCCCAAATCTGTTTGGTCAAAACCAAAACCAACGGCTATTTCTAAGCATTATTGTAATGAAGAAAAATGATGCCTGCAGACTTGACGAAGAGTAATGACTTCCTCCCTGAGCAAGGGCTTCAGTGAGATGTAATCTGGGAGGGTAATCAGTTCAGCAAGTAGATTACAAAGGGTTTAAAATCCATTGCAGTTCAATCCATGAAGTTGTTTAAAAATCGGGAACAGGTGAATGATAGTAGAGGTGATGCTCTGCCCTACCAGTCCGGAGCAAGTGGTAAAGTGGTATTTCACATACAGGTAGGGCAGACAGGACTATTGAAGGTGAGTTTTAATAGTTACATGGAAATACTGGCAAACCAGGAGGCTTCTCTGGCTCAGTAGAGGCATGAGGTAATATGGTGTCCTGATTTGGGGTGACACAGAAGACATGGGGTGAAAGCTTTTACTTTTTCAGGTATTTTAATTAGTTATTGTAGCACAGGGATTTAGAACAATGGTTCTATAAAGTGACTAACATGCAGATGGGAAGGTATCATTTTAGCCATACAGAGCTAAACTGTGCTTGATGTGGGAAGAGGAAAAAGTAGACTGAATTATGACTTGGTGTATGTGTTAAGAGATTTCATAAGTGGGCACAGTTTAGTATGTCTAAATCTATGGCCACACTGTGCTAGATACCTCAGACTTCTGGTGAGGTGTGTCTGAACTGATGTTTACATTAATGGACTTGGAACATTCCAGTTTAAATCTCTTGTGTCTAGTGTCTGTGTTTTAAAATTAGCCATTACCTATTATGTTTGACCTCACCTGAGTGAATTACTAATATTTGTAAATATTTGGTAAAATTATTCTCTGTACTTTTCTAGATGAGTATTTGTATCAGTTAAAAATGTACAGAAATGTAATACACATTGTCACTCTTTTCAACAGCGCTGGCTCAAACAACTGAAAGTGTCTCATTGTTTTTACTGTAATATCTATTACAGTTTTGAATTAACTATCTAAAAGACACCTTGGTATACATAAAGGATTAATTTAATTCAGAAGCCTTTATTTGAAAGACTTACGCACTTAATTATAGGTATAGCTTTCTTTTAAAACTACTGTAGTAGTAAAATTTGAGCTTCATAAATTAAAAATACTGTGTTCATTGTTACATTGTTACAAACGTAAGAAAGCTCCCTTAGATGTTAGACTAAATTAAGGCTGTACTTTAATAAAACTGGCATAAAGCTTGCAGTTAATCATCAAGAGCCATGTGCCTTCTGGACACACAGGCTAAGAGTCAGATTTAAAATAATGGGTGTGCCCTAAAAATGCTTTATGTTAGTTCTATCCAGTTTAATCAATCACCAGCTGTGTTGGAGTGATGGTGTTTAAGAAGCTGGCGAGGCACAGGAGTGCTTTATCTGCAGTGAAGTGCAGTTGAGCTCTCCTGGGACTCCGAATGCAGTCAGTAGAGCCCGGAGGCGGAGCCGCGCCGCGGAACAGAGAGCTGCCGGCATAGCTGAAGGGCAGGGTGTCTGCACAGCCCAGCACTTCCAATCCCCTCCTCTGTCGGCTTGGAAATTACAGCTCCTTTCTGTAACTCTTTGCTGAAAGCGTCCAGGTAAAGCTCAGCGAGTTGTTTTTTTTTTTGCTTACTCCCTTGGAAGTTTTGAGTAAAAGAGGCTCCCCTTGTTTAGCTGCTTACTCTAAAATTTGAATGACAGTTCTTAAGTATATAAAGGCAAGTGGGGTTTTAAGAATAAACTTTTAAAACAGTATATACTGAGAAGACTTAATGAACTACTATCTTAGACAATAGCAAATCAGTTATTCTAAGACCTTTTGCCTTCTAAAGTGAATTTAGTCTTTTTCCTAGTTTATGTGTTAGGGAAAAAGTGTGTTTAAGTGGGCAAAAGTAACCTTGCTTTATGAATTCTCCTAAATGCAACCTTCCTGTTGTTTTGGTGGAGAAATATGACAGATGTCTCATTTTCTTTTGAAAGGCAGAGCCTTCAGCAGAATTGGTATTTTACCCTTACTAGTTTTTCACTACCTCAGTGTGTCTGTGTTCTTAGTATCAACTTAGTCTCACTCGAATACATTTTTGTTTTCAAAGTTTTTACTATTGTCTAGACATGAAGGAGGGGTGTTTGACTTACACAGAGTGACGGCCTTGAACCTGATTTAACCAGAGAATGAGAATTGGCAAAGCCCAGTGCCTGTAAGCAATGCTAATCTAATTTATTTGCCATAGTGTATTGCATGGGCTTCACTAGTTACATCTTTTTGAACCTGTTTTTAGCACAACTCCTGAAACAATTGAGTGTAAAAGATTTAAGAAAGCTTCATGCTGTATTGTAAGCAAGGCAATGAGTATCTTGCTTTCTCATAACTTCTGGAAATCTCAAAAGTCCCTTCCTCAAATGACTTTTCTCCTGTTTTGGACAAATAAGACTTCTGCTTGTTCTGAATAAAACATTACTTCAGGATATTGTAGTAAGTTGTCAAGAGGATGCTCTTGCAGTGCTGGGAACAAAAGAGCCAAGACTCACAGGGCTTTTGGGACAGGTAAAGTCTGAAAATGTTAAATCCCCAAATAAGGTGTCTGTCCCCTAGCTCATCTGTCCTTTCCCCATGTCAGGTTGAGTAAGTTTTATTCTTCACAGGCAGAGAAAAGTCAGGATAACTCTGTGTAATTAATCTTCTATTTTGATCCAAAATGGAATGGGCTTCTCAGCACATATGGTTGTACATATTTCCTGGCTGAGCATGGTAGTGTGTGGGTTGGTTACAGCAGTGTCTCTCACTGCATTTGTCCTCGTGCTAAATGCAGGATGCTTGCTTTCCAGCATCTCCTCCACAGTTACTGGTCCTGTTGCTCCTCATGTGTGAAGCTCTTTGTTCCTGGCCAGGTTAGATGAGGGGGAGCATAAAGGGGATGCCAAGACATGGAAACAGGCATATGTGAAAGATTTCTCACTGCTGCTTTTGCTAGGATGCTGCTGAAATGGTGAACAAGAGTGAGTAAGTATTACCAGAACAGGAGATGGAAGCTGGTGTCCTCACCTGAGGTGATTGCTGCCTTTGTACAACTGCTAATGGCAACATTTCCAGAGCCAGAACACACCTCCCCCATCCTTGGCATCCACACTCTGCCTCCAGCAGTCCATCAGGTGATTTTAGAAGAAAATACAAGCACTTTCTTCTGATTATCTCATACGGCTGCTCTCTGTTGTAGAAGTACTCTCTGTCTGCTCCTAGACCACCCCATTGTCCCAGCAGTGGCTTTGCTCACCTGCTGCAGATGCTGCCATTGCCTCGTGACAATGCCACCAAGAGTATTCAGTGCCTATGTTGCGATCCTGGGGTGCTTCTGTCGTGCTGTGTTGATACAAAATTGTGGCAAACTGCTGTCCTGAACTGCAACCCGGGGCATTGGTAACTCCTGACTGGGCAGCTGCATGGCTTCTATGCTGTGGAGCAAAGTGGATTGGGCAGGGAGCAGTGGGCAGCAAAGGACCTGCACACGCTGTTCTCTCACTACACCAGTGTGGGCGCGTGTGGCAGGACCTATGGATGCAGCAGGCAGTCCCAAAGGAAGCACAATATTGAGCGGAGATGATAAATGCTCAGTGAAACTGGATGACATGTTAAAGATTTTATTGTCAATAAAATTTTAGGTTTCAGGCTGACTTTTTTTTGATATATAGGCTGCTGCAAAGTTGGTGAATTTGTATTGTAGCAAATTCAGAGTATCCTCAGTCAGGCTGATGGAACTTGACCCTGAATAGTCCGTATCCTTTTAACAGTATCTACATTATCTTGAGGGATAAATACAGAATCAAAAGGAGAATCTTTAAGGAACGTTTGCAGTATTGCATATAGGGATATGACTGAAGTGGAAAACAAACTGTTTCTTTGTTCTGTATTTCACACATTATGCTTGCATTTATTACTTTACCTTTCCCCCCCCAGCTTTTTCCATCTCTTTCTTCCAAGGCGTTTCCAGCTTCCTTTTCCACTGTCACTTGTCTATTTCTTTCCACTGTGCCTTCTTTCGCCTCAGTTTTCACTGAGTTTATGAAAACTCTGTCTGGGCTTTTCTTTTTTAGCTCTTTGATGCCTTCAGGCTTATTCTGCAGCGGTCAGTGATCAGCTTTGGGCTCACTTTTCCAGGTCTGTCCTTAGCAACCACAGGCGTGTTGGCAGAGAAGGAAAGCTTGCCTGGTGTGCTGTGTAAAGGAGAGCAAAGGAGCTTCATTGCTCTTTACATTCAGCTCTACAGCCTAGCTGTTGTATCTTAGGGGTTCAGATTAAGCAAAAAGTATCTTGTTTTGACTCCTTGCCGTGTTTTGTGAAATCAAAAGTACTGCCACAAACCTGATGCAACTTGTTTGTTTATTACACAGGTGTGAATGACCAGAGCATGTAGATGATAATTATCAGGTATGAGATTTTAAACCCATATTTGTTAGGTAAGTCATAACAGTAGCTAATTCCTGTCCAGAATAAGTCCCAGTTTCTCTAGACAGCGATGTGAAAAGACAGACTGGGAAGAGGGGCAAGCATGATGGGACAGTGCTCAGCCCAATGGGTGCCAGTGGTGTATAAGTGTGGTGGAGTTCCTTGCATGTTTTGAATGGGATTCATTTAAAAGGAAACGAATGCATGAAGAGGGGAAGGAGGATGCTGAAGGAAGGGCTAAGGCAGAGGGAAAGGTTAAGGGAAGGGCATGAGAGGTTGAGGAGAGCAGTGAGTTCGAGGTGAAAGGGCTGAGTGAGGGAAGAAGTTGAAGGGAAGGCCAGTCAGCACAGGGCAAAGGAAGTCCTGTCAGCGCACTGCCGCACCAGGCTGGCGTGGCTTTATACCCCAGCCAAAGCTCTGCTAAATCCCTTCGTGCTTCTTGCCTGATTTTACTTGGTGATGCAACCCAGTTAGTGACATCACATAAATACACCTACAAGTGGTGTTGCAGAGTCTAGATTGTGACCGGCAGATTAGTCAGTGGTGTCACAATCCGGTGTTTATATCATTGTCTCCTGAATGTGGAAGTGATTACTATGGCGATAACCAAGTTTTCATCGGTGGATCCGGCTGTTAAGAAAAGGCATCCCTTTTGCAGAGACAAACAGCTTTGAGTAATTTGGAATAAAATCATGGTAAACTCAAGTTAAGTAGAAATATCAAGCGTGGCACATCACTAAGATTTTAGCAATTGGGGTGCAATATAAATGACTGAACTCCAGCACATCCTGCATCTGGGTCACCTATGGCTACAGGGCAGTATTATATTTTATTTGTAATGAAAAGTGTGCACCTGTGCCAAAGAGCAGCAATCACATCTGCACATCCCAGAATTCTATGAAGAGAAGCAGGGAGCATGAGGAGTGAATGACACCCAAGAAAGTCAGTAGTCCTTCCCAGTACTTGTGATTTTGAGCTGGTTTTGTAATTTGTATCGGAAACAAAGCAAGTTATACTTGTTTGGAAAAATGTAAATTTCCAACATCTTAATCAGATGACAGTATTTTTTTCATATGTGAGATCAGATAAGAAATTTCTTCTATGTAATCTTGAATTAGATTTTAAAGACAGGTTAAAAATATAGAATGCTTTTTACCACATGTCCTAAAGAACAATTTACATCAGTTAATTTCACTTTGTAGAGCAAGATACTACTTCAGTATTGGTATTTATCTTTTGCCATCCTAATGGCAATGTTTGGAGATCCAAACAAAGCATTTTGTTTCTAGAACACTAATTGTAATCCAGTCAGGGGATATTAAGCAACTTCCAGGATTAGACCCTTAGTTAAAGTTTGTCTTCTTCAGTTTCATATTTCCTTCGGTTGGCTGGTTGAATTGTCCTTTTATAATTTTGCATTGGAGTATATCCTGTACAAATAGGGAAGAGATTTTGACCTGGAAGGAGAGACCTCTTATTAGTGAGCATACTTTTAAATTACAGTAGCTATCTGAAGGATCTTGACATATGATAGATAGCACTGTTGCTATATGGGTTTGATTCAACTTGTTACTTAGACAAGCAACCTCCCACCCTTATTTCTCAAGGAGAAACTGAAGATCTTTCTGATTTAACTTCATGCATGCCACTTTGGATAAATCTGATGTGTTTGTGATGTTGTTGCTGGTGTTACCCTGGAGCATTTTGATGCAGTTTCAGCACTAACCGCATTGTAAATGTCCCTTGCTCCTCAAACCCGGGTTCATCTGCGAGGCACCGAGTGACACATGGATCTGCTGCCCTTTAGCAGCTGGTGCAGTGCTCGTGCAAATTCACAGCATCAATTAGGTTGGAAAAGACCTCTGAGATCATCGAGTCCAGCCTATGACCACACACCCTGTCAACTAAACCAGAGTATCACATCTTGTCTTTTCTTAAAAACCGCCAGGAAAAGGAGTCCACCACCTCCCTGGGCACCCCACTGCATTGTCTAATCGCTCTTTCTACGAAGAAATTCCTCCTAATGTCCAACCTAAACCTTCCGCGGCGCACCTTAAGACTATAATAAAGACAATTCATATGATTGTGATGAGTTTAGATTTTCCTAAAAGTGGGCGTAGTACATGAAAATAAAGTCATATAGGGTGGGAGAGAGGAAGAAGGGAACCCCATTTTTAGCGCGAGAAGGGTCCCAGTGCGCTGCCGGCGCAGCGCCGCTCCCGGGCTGTCCCCTCGCTCGCTCGGGGGCTCTGTCCCGCTGCCGGCCCGGCCCGCGGAGCCCCCACAGCGCCGGCCCCGCCCCCGGGCCCTTCCGACCAATGGGGGAGCGGAGGCACCGCCCCTCGACCCGCGGCAGCCAATGGGAGGCGCGGCGCGGCGCGCGTCCACCTGCGGCTGCGGGAGCACCTGAGCGGGCGAGAGGAGCTGACAAAACCCGTCGGAGCGGCGGGTTCGCGGCGCTGCTCCTCCCGACCCGCCCGGCCAGTCCTGCCGCCCGCTGCCTCCGCCAGACATGACACAGGACTACGACAAGTGAGTGAGCCGGGCGGGGGAAGAACTACCGCGTCCGGTCCGACCGGTGCTGCCGCCCCGCCGGGGGGCTGCGGCGAGAGGGGCTCGCCGCCCGGGGGCCGGGCCGGGGAAGCCGCTCTCGTGGGGTCCGCCCCCATCGCTTCTCTCTCTCGGAGGAGTACCCGGAGGCTGCGGCGGGGCGGTGCGGTGCGGAATGGCGGGNCGTCGGGAGGAGCTGCCGGGCCGAGGGAGCCGGGCTAAGCCCCCCGCGCCGCTGCCCGGCGGCCGCAGCGGCCCCCATGGACTTCTACGAGGCGCATCCCTCCGGCAAGGTGGACTTCGGCAGGTAAGGGCGGCTGCCGGCGAGCTCAGCTGCCGCGACCCCGGAGTAGCCGAAACTGGGTGCTAAAAGAGTTAAACTGAGCTCGCGGTGTGTGTATTCTGTAACTTTGTGGTGTTGAATACGAGACTTCGCCTTCAAGCGTATCCCGGGTTGTGTTTGAGGACTCGGGTCTGCTGCTGCACTTGTAACCGTGTCCATCTGCTGACGGTGGCCGTGGACACTTAAGCCCCAGAAAATGGGGTAACTCTGAAGTGATTTGATTTCAAGAACCCATTATAAAACTTCTGTATTTTATATGTTCAGTGACTCAAATGCACTCATTTCCTAGGGAATACGTAGGATTTTAAACCCGAGTTTTTGTTTCAATATGCTACTTTCAAGGAAGAAGACTCCAATACAGCAGCTCACTAACTCATGCCTATGATTAGGATTTTTCATAGGTGTTTTTATTTCTAGTGACACTTAGTGGATGAGGCCGTAGCAATTTGGGTACATGCACTTTGCTTTTTGGGCATGCAGATGCCAGTGACAGAAATCCTCTGTGCTGCCTTAGCATTAGAGGTGTACTCTGTGCAGGAGCAGGCATAGCACGGCTGGGCAGCTCTGAAGGTCGCCAGGTAAATTGCAGGGTGAGGGACAGGACGGCTGGTCTCGGATCAGTGAAGTAAGGAGGAATAGTTTCTGTGGTCTGAACAGAGAACATCGCAGGCTGGGGAAGCCTCGCAGGCAAAGAGAGTGTCTCTGCTTTTTGTAGTATTCCTCTGCTTCTACTGTGGTCACGTAGAAAGTAAAATTGGGAAATTATTAGAACTGCTGTATGAAACTTACTTTCTGCCTCTGCTGGATGCCTACTACTCCGTCAGCAGATCAGCATGCCAGTTGTCTTCCAAAACTGAGGAAAAACCATGTTTGCCTTCTCTTATTAATATGTTCTCATTTTTCTGAGAGAAGCTGTGGTTCTCTGAAAGGAGTGAGTTCCTGCCAAGCACTGCACTCTTCTTGATAATTCTGCAGATAACTTTTTCTATGCTGTTTTAGGTAGGTGGGTTACCTGTAGGGCATTGTGCATTGAATTTGGGTGTTTCAATGACAAAGAAATAACACAAAAATAGGTAGGTTTTGCACTTGCTAGCCTTCTGGTTAGTTGCTGCTTTTGTTCTCAGTATTTTGGTTCTCTGATGATTTTCTCTTCCCATGTGAGTACTGTGTTGCTGGAGGGAATCAGCTTAGTGGTCTTGTGAGTTCCAGCAAGGCTGACTTAGCCCTTCAGCTTGGGAGAGATGGATCAAGGGAACTGCACCCAGGTTACTTCAGTTGCCTTTTTCTTTACAAGTGAGTTTAACTGTAGGATTTTCCCATTTGCTGTGGATATTTGAGGTTTCTTTTATCACATTGTATGAGAACAGGAGCTTGTACCATGTTCCAAATTCTGCTTTTTCTTCTGTGGGTGGCCTCACTTTGATAGAAAGTAGCTGTCCTCAATACAAGAGGTATCTGCCTTTGGATGTCTGTGTCAGTACACAAGTATGCATGAAGAGCTAAAGAAAGGGCTTGGTGCAAGAACTTGTCCCTTTTGTCATTTTTGTTTGCTCTTCTTCCAAATACATAATACTGATTTATAGCCACGAAGTGCTCTTACAAGTCCTGGAAACTCCCACTTGCTTTCAGTGCCTTCAGCTCAGCGAGGTGACTTGTGTAACTGATAAAGCATCGAATGCGTAATTTGCTTTGCAATCTTTTTGGTAGAAGGTGGTGATAAATGTAGGATACTGCTAAGCTGATTATAGTGATTAGAGTATTTCACAACTTTCTATTTCACAACTTTTTGTATTTGTAGTATATTTCAGTCTCTGAATGTATCTGTGTAAATAGATGAAAAGAATAATTCCTTACTAGGAAAAGGGTGTGAAGGTGGTGGGCAGCTGCTTTTTGTGGGGTTAGTTGTTTTAAAATAATTACTACTTTTTTATTTTAAACTATTGCCAATTCACTAGAAATGTCAAGTTTGGGATTATTAAGGAAAATAAAAAAGCCTCCCCTTCTCCCCCAGCCCATCTGCAGTAAACTAATGTTAAACTTGTACTGGAAAGAAAACTGAGCTGGTTTAAAAGTCAGATTTAGACATTAGCTTGAGCTGACTTAAAAAATGAAGCATATATTTTACCAGCAGAACCAAAAAAATACAAAGTTGTCTAGGCTGGCAGGACAGCATTTTCTACGTGTCTTGCTTTTGTTTGTGGACAGAATGTCCCGAGTCATTTTGGAGTCCATTTGTTCCCAGTAATCTCCCCATGTTCAGAGTAAATACAATTTTTTAATATATACTATAATATAAAGGGAATAACTCAGATTTTTTCTTTTTCTTCACTCATCTGAATGTGTTTCAAACTAGTGTGATGGATTATTTCAACAGTAACCAGGCCGTAAGTTTTTTTATTTCCCTTGTCAGAAAAAAAGACTGCCAAATTGATTTGAACACCCCTTTACCAATTTCCCTATGTCATCTGTAACTAATCAGTAGCTTCTGGTGGTGTTTTTAGATATATTCTGAGCGTGAAGACACTTGAAAGCACTGGAGAAAAGAGATGTTTCATTAATGCACATTTTCTATTTCCACATGGGAACTGGATCAGGTTATAGCTTGGCATTATTACATAGGATGTGCTGGAGGCTCTGTAGGTGGTTGGCTAGTAAGTGTATAACTCTTTCTGGGTTGGATTCAGAACATGAGCAGGTCGGGTGTGCTCTTACTTGGCTTTGCCTTTTTGTATAGGCTGGTGTAATCCATCTGAGTTTGGTCAAATTAATCCTGATTTACACTGAGCATAAGTAAGATCAGAATTAAGTTTCTGGGCTTTTTGTGTTGACTAATCCTTGCAGTACACTGAATCTGTATATGAACCCCATGAAACCTGGGCAGCTAATTTTGAAGAACTTTAGGAATGTTTCTCGTGTTCTAACAGGTGGCTTTTTTTTTATTTCTTCTTCTTTTATGATTCAAGTAAAAGACCCGTGTTGGTTCTTCAGAATGATTCTCTCTACTCTCAGAGACGTCCTTACACCAATGAAGATGAGGCCTGGAAAACTTTTCTTGAAAATCCCCTCACAGCAGCTACCAAAGCTATGATGAGCATCAATGGGGATGAAGACAGTGCAGCTGCCCTCGGACTGCTCTATGATTATTACAAGGTAGATCGGCATGGGTTTGCTCTGGCAGCTGGCAGAGCTTGTGTTCCACCTGTGGAAAAGGTGTCATTTGCTAGAGGATTTTACAGAAGCTGTGAACAGATCACAAGGACTTTAAACAATGTGGGTTTTAAATGGAAAAAACCCTACGCCTCTCTTTCTGAAAATTTATTTTGAGCTCAGTAAAATAATATCCCCTAGATCTTGATGTGAAAGTTAAGTAGTACTTTGCTACTTTTCAGCTTGAGTAGCACTTTTTCTGTTGACCCCAGGTTTTGGAAGAAGCAGTATGTTATAGACATAGTCATAAAGAATGATACTTTAGGACTATATCCCTGTCTCAATAGAAATATACATGGAGAAATAAACTCTTCTTTTGCTCACGTGGTCCCTATTCTGGTGGACCATTAGCTTTTGCTGGGGCTTTGTTGTGTTACTTCAGTCTCAGCTGATACTAAGTTTAATACTTAGCTGATACTAAGATACAATTACAGGTTTTTGGTGGTGTGTGTGGCAGAAGTGTCCACCTGAAAGAGCTGCTGTCTGCATCCCTCTAACCCTCAGCAAACTTCATCTGCTGTAATCTGCTAATCCTTTGACAGCAGTGATTGTCTTCCCCAGTGTTCACAGTCTGTTCTGAGACATGTGCCTTCCCAGATCCTCACAGCTGAACTGAGCAGTCAGAGAACATTCTGGTCTGCATGGGGTGCATTTTGCTGAGCTTTGTTTCCCAAATACCAAAAGTATAAGCCAGAGTAGTTATCTCCAGCCAGGTCAGTGGAGACCAGCAGGCATTTCCAGGCAGGGAGGGGTCCTGCTTGTGTTGGATGCCTGTGTTATGGTGGCCTGGCTCACCAGGTGGAGATGCTTGTTTTTGCTTTGCTGAGCATGCAGGAAGGCCAGAAAGCTGACTTGGCTCTCCTGCCTGGCACTTTGGCTTGTGTCTTTTAACAGTAGTGAGTGCAGTTGCCAGCCGCACTTACGTTCTTCAAGCACGAGGAGAGATTGCCTGGTGCAAACAAAATCCTTGTCTACCCTTTTAAGAGCTGAACATGTCTTACATATCAAAATATTCTTGTAATGCTTAATATGGAGATTAACACTCCACACACAGGACAAAATGCCACAGACTCACTGATGTGAATGTTATTCAGCTAGTTTTGTGAGAAAACTGGCTTTCTGCTTTGTGCTTGTGCTTGCTATGCTTTTGGGAAAAAAAAAAAAACAAAACAACAACATACTTTCACCAGAACAGTTTTAATCCACAAAATCAATTTCGATTTCTAAACCTGTAGATTACAAAAAGAACGTTGATGTTGATCCTTCATGCTTGGCAAAGCAGAAGGGATTTGCTGTACATTAATGCCTAATTCAGGGTTTCCTCTCATGTTTGGATATCAGTGGGTGTACAGAAAAAATCAGTGGAAGAATAAGTATGCTGCACGCTTGGGTAAAGCAAAATGGCTGGAGGTTGAAAGATTTATTGAGGGCTGTTATGGAGTAATGTTATAGAGGGATGACGTCAAGGCATTTCTAATACTCCCCCTCTGCATATTAAAGGTGGCTGATGAGATCACCTTCCTATAAAAAAAGCCAAAACAGTAAAGCCAAACAACTTCTGTTTCCTTCCGTATGACTACTGGGCTTGCTCAACCGGGGTTAACAAGGCCTTATAGGAAACAAAATTTTGATAAAAATTTGTTTGGAGGTATAAATGCAGCTTGGAAAACCCTTGCTTTTCGGTGACTAGTTAGTGTTGGCCTTCCAGCAGTCTCCAACTAGAAGTTCTCTAGATTTTGCTGGTTACTTTGGGAAGTCTAGCACTTCTGGTATTTCTGGGGATTCCAGGTTATGTATAAGAACAAGGGCATAGTTTTCAGTCAGGGCTGTAGAGAAGAATGTTGTTTGTGCAGGGGTGCCCTCAGCCTCCATGTTCCTGCTGAAGTGGCGGTTCCCCACCTTGGACCCAGGCTGGCAAACGGAGGCAGGATCTGAACAGGCTTTGGTGAAGGAAAGTGGTGGGAGTTCACTCCTCCATGCATACACCAGAAGGTGTTTGCTTTGGTTGTTCAGGAGGCGTGATGAGTGACAAAAGTCCTGGGCCCTATGTGTGGGTTGGCATGAGAGCCTGTGTGGACTTGCTGCGTGGCTGAGGGGACCTGAGCACCATGGGCTTGTGCCAGCGGCTGTGAGAGCTGTTTGGGTTGCTGGAGTGCCGATTATGTGCTCCATGCAAGGAACTGAGCCACCACAGCTCTCAGAGTTCATCTTCTCCTGTGTGCCTTGGCCTTGCAGCGCAGCCAGGAAAATGGCATGCCTGTGGGCAAGGCGACTTGTTTGATTAATGTTGTGTTTTCAGGGCAAATCCTGTCCGTGGCATAAAATATAAGGAGCAATACTGAGCTGTCTTAAATCCAGAGTGCTGGTCACATTCTGTTTATAAAAGGTTTAGTATAGTTTGGGCCAGCGTGTTGTGTGTGGCCATGTGCAAATATGAGCTGTAGAATATCAGTATGCTTATTGGACCTGGTGCTCCCCAAATCCCCTGGTCACTGAGGAGAAAGAAGAGCCTCAAATGGTCTTAGAGATAATGGCTTAGAGAGCACGTGTCCTTGGGGAAGTGGCTGTGGAGCAGCATCCTTTCACAAGCTTTGAGCTCATCCAGCAAGCTGAACTCAGCCAGCCTGAAGAGGAGAGAACCTGCACTGCCAGCAAACCTTGGGAAATCTCCTCTTGATCCTGCTCACCCCAGTGCTGGTGTTCCAGCCATGGATGGGTGGTTTTCTGCACTGGTTTTCTCACCAGCTGGTGCTGGCAGGAGCCCAGAACTAGCACAGGTGGCTGAGTTTGCTCCATGGGGATCCGTGGGGCACCTCCTGGGGTCGGCCTGGCATCCCAAAGCTGTGTGAACATGGATTAAGCTGTAATGCAAATAATGACTGGCATTAAAAACAATGCTTCCTTAATTTGACCAAATTTTAAGAAGTTTTTTTTTTGTATGGGAGGAAGAATTGAATTATAATATGACTTAAATTTACCAGGTTCCAAGGGAGAGGAGATCTTCAACGGCAAAACCGGAGGTAGAACATCCTGAACAAGACCATAGCAAAAGGTACTATTTTTTATTATTGCTTCTCTATTTCCTCCCTTCCCTCCTACACTATCAAAGCTGCTGAAAGAAAGTAACTTGGTGCACTGTGGTGATGTGCTGGAAGAGAGAAATTTTTAGCTTTTACTCTGTGCCTCAGATTCCTGTGTTCCCTCAGGAACAGGATGGAGATTAGACCATAGTGTGGAGAGTTGAGGGCCACACTGCTGCTCATTGCTATCCATCTGCTTTTAGTGTGCTAATGTCAGCCTAGCAAAAGCTGCTCTCTAACGTTAGGCACAGCCTGGTAACACAGGCACCCCTTCCCCAGGCTGCAGAGGTCACTGCTGACCCTTTTCATTTTTCATGCAGCTGCTTCGGTTGCTCTCTGCTGATTTTTGTTTTGTTGAAACAGCGTTGCTGTTTCATGCATGCGCTGGTTGGGAAGGACTTCAAAGTGTTTGTGAGTTGGTTTTGTCTTGTTTGAGGACTTTCTTTGTATCCTCTGGAACTTCTTTCTTCCCCTTCCTGCCTTCCCTCTCTTGTGCCTCGCAAGCAGATGATACTGATTAAGTGAATACTTCAAATGTGAGGTTCACTGAAGTCAGGCTTCCACTCCTACCATCCTCTTCCTTTGGACAGACTAGAATGCTTTAAGGACCAGAGGTGAGGTTTGTGGTCTGGCTGAGCTGATTGATTGACTTGTTGTTGAGAAGAGCAGGCTGGTTCCCAGCCATGCATTCCCACTGCTGCTCTTGAACCAGAGTGGGTCTCACAGTGACCCATCACCAAACAGGGAAAGAAAAGGTGGCTAGTTTTCTGCCAGCCAAGCAAGCTGAACTTGCTCACCAAGGAGGCAGGGGAGTGTCAGAATTGATGCAAAGGAGAGGGCAGGACCACTTTGTGGTGAGGGAGAAAGGGAGGGCAGGCTGACTTAATGGCTACTAGCTATGAGGTCACCTCAGCCACAGATCTCAGTGTTGTCCTGGCAGAAATGAGTGTGGTGGGGTGGAGAGTGGCAAGTTATGCAAACCACTCCCAGGAGTCTTGGTGTGGATTTTCTTGGGGGGTTGTGCATGAAAGAGGGGTGTAATTTCCCTATTAGTGCTTCCCGGGTGGTGCGCAGTCCTGGGGCAGAGAAGCAGCAACCTTGCTGTCATTCCTTCTCCCTCTGCCAAAGAGCAGCTTCATGGAGCCTGCGTATGCCAGTGTGTGGTGGGAAATGCTTAGTTTTGGACTGCTGTTTTCCAGGCAGTGAGGATCTGGGCTGCAAACCCTCACCCTTTGCTCCAGGGTAATTCATCTCCAAGGTGACATGGTTAGCAGTGGGCGAGGAATTTTTGGGGTTTTTTAAATGAGTTTCTCAGCTTTTCAGGTTAGGATTGAGCTGTTCTGCACAAGGAGGAGAGTTCGTATCAGCTGTCCTTGTCCAAAAGGCTGAAACGTTTTTCTTAACTTGTGTTTAATGAGAAAATAAGCTGTATACTGTATGCATGATTTCTTTTTGCCCTTTTAAGGAACAGCATCCCAAACGTGACAGAACAGTCGCTCATTTCTGCTGGAGAAAACAGAGTCCAGGTTCTGAAAAATGTGCCTTTCAATATTGTCCTTCCACACACCCCCCAGATGGGCATGGACAAGCGAGGCCACCTCACAACCCCTGACACAACGGTCACCGTTTCAGTTGCCACGATGCCCACCCATTCCATCAAAACGGAGACGCAGCCCCATGGCTTTGCTGTGGGCATCCCGCCAAGCGTGTACCACCCCGAGCCCCCCGAGCGGGTGGTGGTCTTCGACAGGAACCTCAATCCCGACCAGTTCAGTTCCAACACCCAGCCCCAAAACTCCCAGAGGCGAACGCCAGACTCCACCTTCTCGGAGACTTTCAAGGAGGGTGTGCAAGAGGTACCAAGAGAGGCAGTTGCTCTGTGTGTGTGTGTGTGTGTGTCTTGATCTGGATGGAGCGATCCAGTTCCATCTTTAACTGTTCTCATTACATGAGCCAGAAATCTGTTCAGTGGCTTAGAAATAGAAGACTTTCTCAGAAAGGTACATAATTAAAACTTGATAAATAAAACCTTCACAACATGAAATCATTATCAAAAGCAAATGACTAATCTTACTAGTGACAGAGGCTTTGGCTTGCAGAGTGTGGAAATATCTTGATCCACAGAGCCAGGTTTTGCAAGAGTTGGGCACTCTGTGGTGCCTTCGCAGGTACCAAACTGAAGTGACTGTCTGTAAGCTTCCTTACTGCCAGTTTCTAGGTGTGGTGTGTTTCAGTGGAAAACAGTTGGATTATGTAGGGCCCTTGAGTGAGAAAATCTGTGGATTTTGTTTTATGATACCAACTGAAAATAGCAATGTAACCATGTTTTGATTTTTAAGCCAAACCTCAAGGAGCTGTGTAGCTATGCCCTTTGAGATTTGGGAAAGCATTAAAATTTTGCCTTAAGCTGACTTGCAAGGTTTACGAGATGTTGGGTTTAGTTGACACCCAAAAGTTTTGGATTAAACACTGTTCAAATGTCCTGTTTGTTCAAACCAAAAATCAGTTGTTATCTGGTGAACAATTTGCCTGACGGAAGTTGTGTGGTCAGGAGTATCTATTTAATATTGACTTTTCTTGTTGCTGCAGTGTTAATTGTTGTTTTGTCTACCCCAGGTTTTCTTTCCTACTGAACTGAATCTCCGAATGGCCAACATGAATTCAGAAGACTATGTTTTTGACAGCATTTCTGGGTAATGCTTTAAGGCCCCCATTTGCCCATATCTTCCTATTCTCTTAGAGTTGTCTGTGAGCAAGCAGTACAACTCTCGCCGTTTTGCACTGAGTCACAGTTGGATTTTGGAGGAGGGGAGGCTGTGGATCTCAAAACTACAATTATGTCTTCTTATTTGAGTTCCACGGTTGAAAATTGTATCTTTAAAGAAAACAAATACTTTAAGGAGAACTACCTGCAGGGTTGGAAATACCACCCAGCTTCAGTTACTGTCCTTGGACCAAATCTGTGTCCCATGGGAATGTGCAGTGCTGTCTGTGAGTGGTCTGGGAGTTTGCTTCCAGCTGTGCCTCCCTTCCTGATCTGCTTGTCTTGCTCTCAGTCTGCTGGAAATCTACAGCAGAAATAGGAGAAATAAAACTCATCTGAACTCCAGAGGAGGGGGGAGTGAATTAGTTGTTTGATAGTTGCAGTTGACCAAGAGGGCGATGGCCACTGAGTAGCTTATTAGCTTGTGAATTTAATTAAATTTCTAAAGATACTTTTCTGTTCTGTGAGAGTCGCTTGCTGCTCTCAGCCTGAATAGGGACCTTCCAGTGTTGTCTGCTGATGTATCTTAGGATTTAGCTTGCCAAGAACTTCTCTTAAATGTTCATTCATGAGGGAAATGGTTGAAAAAGGGGCTCATCCTGTTTTCCAACTTCCTTGCTTGTTGATGGCTTAATGAGTCAACTAACGACTTTGGAATTTCTCCAAATTAAATGTGGAACGTTTAATCAGCTTTCCAGGAAAATGCCTTAGCAATCACTACCCTCTTCACTCTATAGGAATAACTTCGAATACACTCTGGAAGCCTCCAAGTCCCTCCGACAGAAGCCTGGGGACAGCACAATGACTTACCTGAATAAAGGTCAATTTTACCCAATCACGCTGAAGGAAGTCAGCAGCAGTGAAGGAATCCATCACCCCATCAGTAAAGTCCGAGTGAGTGGCAGCACACGTGGTTTCTTGGGGAGGAGTGTGTGTACAATGGTAACCCTAAAGTCACCCAAAGTGCAGTAATGTAGACCAGGGCATCAGCACAAAGGCCGGCTTACCCACACTCTTACATCCGTGTTCATTCTTTGCTGTCCACCTACTTCCAGACCGACCCATCCTGGCTCAGACTGTTAAGACGTGGTGTCAGCACTTGTGTAAAGATGATGCAACACCTGGAATGAGATCTTTGAATTCTATTTAGGAGAGGAGTTCTGCTCATCTCTGTTTATGACCCAGAAAGTGCTGTTGTCTGCCTTCCTGTTTGGCAGCGGTGTGCCAGGTATACTGTAGTGCCTCAAGTGGAAAAGCCTAAAGCTCCAAAACAAATGTGCTCTCTGGCCTTTTCTATTTTTCTTGTTCAGATTTTTGTTGTTTTTTTTTTTTTAATCTTTCCCTCCCTTCTTTCAGAGTGTCATTATGGTTGTGTTTGCTGAAGACAAAACAAGGGAAGATCAGCTCAGGCACTGGAAATACTGGCACTCAAGACAGCACACAGCCAAACAAAGATGCATTGATATAGGTAAGGAACACTCTCATTGCTGATGTCAAACTTCAGACCTAATTCCTTGGCAAGGTTTGGTTTTCTGCTAAAGCTTTGTTATTTGAAGGAACTTCTGGATCACTCTCTCTGCTACCCGTAGCTTTGCTGAAAGCCCAGAGACAGTTTGTGATTGCTTGGAACTAATACTGTAGTTTTTAAGACTCCTTAAAGAGGCTGATTTTTTGGGAGGATTTTGATTGGTGGGGTTTGGGGTTTTGTTTTGGGAGGTCCAACAGCCCCCTTCAAACAACAGGTTTTTTTGGAATATCCTGGTGCTGGTAGCTAAATCACAGCTTGTAGTCCCTGCGGCTGTCCTAAATATTGTGTTTTTTCAAAGGACAAGGTCCTCGTAGAAATACCTCAAGACTAATGATCCACCTTCCCACAGCTTTGCTCACAACTGGTCTTCGGTACATGTAAAAAAAGAAAACACTGCAAATTTCCACTTGCCTCCAGACAAGGCTGGGGCTGGCTGGGTTCCAGCCCTCTCTGGCTGAAGGCTGGCTGGGTTGTACTCCTCGTCCCTTCCTTCTGTGAATCAAAGCAGGAATTAATCACCTGGCACTTAAAGCAGACGCGCATGCAAATCTTTGTTTGTTATTGAAGGAGTTTTATTGAGAGCTTATGTCTTTGCCATACAGGGTAGAGTTCCCCCACGTAGCAGGTTAAGGCACAGAGCACCTGATATTTAGGATGTCTGCCTTTCTCACTGGAGAAAGTTTCTAGTTTAGAATTTTTGCAAGTCCCATGTTGCTCCTTCCTCCTGTTTGTCGAGGGGTTTTTTTGTGTGTGAGAACCATTTCCAGCCTCTTTAATGATCTGTTGCTATGTACAGTTCAGCTTTTTTTGCCCCCAAGGGGTTGCTGAAGAGTTACAGTTTCTGGCTGCTTCAGGTGATTAAGGACTCAGGTGATAGCTCCTCTTCCTCTCCCTCATGAATCCTTCTCTCTAACAGCTGACTACAAGGAGAGCTTCAACACCATCAGCAACATTGAGGAGATTGCATACAACGCCATATCCTTCACCTGGGACATCAACGAGGAAGCGAAGGTATGTGACCACGATTATATTTCCTGTCCTTTTAGGAGATTCAGGGGCTGGGGGAAGGGAAGGGTGTGTGGCCTACCTGGTGATTAGCATGTAACAAGTTTGTTTACGCTCTTACATTAGGCAAAACCTTCTGGCTATTTCTTAAGAGGGTTTGCATGTGCAACTGGGAGAGCTTTGCAACTGCTTTAGGGTTCTTGGCAGAAGCGCCTGCCTGAGAGACAAGTACTGACAGAAGGAAGCACTGAGCGTTTCCCGAGCAGATGAAGTGGCACGGGAGGTGGGATGGAGCGTAGCTGGGCTCGGCACCGAGTGCGGCCTCCCCGAGGATCCGTGCGGGAGGTGGGGGGCAGCTGCTGGGGAGTTGAGGCTCTTGCAGTGGGCTTGCCTTCCACTGAAGAGGGAGCAGCTGCTTCCTCTGAGCTCCCAAAGCATGCATTGCTTAAACCACAGATCCCAACACCCAGTGACCTATTTCAAACTAGAGCAGCCTCCTGGTGAACTCTGGGTTGATCTTTCCTTAGAACTGTGGGCGCTTTGGTAGGTGTGTAAGTACAGGCAGCTTCCCTAGCTAGTAGCTAACTACAGCAGTTCGAGCCACTGGCTTCTGGAAAAGGCTTGTGCATGTTCCAGGTTCACGGAAAGCAGGTCAGAGCGTGGAGCCAACTCAGTTCTAAAGGCATTTCTCACTGGTTTGTTGTTGGAGTCAAAGTGAAGGAGTTTTCTTTGGAGACTTTCATTACTGCCTGGGTTTTCTTTAAAAATTGGGAATGGTTTCTATCTGTTTTTGGAGACTGGCTGTCCCCTTACTAGTTCTAGTAACTGGTACCAGCAAGCAGTACCAGGAGTCACCAGCATCATGGAGAAAAGTACTGATGGCTGCAGACTGCCATGTCTAGGGAGAGCTTGGCTTGGGGGGACATGGAAATGCTCAGCAAAGAACACAGGTCTTTCTCTGGAGCTCTGCGTGCCACTGCTCTGCAGAGGAGCAAGGGCTGGTGTCACTGCACAGAGCTTGCTGTCACCACAAACTGTGCTCTGTCCTGCACAACGGCTGTGGAGAAAATGTTGTGTGGGGACTGCTGATAGGTTTCAGCTCTGTCGGAGAAGTTTGGGGTGCTTAGCAGACAGCAGTGAGGAGCTGTGTGTGTGCTGCTGCTGAAAGCGCTGCTTTGCAGCATGTGGGGCATTACTTGTGAGGCTGGTGTTGGGTGCCAGGATTCCCTTTTCACCAGATTTGGCTTCAGTCTGGTTGAGAGGGCTGGCAGGGAATGCCTTACCTGCTGGAGGATGCTAAAAGGCTGACATGATTTCTAAAACACAAAGCACTTCACTATGTGAACAAACAGGTGATGCTTCAGAAGAGCTGTCAGAAGGAGTCAGTAAGTATTATCCTGCTGCCATAGCCAGTCAAACATTTAACAAACCCAGGAAGTCGGTGTCCAAGAGATATGCGAGGGCTTAGGATTTGCACGCGAGGTGGATCATGCAGACAGAACAATGCAAGTCCTCAAGGAGCTGTAAGCACTTTCTGCAGCTGCCTCTGCTGGCTGAGCCACTCTGCAGCAGCAAGAATGGGCCACTAACCCAAGAGCAGGGCTCACAGCTGGTGCTGAGAACTTTGTGGCTGCCCCAAGGAAAGCCATCTCTTCCTGCTGGGTGGCTATTGCCTAGTTACTTTACAGACCCCTGAATGAGTAGTTTCAGACTACAGTGAAATTGCCAGTAGCATCTTGAAAAGATCTAAGGACCCTCATGGTGATATTTCATCTTGGGGCTGGACTTCATGGGATGAAGTGGGGATGTGTAAGACAGACTGGTTTTGCAGCTACAGAGGCAAATTTGCTTCCAGATTCACAATCTTAGTATGTGAGATCCATATACTGTGAGTCTTGGTTTGTATGAACTTTCAGAGAGGACTATTGATACCGAATGTGCAAGCCTTGACTCCTGGGATCAGAATCATATTGAGACAAAATACTTTCAACTTCAGTATTTAAAGAAATGGCATTTTTAGCAAGTGCTCTGTGTATTTAAGTGTCTGTTTAACTTCATTTTTTCCCTGAGTAGATGTGTTTTGTCAATGACTGAATTTCTCACCAGTAGAGCTGCAGTTCTTTCTCAACTTCTGTGATCTTATCAGGCGTTGTCTGAGCCAATTTCAACAATTTTTATTGCATGGTTCATTTACCTTATATGCTCTTGCTCTGTCTTTTTCCTTCCCTCCCTGCCCCCCAACCCCTGGCAGCAGTCTTAGTGTATATGAAGAGAGCAAGGAATAGATACAGCTGAGTTTCTGATGTTACAGAAATTCCTTCACAGTAATAAATACAGTGTTTTATATTTAATAACAGCAGAAGTGCTGCATAGACAGTATATTTAACCAGCCAGCAAGCCTTGATTATTAGAAATTTGCTTCCTGAGCCCTGGAATTACCTGGACCAGAGCCAGGTGATTGTTCTGGGCTTGCTTCTTCTCCTGTTTCCCTCTTGCTTTTGCTTCCAGTTTGCTGTGGAAATGATTTATCATGTGCAGCTATGTCAAAGGGGAGGTGATGAGGCTCTCTGTCTGGGATTTCTGATGTAGTTACTCATTTGGGCACGCAGGGGGTGTGTCAGATTTAAGGCAGAAATAGCATATTATCACAAGGAGTTGCCCTTAGCAGCTCTGGGAACAGGTACTTGCCTTCTTGTGGGGGCGTACAGGAATATTGCACCTCTGCCACTGTGTCTGTTCAGGAGGGTGTCACCTGCCTGAGAGTGCTTTGCCAGTGCCCTTGGGGCACTAAGGGGGTTTAGTAAACTGCATCTTTCTGGTGAAGAAATACTCTTTTCATAAAATACAAGTCATGTGCTCCTTCTGTTGCAAGAAAAATGGTGTGGATTTTGCAACTGTGGATTTGTGGAATGGAAAAAGGATGTTTGAGATGCCCTCAGTAACAAGTATTTCCCATCTCCCAGTTGCGTTGTGCTGGGAGAGCCGAGAGCAAGGCCAGGGCTCTGGTCACTGGACACATTGGACAAGCCTGGCCCTGCTCCGCTGGAATTGTCCCACAGCTGCCTGCGTTGGTGTGCTGCTCGTGAGCCCTTGGGTGTAGAAACCAGGAGTATTTCATGCATGACAGACACTTCCCACTCTGGGACCAGACCCTGTCCATAGATTTCAGAGCAAATGTGCTTCTCTCTGGCAGCTCCCCTCTGCCCTCTTCTGTTGTCTTGGGACATCACAGGAGCTGCTGGAAGCAGCCGCTTCATAGCAGAGGCTGGTTTAAGTATTCTCTGACCTTTGCAAGAGTGTGTTCAAGCTGGAAAAGGGCCCAGGATACAAAGCCTTCTTGCTCTGAGACAGTGAAGGGAGCTGAGGGTGGGGAGGAGGGCCAGGCTTTGAAAGAGGCAAGCTGCCCTGAAGTGGTGCTGTTGAGATTTGAGGGACAGTGAGGTCAGGGTTAGAAAGATTGTCAGGAGACACTGCAGAGTGGAGAAGCAGTGATTCATGTGGGCTTTCAGATGTCTGTATTAGGGGTGAGGTCTGATCCCATCACCTGACAGAGCAGAGGAGGGGAATAATTGAATGAGGAGGCAGTCATGCTTTGTGAGAAGAAAAGGGAAGAGGGTGAACTGGAAAATTAGTTGATGAACTGGTGAGTTGTTGAATTGGATATTTAAGAAAGCCAGTGTAGCTACTCAGTTGGGAGCCATCCTGCTTGAGTGGAAGCATGATCTGATGAGTCTGATGAGATGTGTAGCTGATACTCACTTGCATGCAGCAGGTAATGCTGGAGTTACCCTGAGGCTTGTGGAGACTTCAAACAGTTTCCCACCCCATGCTGGATGTCTGCTGTGTTGGGCAGACAGTCGAGGTGGGGTTCTTCTCCTGCAAAGAAGCTTTTAGATGTCTGAACACAAGCTCATCATCTTTTGCATCTATGACTTCACCAGGGACAGGGTGTCTAGAGCGGCGATGTAGCTTTCTCTGGAGTTGTCTGCCCCTTCTTGTTGACTGAGCAGGCTTGATTGTCTTTGAAATGTGGGGATGTTAGAAGGAGGGAGTAGGAATCCTTGCAGCCCTTTTTGTGTCTTTGTCCTCCATATCTCAGTCAGGAGAAGTGTTTGTAAGTTCAGGTCATGAGTTTTTGAGGCTGGGAGCCATCTCTTCCCAGGTCTGTACAACATGCCAGGCTCTCTGTTTCTTGGTTGGTACCCATTAAGGGTCTTTTAATGAAAATTGCCACTATGTATGTGGTTAAATGCACATTTCATACTGCTCTTCATAATGATGGCTGTTGTCCTGTTATCTCTGCTATGTTACCCGTTAGGCTGTGAAGCAAATTCTGTCCCATAACTCTGGCCTGGGGACATGGCCTGCTCTCAGGTCGGTGGCAGTTGAACAATCTGGACAGATTGGTTTCCCCAGGGTTAACTGGCTTTGCTGGATCCTGCTTTGCTCAAATCCTGTTTGAGCTCTTGCCCAGTGGAGCAGGAGGGATGGGGCCTCTTGTTCGAACAGGGCAAGTTGTTGTCTGCACAGTGACTGCAAGAGCCTCCCTGCCTGTTTCTGTAGCTCTAACAGGACAAGGATCTGTGCTTCCCAATAGGTCCCTTCTGAAAAGTAGCATTGCTTCCAGCAGCTCCCAGAGAAGGGCCCCTGTGGAGGTCTTTGGTCTGGCTTGCTTTAGGCTGGGTATTGGGACTGTAGCCAAAAATGATGTCACTGCACATTAAGGGGTTTATTGTCCTCCGATTCCTTCCCTTCCTCAAAAAAAAAGTATTGTAAGCCAGATGGTCTGCGTGAAAAGAGCCTTTCTACTCAAAAGGAATACGTGGTGAATGTAACAGGCATTTTGATCTTGAGAATATCATGACAGAGCTTTTTGCTGCCTTTTCACCAAAGGGAAGATGCTGTGGTATCTCTTAAGCGATGCCCTGAACGACAGAGCAATTAAACAGTGCTTTTTTTATTACTTTTACTTTTTGTCCAAGAAGAGTGGAATGGTCCTATATTATGGTAATTTGGGGTAGCCTTTCAAAATAGAAACTTAGGCAATGAGGGTGGTCTTCTTGGCAGATCCTCCCATGTGTTGGCAGGAATATATTGTTTAGAGGAGTTCAATTTTTGGAGAGGGTGGATCTCTTGCTACAACTTCAGGTGAGGCTGGGTGGTACACTACTGATTTATTTTAAGAGTTTATTCTAGCATAATCCTCCCTTGGTGTTCACTGTAGGAAGAATTTCAACTTTCTTGATTGATGAATATTGCATACATTTATATGGATGCCATTGTAATGAAGCAGCAGTCATATGCCTCATTAAAGAAGGTGTTGCCACCTTCAGCAGCATTGAGTAGGTACAGGTTTGGCTAGTTGGAAATGAAACTATGAAATGTGATGAGTCAAACATACTTAAAGGAAAGACTGGTGTGAAGCCAAGGCTGCAGACCACAAATACTTTGAGGCACAAGTACACACAGCCTTTGGAGCAGTGACACAGGAAAGTCACAGCAAGTATTGCTTACCTGCCTCTTAACACTGACCTCTCCCTACTCTGTCCTGGGTTTTCTGAAAAACAAGCATCTGCTGCCCTTGATTTTAAGCATTGCCCACTAGAAGCAAGTTTTCAACTCGGTATTTTTTCTGAACTTGGTGTCCCAAGCCTCTGCTATTGTCTGGTCTTCCAAGTACAAGCTCACAGGGTGTTTCCTAAAGCTGAAAGAAAAATCTCTTGACACTGGCTTTTCTATAGAGAAAAGTAGGAGGTGATTTTTTTTTTCTTTTCCCTTTTTTCTATTCCTTTTTTACCTGATGGCAACTCTTTTCTTTTCAGCCATTTTTGTGCCTTTATAGACTTAATTATCTGTTGTATGCTGTTTTGTCAGGTTTCACTTTTTGTCATTGTTTTTGGAGACTTGCAGTGGTGTTGTTGATGTGGGGGGGTGCATTGGGGTTTTTTTTGTGGCATTTGTTTGGGTTTTTTTCAATGTATTGTCACTGTTTTTGCCAAACTGCTGTTTTCACTTTCTTTCCAACCAATCCAACAAAACCTGGCCCAGCAGCTTTATCTTTCCAAAGTATGGGGTGGGAGGAAGCATCAGTATGACTGGGAACCATTATCCCCAGGTTTCCCACATGCTGCGAGCAGAGACATTCCTATATTTCCTTGCCTCAGAACAGGTTGGAATAACAATCAGCGTTGCTCTTTGTGAGCAAGAATATGTATTTTCCTTTCATTACCATTCCTTTTTGTTTTGTTGATGGAGTAAACTTGCTAGGAGGATGTTCTTTATCTGGAGGTGGATCGTATTTCCCACTTGTCATTCCTTGACGTGGTGTGGGACTCATGATGGCTTCTGTGTCAGTCACCCAAATTGGGTTTGGTAGGTTTGAATGTGAACTAACTCCCCTGGGCTGTGAGCAGGGTGGTGCTGGGTCTGCCTGAGCAGAGCTGGAGCGGATGCAGCCCTATCACCCATCTGCCAGACAAGCCTTTTTTGGAGCGTCCGATCCCAAAGGCAGGAGGAGGCTGGGGAGCCCACAGGTGCATGAATTGCCCAATTTTATCTCTTTCCTGGCTCACCTCTTGCTGATGCAAAACGTGTGGTGCATGTGGGAGGTGAAGAAATGAATGTGAGAGCAGTGAGATTAGCCACCTCTCAGGTGATCTTACCAGAGTGTGGGTTTGGGTTTTTTTTCTTTCAAACACAGAAGTCTTCCCAGCACTGCTTTCTTAGGACATGCCTTCGCAGATGTGTGCAGGCAGACCTGTGCTTGCCCTGCCTGCACTCCAAGCTGCCTGGCTCTCACCCAAAGCCAGTCCTGGAAGCCACATAGCTATACTGGCACAAGGTAGTGCCCAGGCTGACAGCTCTGCCTCTCAGAAAGGCTTGGAACTCTGCTGGTGTACTTCATAAGGCTTTTGGACTGGAGATGTTTTGCATCCAGCCAGCTTGCAGCAGAGATGAAACATATGGGGACAAATCTTTAGAAAAGACTGTAGTTTTTTTCTCTTTGATGTTTGTATTTGTCCAAGCCTTTAAAGAAACCGTATTATTTCAGCTATCAGCATTGAGATTACAAACTTTGAGCTTCTGGTTAATTTTTCTTTACAGGAGGAGAAGACAATGCCTTTGTGTCAAGAAAATGGTCTCCAGACTCACTACAATCCCTTTCCCCACTGTATTTTGGGCATAACATTGGAATTACATAGCCAAGGTCAAGAAAAGCAGTATCCAGCTGCATTCCCTGGAAAGAAGCTCATTGCAGTTTAGCCTCTCTGGTTGTTGTGTTGTAGGCTCCAAACTCTGTGTTCTTTACAAACACAGTAATCCAAAATCAAAAACATCCTGACAATTTTTAAGTTGAGTATAACACAGACTGAATATAGCATAGCCTGAAACTTCTCCTGTGAAGACAGGCTGAAGAGTTGGGGTTGTACAGCCTGGAGAAGAGATGGCTCTGGAGAGACCTTAGAATGCCTTCCAGTATCTAAAGGAGGCCTAAAAGAAAGCTGGAGAGGGACTTTTTACAAGGGTTTATAGTGATATAGAACAAGGGTGAATGGCTTCAAACTGACAGATTTAGATTAGGTATTAGGAGGGAATTCTTCACTGTGAGGGTGCTGAGGCAGTGTAACAGGCTGCTCAGAGAAGCTGTGGATGCCTCATCCCTGGAAGTGTTTAATGCCAGGTTAGATGGGATCTTGAGCCTTCTGGTCTGGTGGAATGTGTCCCGGCCCCTAATGGGGGGGGCTGGACTAGATGATCTTTAAGGTCCCTTCCAACCCAAACTATTCTGTGGTTAAAATGAGAGGCTTTTGCCTACTAGTATGAGAAAAGAGCTGTAAGTTTTTATCTGAATTCTCAGTATAGAAAGAAATATCCAATGGACTCGGATTGTTGAGTAATGTATTAATCCTTTGGGCACAGAAATATAAAGTAGCATCAATAGGAGGAGATTTACCTGCCTTCTCTTGGAATGAAATAAATGTGGAGCAAGGCAATCAGCCTGGAAAAGTCCAAGTCTGCCTGTGTAGGGCCTTATCCAGAAGGATGTACAAGACTATGCAGGTTAGTGTTACCAGTGCCTGTGTTTGCTGTGACTGGTCACAGTTCAGGTCAGAGCTAACATGAGTTGCTCCCCGTTTCTTGTGGCAGCCCTAGCTGCCATGGGTGAGTACCTACACTGCTCCTTTCCAACTCAGCTTTGCACTAGGGCAGATAAGCCTACATGAGGTGACATTTCATCTAAAGCTGCTGTATATGTAGCCTTTGGACTCATCAGAATTGCCAGTGCTTTTTGTATGACAAAAGAGTACAGCGTCCAAGATAAACCGAGGAGAAGAGATCTGAGTATGCAAGCCTTCATTTAAAAAAGGCATCTTTCATCTCGCTGACAGAGAGGTTCCTGCAGCGCTTTGATTGCCCTTTAATTATGTCTGTTTTTCCTGGTTTGTTTGAAAGGCAGATCTTGTTAGAAAAAGGTGCTGTGTGGAAAGAACTTGGCTGTCTCTGCTGCCCTTCCTTGAGGGCACACGGCAGAGCTGTCGGATTAATTTTTTTCCTGCGTTATTAAAATGGAAGATTGTTTCTCGTGGATTTGAATGTAGGTATGGTGTGTTCCTCCCACCTTAGGTGAGGAGGGGCATGAGGGGTCGGATGGTTAAAGCCGACTGAGAAGTCATGAGGTCTGACTTCTTCCCACGCTAACTTCCAGCATGATCCCAGAGGAGCTGCTTTAATCCTTCTGCCTTCAGTCTTTTGTTGTGTGCAGCTGGGCTGCCCCAAAGGCTGCAGGAAACCCAGCATGGTGTTGGGGAAAGGAGGCTCTAGAGCACTGGGGTGAATGCCAAGTGTGGGGGGTTAACCGTTCGTAGCAGCTCACAGTTTTCATGCTGTTTGATTTAATCTGATATGCCACTATTGTGGAGCCATTTGCCTCAATGAGTATCTCAGCTTTTGTTAACAAGGGTTAGAAAAAGCGTGGAAAAAATAAACAGGATAAAAAAAGGGGAAATAAAACCTGTCTTTGGTTGGAGGGAAAAGCCTAGATATATGATAGCCTAGATACATATGTAGTCAAATAGCCTGGATGTATGTAGTCAAACGTAGACTAAGGGCTCAACTGCCAAGCAAGCAAAATAACTTGAGAACAGGTTTCTAATCCCTTTAGAAATTTCAGTTTTAATGAAAATCGGAGTAACTTTTGAGGGCTTGGCTCACGTTTGTAAGTGCCCAGGCTTGACAGGGCTCTATTTTTAAGTGCTGTCTTTATGTTGAATCTTGGGAGGTGAGATGAAAATGTTTTTTTTTAAAGTAACAACAAATCTTAATATAGCTGAGAATGCGGAACTGCCCTTAGAAAAAATAGGTTGGACACATGAAAAGGAATCTTGCTCAGCAGGCTGAAGACGCAGAGCAACTTCTGTGGTTATGTTTTTCTTTCTTCTGGCAATTTTGGGGTGGGGATGTAGCTGACGCAGTCACTTGGCCTTATGTTTCATTTCTAATGTAAGCCAAATACTCCTGTATGTAAAGAACCTGGCTGAAATCGTTTTAGCCCAAATTGGAAAAGCTGTTTGCTAAAATTCTGGTTTGTGAAACTTGAGGCAACCTGAAGCTGCTTAAAAATAGGAGTTACAGGATGGGTAGGGAGAAGTAGATGCTCTTTTTGAACTTAAATGGTTTAGTACAAACAGGAGAGGACAAGCTGGCTCTCTGTTGCTTCAGAGATGTGATGAGGTTTTAGTTGTCATCTCCTGCCTAGAGTCCTGAAGATTTAAATGGCATGAAAATGAAGTCAGCTGCTTAAAGCCAATGCTAATCAAATGAGGAGACTCTAAAGTAGGAGGACAATCTTTGTCATCTGACAGGCAATGCTAAATTCCCATGGGATACCTGTACAGCTCTGCTGTAGTAACATGTGTCTGGTGTGCTGAGACCAACTCTTCTACCTTCAGCCCAGTGGGCTTTGTGTGGCTGGTAAGCCATAAAAACTGAAAACACTGACCTGTAGTCTCAGAAGAGAAGTGACACTATGTGCTAGAGAACTGGGGACTGATGCTGCACATTGAATCTTCTGGTGTCCAGTGGTGTGAAATTCATTTGAGGGATTTCACAGAAATTTCAAGGTGGTGGTGGACCTGCTGACGTGGCTGCTTGGGCATATTTTTCTTAAAGAATGCAGTCATTTTTTTCATACAGAAATGAGTTGTGCGAATATTCAGTGTAGTTAAATTTAAAATGTAAAAATATGCAAACACCAGAGTTGAGGGTCTTTTAAAAAACAAAACCCCTGCTCAGGGAACGCAATTATTCAGGCTGTGCATACATCTGATTACCAGGCTCCCAAACTGGTGAGAGCAGCTCTTCAAACTCCTTGAAGCTTTCCCCCGGGGTGTGCCAGGGCTGCAGGCAAAATGCCCTTGTAAAGCCAAAGGTAGCAAAAAGGGAAGCAGGGTGGATAAAAGCAGGCAAAGCCATCCTTTGGGTTAGTCTGGGGAAGACTGCGAACAGCTTGTTTTAAAATTTTCCTGACTATGATTTGAGATGTATTTAATGCTTTCAGAAAAAGTTGTCTTGGAACAACACAGGTTTGGGATGCTGGGACACAGGCTGGAGGGTGAGCAGGTATTGAGCACCAGCTCTCTTACCTTGTGTCCTGCGCGCGTTCCTGGCTTGAGTCCCCGCAGAGGCAGCAGCGCGGGTCGGGGGCTGGGGCTCTGCTGATGTGCTGTGCTGGCCTGGGTTGGGTGCTGTTTCACACGTTCCACCTGCCTTGGCACGGCAGGACTTGGTGGGCACATTGGAATCTCTGGGATGGTGTGTGCACACGAGGGAATGGGGGGCTGTTCGCCGAGCTCCTGCGCTGCCCTCTCGGGGCGCAGGGGCTGCAGGAAGCTGCATGTGAACCTCCAATATTCAGACAAGTTATTACAAGAGAAGTCCCTCACCTGCACTATTCTTCCTCCCTGCCCCAGCTTTTTATACAGCTGTGTTATACATGGCAGGGAAAAAGCAGTGGTTATAAACTATCACCAGATCAGGGTTTTACATTTCCATTTCCCATCATTGTTAAAACACATCTGTAAAAAAGGATGTTGCAGAAGCAGCACTTAGCAAAGCCAAAGCCTGTAAGCTCTCCTGAGTCTGTGTGAGCCCCTGCAGCTCCGGGAGGTGGCACCAGCTCACTGCGGAGACTCGGGTGGGGCTGGTGGGAGCACCACAGTGAGCGATCGGGTCCTGGGACGGTCCTCCTGCAAAATCGCTGGGAAGGTGCTTCTGGCTCCCAAGCCTTTGATTTTTTTTAAGCAGTGAGTTCCCAGCCTTTATTCTTCAGGCAGAGAGGAGAGGAGCTCTTGCAGGTCTTGGTGGCTTGTAAATTCCTGGTAATGAATCCCTACAGCTTCTGAGATGTGCCAGTCATGGGCATTGTGTCTGTAGAAAAGCCTGGCACACTGCAAGCCCATTATCTTTGATACAAAGTACTCTGGTCTGTCTGCTCATATCCACTTAAGGATAGTTCTTCTTTCTGTTAAGCAGCATCGGACTTGTTCTCTGGTTGTATGCAATTTGTTGTTTTTGAGAGGGTTTTTTTGTTTTTTCAGGCAGTTATAAAAATGAAATTAGATATGTTCAAAAATGCAGTTAATTTTTCCCTGTAATTAATTTTTTATTAGAATAATGGAAATGTTTCTCTTACCCTTGCCATCTGAATGTTAACAGGGTATTGCAGGTCTTACTAAGGAATATGCAAAGTAGTGTTCAACTTAGTGTAAAGCCCAGAAACCTTCACTGCAATAATGGTGTTATTTCTGTGTTTAAAGATTGCATGTTGCCTAATATTTTTTAGAAGTTTTTAATAACCTTAAGAAAAAAAAACAACCAAAAAACCCTCAACCAAGTAGTTTCAAGCATAAGCTGTGCTCATGTAAAACTCATGGAAAGATTTGTTTTAACATGCCCAAAATAACATGAAATTTTTGAAACATGGTTGTGTTCTTACCAAGATGATAATAAACACTGAGCAGTGAGGATTGAGTGTAGGAGCATTCCTTTTGCTAGAAGTTTGACGGTGATACTTGAGAGTTCTTAGGTGGAAAAATGGGTGGAGTCTTCCTAAAGTGTGGAGAGTTTGTTGAAATCTATTTGGACAAAGTGGCTTTGTCCCCTCTAATGGCTTATGCAAAGATGTAAGAATGTTATATTGCTTTTGGAGATTTTACCTGATGTCTCAGAAGAAAGAAGGTGCTGCTTGTAGTAGCAAGGGCCAGCATTTGGGCCTTAGCACTCCTAAGTATCCCTTGCTCAGTGGTCACCCAGGATTCTGTGTGTCACTACTGATGGCTGCTGCTTTCCTCTTCTGCAGGTTTTCATTTCTGTGAACTGCCTCAGCACCGATTTTTCCTCCCAGAAGGGAGTTAAAGGCCTGCCCCTGAATCTTCAGATTGACACTTACAGCTACAATAACAGGAGTAACAAACCTGTCCACAGAGCCTACTGCCAAATTAAAGTCTTCTGCGACAAGGTAAGGTTGGGTCAATGTGCCAATGACCATTTTGGAAAGTCTGCTCCACAGCTTAGCAGCATTTTTTTTTTCCCCAAATTGTGTCACTTGCTATTTTGGCTCACTGAAAAGTCCTGTGTTTAACCTTTGCAAGGAAAAAATTTCAACCCCTTCTACTTGGCTCATAGATGTTATGATGACCTCAAATAAATTTGCTGCTCTCAAAATGTTGGAGTGCTAAGTGTTCCTAAGCACTGACTTTAAAAAAAGGTCAGTCAGTGGCAGACTGACAGTGGGAAGAGCCTTCAGCAGGAGAAATCATTGCCATTGACTGGCGCAAGTGCAGGCTTGTCTTTTTGCCCAAGCTCTGTTGTGTTGGTCCTTTTAAATTTCTCCATGTGTTAATACTGCATTTGTTGTAAAAAAACCCCAAACCAGTAGATGCAGACCTTGTGAACAAAAGATGTACCACTGTGAGATACAGCCGTATAGAAAAAGCCCATTTACAAGCTGGATGGGTGCTGTAATTTGACTGCTCTGCCTAATGCATTTAGCACACAGAATTAATGCCTTTCCCAAAGCCACTGTTCAACAGAAGCTGTGAAAGAAACAGCAGAAGCTGTGCTGAAAGCAGCTGTAAAAGCTTAACTGAGTTTGCAAAGAAAGGAAATTTCCCAATCTTCATAACCTGTTCCTGCCTGAGTAGTCTTTTGAAGGTCCAGGGCAAGTAATGTGTAATGTTGTTATTTTCAAAGTGACTGGGGTTGTTCTAGGCTGTGATAAATGCTTCCTGGACTTCCCCAGTCCTTTTGACTTTTGTGAACCAGTGTGATTTCATATTTTGCTGATACCCTGTTTGATTTGGGCCTCTCATTCTTTGAATCCTGACTCCATAGGGCAGACTCTTACAGGTGACACCTCAAATGCCTCTCTGTGCAGCTTCAAGGCTGAGGCAGGTCTGTAACCCCCCTCTCCAGTCCTGTGCTGGCTTTGCCCTGGTGTGTTTGACCACACTGTGTGGTCTTGCCTGGTGTTCCCCAGGACACTGACACAAAGATTCATCTCATGCACCATTGTTTTGTCTCTGCTTACCTCCCAAAATATATGGTACCCTCTTCACTGTGCCCCTGCTGTAGCATCCCATTAACTCACCCTGCCACATTCTGTTGTCCATCTATAGGCTTTTAAATAGGACCCTCTGCCTTCGTGCACGCCTGGGAGAGCTGTCTGTAGCTGCTCCTGTTGTGATGCTTTCTGCAGAGAATATACAGGGACTTAGCAAAGGCTCTCCAGAGCCCTCTTAAAGACTTGCCAGTAAGCCTAAGAGGCTTGGGTCTCATAAGCTTTCTTCAGGCCTTTGTTTTCCCTTCTTTTTCTATTTTCTTTTTCCTGCTTCAAGATGAAACTGAGGCAAGTGTGTCATCTAAAGTTTTTTCACCAAAGTAATCTGGGAGTCTTGTGTGTTATCAGCTTATATTCTCTACAATACAGAGAGGACAGACTTGCTGCAGGATAGGGGGGGATCTTTTACTCCTAAATTGTCCCATCAATTACTGACACAATGCTAAAATGACTGACAGGCTTGTGCCACTGCTAATAAGACAAATGGGTTAATAAAAAGGCAGATGTGTAGTCAGCACATAGACTCCCATGGCTTCCTTCAAGCTATGGCAGAAATTTCAGCAAATCTAGTAATACAGTAATGCCAGTGCATCTTTTATTTCCCTTTGGGATTTTGACTTACTCTCCTGCTTTATTCCAACAGATACTTTGCAAATAGTACCTAAATTAAAAGAGGAGGGAAGAAAGGAAAGAGAAATGTAAATCAAGATCAGAACAGGATAATAAAAAATAAAACTGAATCTTAAAGGACCTTCCTTTTCACCCTTTGCTTCTTTGCAGGCTCAGCTTCACTCCCTAGTTATCCCCCTGCACTGCTGCAGGGGAGGAGGGAGATGGGGAATGGGGGCTGTGGTCAGTTCACCACATGTCTCTGATGTTCCTTTCCTCCTCAGGGGGAGGACTCCTGACACTCTTCCCTGGCTTCAGCATGGGGTCCCTCCCATGGAAGTCCCCACAGTTCCCACAAACTTCTCCAACATGAATCCTTCCCACAGGCTACAGTTCTTCACAAACTGCTTTGACGTGGGTCCCTTCCACGGGGTGCAGTCCTTCAGGAACAGGCTGCTCCAGTGTTGGTGCCCCACGGGGCCACAAGTCCTGCCAGAACCCTGCTCCAGCACAGACATCCCACAGAATCACAGCCTCCTTTGGGTATCTGCCTGCTCTGGTGTGGGCCTTCCACCAGCTGCAGGTGGATCTCTGCTCCACCATGTGCCTCCATGGGCTGCAGGCGTGCAGCTGCCTCACCATGGGCTGCCCACGGACTGCAGGGGCATCTCTGCTTCAGTGCCTGGCTTCCCCCTTCTGCAGTGACCTTGGGATCTGCAGAGCTGTTTATTTCACATATTCTCACTTCACTTCTGACTGTTGCTGCAGAACATTTTTTCCCTTTCTTAAATACATAACCCCAGAGGCACTACCCCCATTGCTGATGGGCCTTGGCCATCTTGAGCTGACTGGTATTGGCTCTGTTGTGCATGAGGGAAGCTGCTTCTTGGAATAAACATGCTCTGAGAGAAGCCACCCCTGTAGCCCCTGCATGCTGTCATACCATACACAAACCCCATGAACTCATGGACCCTAATGCTGGCTGGTGGCTCCAGGCTCCTATAAGAGCATTAGCATTTCAGAAAAAGCACCTATTTTTTGCCCTGTATTGAATCTTGTATAATCAGCCAGTTGCTTTTGAATGATTATAGGACCATTGTTACTATAATATCCACACCTGTTACAGCCCTGAATGTGTTTGTCCTCAGGTGACCGCTCTTACGTGTAGAAGTTCTGTTACCTGAATTTTCTTCATGGAGGGCCAAGTCTATAGTGTGGAGGTCTGTTGGAAAAAAAACCCCAAACCAACAGAAAATTGTGGTATTGTGGCCACCTAACACAGATGTCTCCTCTATTCCTTTGTCAAGGCTGTGCTTGCAGTGCCCGGGATGCTTGGTTTTCATCCACTCCTGTGTGGTTTCAGGACCTGAGTAAAGCAGTATGGGCATAATGCTGTCATCCTGTAGAATGTTATGGCACAAGCTTCCTTCAGGCTTGGCCCAGCAATATTTGGGCTGAGCAGGGATGGGGCTGACCTGTCCCAGAGGAAGACCTCTGCTCTGAATGGTACCTTAGCTATGCATCAACCTGAGGAAAATTAAATACAGGGTTTCACAGACTACAGCTTGTGTTGCCCTCTGGGCTCTGCTGTTACTCTGGCGATGGGCAGTGCTGTGGGAAGGCTGTCATGGAATGGTAGGAGCAAATGAGTGAGATGCTGTTGGAAGGAAATAGTGAGTGCAAGACTGCTGGAGCATTGATGTGAATGGGCAGCAACATGGAGACTGTTCCTTCAGTTGCATGATTACAGAATTGTTTGGGTTGCAAAGCACCTTTAAAGGTCATCTAGTGTAGATCTCTGCCATGGTCAGGGACACCTTCCACTAGACCAGATTCCTCAAAGCCCCATCCAACCTGGCCTTGAACACTTCCAGGGATGGGGCATCCACAGCTTCTCTGGTCAACCTGTTACAGCACCTCACCACTTTCATCGTAAAAAAATTTTCTCCTTATGTCCAGTGCAAAACTACCATCTTTCAGTTTGAAACCACTGTTCCCTGAGCTCTGCTGGCAGGGCAGAAAAGCCTGTTATCAAGACATAACTTGCTTTTTTTTAATGTGGGATTTGAGATGTGTTTTCCTTGGGCCCCAGTAGCCTGCATCAAGTTGACTTTCAAGCAGGGAATGGGAGGGCAGAGGTTTATCTCAAAATGTGTGCTCTTGTTGAATCAGCACCTTCTCCACAAGGAAGCAGATGCTGTTCTGTAGCACACTGTTTGAGTAGCACAACTTTATTATTTCCACATGGAAGGTAAAAATCAGATCTGGAGCCAAATCTGATCTTTCTGTTGTCAAGCTGAGATGATGTGACTACTCTGGTAAGGGATGACACAGAGGGGTTCAGGTCCATCTGTGCTGAGGTTTAGGTGGGATGTCTTCACTGTAGTGGGCTATATCAGCTTTATGGGGTCAAGCAAACCTGGCAATGCCTGTGTCTTCATGTGTAATTTTTTCTCTTTTTCACCACAGCTGCCTGAAGCTACTTTTTTCCTTCTCACTGTGTGGGAAAAAAAGATATGTATTAATGTGTATCAATTATCTTGGCTAATTTTCCTTTTTCTTGCTAGTGCAGATGAGCCCAGTGCTACAAGCAAGCATAGGCAGCCTGGCATCTATAGAGCATTGATTTACTGGGAAATAAGGAGGGCTGTTCCCCTTCTCCTGTGTACCATTAGGCACAGATTCCCATTCCACGGCCACAGGAGTTTTGACACCTCCTTTGCTGTAGCTAGTCAAGTCTTCCTCCAGCACCATGCAAGGATGTGGATGTGTTTTGGCAGCTTTGAAGGGGAGGGAATGAGAAATAATGGCTTGGTGTGGCCAGATAACTGTTAACATTTCGCGTTGCTTTGCAGGAGGGTGTTGGGAGACAGGTAGAACTTGTGTATACCAGTTTTGGTGATCTGGTGGTAGCACCAGGATTGAGTGTTGGGGATCTCCTGTGGGCTTATCACTTCATGCAGCTGGCAACTTGACATCCCTGACTTAACCCACAGTCGCATGTGAGGTGGGCAGAGCTTGAGGTCTGAACACTATTCCAAAGTTCCTTCCTTCCTTCTCTCTCTCTCCATCATGGCTGTCTGCCTCCCCCTTATAGAAAATATGGCAGTATGGCACTGTTCCCTCTACTGCTTGGTTTGGAAGGCCAGGAGCAGTGCAGGCAGGAACCCAGTTAGGGATCTGTGGATTCCACCATGGCCTGGCCCTGATAAAAAGAGAAGATATAGTCCCTGCTTTAAAGCAATGCATACCTGCAGCTTAAGCTCAGTGAAGGCCGGTGCAACTGCTGCAGGCTCTGTGTGAAATGTGCAGGGGGTATCTTGCACTTGGTGATCCAAGTGTGGTGTGACTTCTGTAGATTTTAATGACAACTGAGTGAACTCCTAAACTGGGGGAACCTGCAAATCTTTATTGTTTTAAACACTTCAACTATATATTTATCTAATTGTTATACAATTGTAAGATGTGGATATATTTTGTCATCATATCTCTGTCTGACTTGAAAGAAAAGCAAGTGTTTGTATCTTGGATATGGTTGTTGGATTTCATTAAATGATAGGACTCAAAAGTAAGCAGATCTCAAAGTTGGCACACTCTGGCAAACCTGCAGCTCGGGCACTGTGGAACTGACCTCCACGAAAACAGTTCTGGAAGAATTGGTGCTTCTGCCTCTGCAGCTGAAAAAACCTCAAAAAAATAAAAAGACCTTCTCTTCCTCTCTCCCCCCCTCCCCTCTTCTTCACTCCCCCATTCCTTTCCCTTTATCTCTTGTCTGACAGGGAGCAGAGAGGAAGATCAGGGATGAAGAGCGAAAGCAGAGCAAAAGAAAAGGCAAGTGCACTGATCCCAGCTCTCAGCTGAATGCCTGTAAGTAGAACTTATTCCATCACCATTCCATCACCAATTTTAAATATTGGATTTCATTTTGGCTACACATAGCTTGAGCACTAGAACTCTCAAATCAATTTTTATGCTCTATGGACTAGTGCTTGTTTTAAGCAGTTCCTTATGGAACAGTCATTGTGTTTTGCAACACACTGGGTCATTTAGGGCTTCATTTTATATGCTTTTTGTCCAAGACAGGGTCCTACTGTGTATTCAGGCAGGTGTGTGTTGTAGCAGCTGAAATGGTGGGGTGAGGGTGAGCTAAAGGAATTTTTGGGCTGTGCCGGAGCCCCTCCCGATCCAGGTGACAGTGAGAATGATCTGTTCCAAATATTTTCAGCTTGATCCTGAGCTTAGGCTTTAACATACATTAAAAATGTGTTTACAATTTCTCAGTAAGGCTGTGGCAGCCTTGGGGCTGAGCCTCCAGCCTCTCAGCCCTATGCTCACTCTTCTAGAGCAAAGTGGTCCTTAGCAAGTAATTTCAAGGTTTCTGCACTTGTGAAGCATGTGGAGACCTCAGCACTGTAGTAGGTAAAGGATGAGGAGTTTCTTCCTGCTGAGCATCTTCTTTAGCTGCTGCAGGTGACATATCCTGTGTTTGAATGACTGGGTATTGACCAGCAGAGCTGCTTGGAGGAAGCTGTATCTCCCTGTGCTTTGTTGGCACGGGGCAGGCGCGTGCTCTCGCTTGCTCTGCTCCGTGTGCCATTAACAGCCCGACTGGTTCAGCCAGCACGCACCTCTCAGCTCGCCGGGCAGGATTTTCCTGACGCAGCAGGTACAGGCTGCTGGAGCAGCTTCATAAGATAATGCTGAAGGGAACCTGTTTGCTCAAGGGCAGTTGTGGAAACGGGCCGGGTTTTTGGTTTTTTCAAAGTACATCATGAGAGGCAGGTTTAGCACACTGTTAGCGTTTCGCAAGCGTAGTAGCCCCAGCGGCTTCCAAAGGATTACTGCGTGCAGCCCTTTGCATAGTGGCTGGAAAGGGAAAACAGTTTCAGTACATATTTCCAGAATTTTACGATTTTACAAGAGCTGCTTTCCAATGTTAATTTTCTATGCTTGGGCTTAGCCTGATTAGACCCTTATTTTCCTGAAAAGTGCGATCCTTTGCTTTTTAGTTCTTATGTGGGAAGTTTTTGATTCCTTTGAGCCATAAGCTGTTATGCTCACCTCTAGAATCACAAATGCCACATGTACAGGAACTCTTCAACAGCAGAAGCAGTTGATGGCTTTTGGTTAAAGTTATTTTTACAGGAATTGAGCAATCTTTAAAAAAATCAGTTTTGCAAGGAGAAAATAGTGTATTTTCTACTGAGGACATCAGAAGTGGTTTTGTTTGCAGTTGGCTTGACCTCAGATGGATATGTTTGCACTTGGTAAAATAAAATCTTCAGCTGTGGTAGTTTGACATGAATGTGTCTCAAGTGCAGTTTAAGGCACCTCCTGCCTCACTTTCTCCTCAGAAGGTCTTTGTGGATGAAGTCTGTCCTCTTGGTGGGTTGTGTCACATCAACTGGTGCATTGTGACAGCCAAAGTGCTGGGTGGAGACAGTGCTGATCCTAGGGGGAAGGACTAGGGGCTGTCACCCTGAGGTGACCAGGATGAACAATGAGAGGAACCAAAATGTGAAGCTTGAAAGCTTGGAATCAAAATGTAACTTTAAATATAACAACTTGTACAAACCAATATTTGTACTGCCTCTGTAGTATAGTGCTCCTGTGGTGCTGTCTCTTTGAGAGGCTCCCAATTGGGAACATGCAAGATGTCCCCTTGTCTTCTTTCTACCTTCCTGGTAGAGGAACACCAGCAAGCTTTTGAGGGAATGGATAGGGAGAAGGTGGGGCAGGGACTAGCATTTGCCCTCTGTTTGGATGGCTTAATTGGTACATGGAAGACCTCACTTCCTCTCTTGGGGTGAGTGCCAGGTTATTGTCCATCCTAATTAATATCTGAACAAAATTGAGCAGCTTAGTTGGAGAGATGGAGAAAGCTTTGACTACTCTGTTAAACAAACTGTTTCCTCAGGGCCCAGGCCCTCAGTTGAGAGGTAGACAGCCAAAATTCAAACTCCTTTACCACAGGAGCTTTTCACTTTGACCCTGACTGCAGAGTACCCTTATTCAGCAGTATGTGTACCTTTTAAATGATGAAGGGCCCCATCAGGGCCTTCAGTATCCTCTATCCTGATCTTTGTCTCCGCAGTTTCTGATGTCAAAGTGCCCATGCTTCCCTCACACAAACGTACCGACATCACCATCTTCAAGCCCTTCATGGACCTAGACACTCAGCCTGTCCTCTTCATTCCTGATGTTCACTTTGCAAACCTGCAGCGCGGGGCTCATGTGAGTAAAGCTCGTGGGTGTGGGGATGAGGAGGCTCTGGCATGTGTTTGCAAAAGGCCTGGGATGCTGCTTGTGCATATATACGTATGGAATATCAGATCGCATCAGTGCTGTAATCAAATACAGGCTGAGTCTCATGTGGGCAAGAAATGTTGCACCAAGATATATTGGCTGGTGTTAACTGGGGATGTTTTATCATGAAATTATTTTCCTATCAAGTCCAATTTCTGTGAACTTGAAAGAATTTTTCCATAGCATTTCCATTGCATGAACTGCAGGCTGGTTTTCTCTCATAACATCCCTTGGGATCCTGGTGTGCTGTTGTGCAGCACAGGCTCCTCCAGATGCCTGCTGCAGGGTGAAAATCTATCCTGTGGAACTGGCACGTGTCAGCTCTGTGATCCACTGCCAGAGCGCCCTGCCTCAGCATTCCTGGAAAGTTCCAGCTTACAAGAAACTGGAAGGGAAAAAATTAGCATACAACCAGGTTTCAAAGTCTTGAACTTTCCTGTGCTGGGAGTTCTGCCATGCTCTCACAGCATCTAAACTTTACCTTTTAAGAGAATTGTCTGAACTCCTGGCAGGGATGGAGAGTAAACTTGAACCCATAAGGCCAACAGTCCTGCAGGTTTTCCTACAAAGGCCCTAGTGCTACGTTTTGTCAGAAGACTCTACACCAGTCCAGGTAGAAAGCTGGTTAGCTCCTCTTTGTTCCTATCTCTCATTTGAGATCCTTTAATACTTTTAATGAAAAAAGGTAAAGAAGATGCTTACTGGTTTTTGGAAGATTGAGCCAAAGTGTCATTTGATCAAGTGCTGAAAGATTATAAGAGAAAATGAATTCTAGTTCTGGATGAAATAGTCACAAAATCTCCCCTTGTTTTTAAAGGTCCTTCCTGTTGCTTCAGAAGAACTAGAGGGTGAAAGGTAAGAGCTGCCCTTCAACCTCCTGACACCTTGCCCTCAGACAGAGGGATAAGTCTCTGTAATTGTACCACTGCTGACTTTTTGCCCTGTCAATGACAGCTCCAACCTGAAGAGAGGAGCTTATATTGGTGAAGAGGACTTTATTGCTACTCCAAATAAGATGTCCAGAATAGAAGAGCCAAAAAGAGGTATTTTCTTCTTTCGGATACTGAGTATTTGGAGTATTTGTCCATCACAGAGATGCATCTGAGGTTAAAGAATTTTTTAATTCATACTGATGTATACTTCAGCGTGATTTTTCTGGCTTTGAGTAGTGACAGTTCATGTATCAGGATATGGTTCAGCTGTGCAAATCTTTTACATTTTGAGTATTTCTGGGGGTTTCTGCCAACTCAGACAGTAATTGGCTCTGAACGTGTAAGGAAAGAGAGTCAAAAGGAGGTGAACAGCTTACCAGTATCCCTAATGGACTGGGGGAGAAAATTCATCGTGTTTTGTTCTGCTACAAAATACTCTGGAAATCTCCTCCAGGACTTCAAGCAATGAACACTGGAACTGGTTCTGGATATAAAACTGTTGCAGCTTTCATGGTGCCAGGAAATGGAATGTTCACCTCTGAAAGCCAAGCTAAGAGAGCATCCTGCTGATTTTTAACTGAGTTTCAATCTTTGCAATTTAATGTTGCTTTGGTGTTGTGGATGGAGGTGAGAGGTCCATTTGGGTTGTTGGAGGTTGGTGTGCCTGCTTGATGACAGTTCTATGTGGAAGGACCACAACAAAGCTTGCAGTATTAAACCTGTGAAGCAGAAAATCCCAAGTCTAGCAAGTCTGACCATAATAGGGCTGCACTTCTGCAGTAAGGAAGGATGAATTTTATAGAAGGAAATCAGACTTCTGTTTTTCCATGTCACTGTATGCCATAAAACAAGGTCCGTGGGATTTTCTCTCCTTTGGCTGACTCTCATCTGACCTGTGCTGTAACTGAGAGTATTTGTCCCATCTTCCTTTCTCAAATCTACAGTCCTCCCTTTTTAAACCTGCCTTTAGCAGGAAAATTGGGAAATTGGAAAAAGGTGCTGTGCTGTCCTGAGGTCACCTTGTTCAATTAAAAATGCCAGTAATTGTTCCGTGTTGCAGGTGTGTCAAAGCTGTGGCTGATGAACCCTTGCAAACAATCCAGGCTGCAATACCTAGTCATTAGAAGATGGATTAAAGACAGGAAAGCTGTTGAAGTCCAAGCTTTCTTGCTCTCCTGGCTTATTCCTCAGCCGTAATGCAGTTTTTAATGAGGCTGATGTTACATACAGTGAATCTGTGCTAGCTTGAGAACGCTAAGGATGCTCACCTAATTGGGGTTCTTGCTCTTTGGTTCCCCTCCTAGCAGGAGACCAAGCCTACATTGTCAGCTGTGGTGGTATGAGTATTACTGAAACACAGCAAGGGGTAGGAAGAAAGATGAGACAGCATAGGAGGAGCAGAGAACTGTATAAATAAATTATTTAAAAATGAGGAGGTGACCAGGATGGCTTCACCTGCTGTGATAGCATCTGTCAAACCATTTGATTGTGAAAAATCTCATGGCAAATGACTGTGAGATATGGAGGAACCCAACAGTCTCAAAGATTTGTGTTTGGTGTTCCTCCTTTCTTTGTTTCAAATATGACCTTTTTTTTCCTAATAATAGAGAAAATAAAGAAATTACAGAAGTATATTAACAGTAAAGATGCTTGAGCATACAGTGGCTTTATGTGCAAGGAGTAAGTTTTGAGCTAACCTAGATGTGCGTGTTTGTGCTACAGTTTTAAGTAGATATTGAATGTATGTATGTATATTTCTTCATAAGATTCTCAGTGGATGTACCCTTGTGCTTAGCCACTGTGGCATACAGATCTTTCCTGAGAAGCAATTGCAGTTAATTCCTCTCCAAATTGCTTTCCAGTGTTGCTCTATGTCCGAAAAGAGTCAGAGGAAGTCTTTGATGCACTAATGTTAAAGACACCATCTCTGAAAGGCCTAATGGAAGCGGTAAGTAACGAGGCTGGTTTATAGTCCTTGAGAAAAAGCCCTGGCTACCCAGTCCTTACACACTGGCCAGTCACAGGAGTCAGACTTTCAGTCACAGCTTGTGTCCACATATTTCTGCTCTTCTGGATAAGGAGAGTAAGGAAGATTTCCTTGCAATAACATGGAAATTCATGCAAATAATGCTTTAAATTATTATTAAGGGAATTCAGGAAGCTTTTCTTTTAAATACCTTACCCCCTCTCAGTGGGGTCTGGGTGTAAGAAGCCTTTCTGAAAATCCAGGTGTGTCAAACATGATGATTGGATGTTCCTCTTGTCAGAGGGGGTACTTTAGTTAGAAGATGAAGTGATTTTCAGAATGTGTCCAGTGGCTTGGGTTTGTATCAAAGCCATGTTTGAGGGCCTCCACTGCCCTTTCACAAGCCAGTAATGCAGAGCTCCAAGTCCCAGCTTCTGTGTGTTGCTGAAGACTTTTATATAACTGCGCACACATGTGTGAAATTGCTCTCTGGTGCTTGACTTCCAAAATAGCCTTCCACTATCCCTGCTGCTGCAGAGCAAGGGAAGTACAGCACTTAAGTCCAAGGAATGGTGTAATGTTTGGCATGAGCTCAAAACTGACGTTTCTGTCTATCTCTTTCTGTGACTAATGCCTCTGCTCAGAGAACAGGGGCTTTGGGGGTGTACAGGCAGGTCTGACCATTAACTTTTGGTTGCAGAGATAGTTCTGTAACCACAATCTTTATCTCATCCTGGGTGAAAAGCTTTGCCAGCTGAAGGGTGGGGGCTAATGGAGAGAGGGATTGAAGGCTGTGAAGTCCTCACTTATCCAGTGGTCCTGAAGTGAAGCTGCACCTGATTCAAAATCTATTCACAAAAGTATAAGGCAATTGAAAGAAAGTGTAAACAAACTTAGAAAAAAACCCAAATTTTGGATGGATGGTGTGTTTGATTTGTTTGAAGCTGCACTTGGATTTCTAAAAGCAAGGAACCAAGAACTCATGGCTGTAGCTTGGGGGAACTGCCCTGTACATTTGCATGTCAAAGCAGTGTATTGGTTTGGTACTTGCTGTCGGGTGTGATAGAGCAGTTTGCCAAAGTAAACCAGGCTTAGGTTACTGACCTCCCGACTTTCTGGAGGTTGTACAGTGAAGTGCCATGGTCAGTGGCTGTGGCTCCACATTGATGTCACCCTGCTGGGGAAGGGGAGTGTTTCTGATCACCTCATGCCCGTAGCGGGAGACATCTTCTCTCTGTTGCTATTTTCTCCTTTCAGCCGCTCTCATGACTAGTTTTCACTTGATCCCTCTGACACTAAATTTAAAAATGGTTTTCAGTATGCTAAGAGAACAGAGAGGCACAAGAGAATGAGTCAGGGTATGGAGTGGCTTTTAATGGATGGGCTTTGGAATGTAGGGACAAGAAGTTGCTGTATGAGAAGTAAGTAGCCAGGTTTTAAAAATGATTACATTTTTTGCACAGAAGTTGGCTAAATGTAGAGAAGTTCTCATCTGTAGACTTACACTATAGTTTGGGATTTAGTGTTGTCTTTATAGGGCAGAGTAGTGTCTTCATTTGCAGGCTTTTTTTTGTTGTTGTTGTTCCTTTCTGTAAAATAGGAAGTTAAAGACAATGACAGCAGTCTCCTTGCTTCACCAATCATTGCTTTCTTTTGTTCTAGATATCTGACAAGTACGATGTTCCTTTTGATAAAATAGGAAAAATCTTCAAAAAATGTAAAAAGGGGTGAGTATGTACCTGTGCAACAACTGCCTAAGAACATGAACACCTTTTTCAAACTTGTAGTCAGATCTGCTGTATAATTCCTCCATGCACTGCAGGTATGCAAATGCCATTTGCAGTTATGTGTGTGCACACAATGTACACACATTCCAACATCATCCACAGCTGAAGATTGGAAGACTATAGGAGGGGTCCTATAGAAATATGTCTGACTTCCTGGATAAATACAAGTCACAGAACCTCTCTGAGCTAATTGTTATTTGAACCAGAGTTAATCATGTCAGAGGAAGAAGAGCTCAGTTGTTTAAAAGACTCTCAGTGATGAAGAACCTCCTTCAACCCATGTTCCAGTGGTTGACTGGGCTCACTATATCTGCATTTGGCTACAATTACTAGACCCTGGTTGTCTTTTTGTGGGCTGAATTGGAGGGAACTTTGTTGTGAAGTGTCTGTTTCTCTAAGAGGCCATACTTCACCATCTTTTTATTTTGTAGCATAAATAATTGAGTTTCTGAACATTGTCTGCTTTTGTTCCATCTTTTAATTTCTCAATAATTTTCTTGGGTTGTCTGTAAGTCACTTTGATGTCTCAGCCCCTTCTCCAAAGCCCTTCTAGCCAGAAAATTACACCCCTCCAGGGTTGTGCTTTCATAGCAGAATTACCCCACCAGAACAGCTGCAAAAGTTTAGAATTTGTGATATCTAAACCACTGCTAAGCACAGCTTCGTCTGTGTGCGCGCACAAGCACACAGGTATTGACCTTTCTGGCAAATTAAAGAAGTGGCCAAGCACAGGTGGTTTCTGCCCTATGAGCTCTGTAGGGTTTTGTGCTGATAGTTCATAACTGACAAGCAAACCCAGTCAGAGCCCCAGGTGCCTGCAGCTTCAGAAGGATTCTGCTGGTTCCAAAATCTCTCTCCCTCCCTTGTCCAGGAGCCAGATTTAACCCTTCCATTCAGACTCTGAGAAGTGTGGCTGCCAGCCTTGATGGCAGATTTGGGTAAAGACAGCCAGAATATGCTATGGGAAGCAATGAGTCAGAGAGACATGAGCAGGAATCTTGTGTTACCCTTGGATAGTCCAGGCTTTCTTAGGTTTGAGGACGCCTTTGCTCTCTTTGGCATTTAGAACTGTAAAATATCTGATCTATTTTGTTTTTCCAGAATTCTGGTCAACATGGATGATAACATCGTGAAACACTATTCTAATGAAGATACCTTCCAGCTGCAGATTGAAGAGGTTGGAGGGTCTTACAAGCTTACTCTGACTGAGATCTAAGAACACAGGTCTTCTGTAGATTTTAAACAAAGGTCTGAAGTGAACATTTTCCCATAATTCAGTATGTTGGGCAAAACACTAATCACCTCCAGAAGAAAGCCAGGTGTTTGATTTGTTCTGGGGTGCAGAGCAGTGGTTTTGCTTAATACATTTGTGTTTGTGTTCTTGCTCATGACCTTATTTGCACTTGAAATGGGCAAACAAAGATCAGCAATTAAATGGAGAGCATGTATATATTTTTACTAGTGTAAAAACCACTAGTAGGTACGGGAGGGGAAATCTCCTGGAAGGTGGCCTTTTAGCCTGTTGATGTCTTATTTATCTATTCAGTAGCCATGTTTGAGCCCGTTATCAGCTAATACCATTTAACTGGACTGTTTTCTGCTAGGGAGAGCTGCAAAACTACTAATTGATACTAGTAGGAGTTGCATGCAGGTTGGAGAAAAGTCTTTATAGTGTTTACTTGTGACCAGGGCAGACTGTTGAAATCACTTGTGTCGTTTGGGGGGAATGTAAAACTGCCTTGCTTATGAAGAACTCGCCTTAGTAACTGTGTGAACTCTCATCAGATGAAGCTATATTGTATATAAGTGCAATATATTTTTGAAGGTTTGTAAATGTGTACATATAAGCGATATATAATATATATAAAATAAGGTGTTCTGTATATACCGTGAATATATGCAATGAAACCCATCTAAAAGGATGCCATATACAGAGAAAACATATTTAACGTAGATATTTAAAAATGAACAAACCCTTATCATACACCAAAGGTGAGCACACGTTTGTACATTCATAGAAGACACAAGAGACCTGCTTGTTAAACATGGATCTTCCTGTGTGGAAGGGAAAAGATACCGGCTCTCTCCTAAATCCTCATGCACAGGCAGGCAATGAAAGTCCTGGTTTCTCTCATGAACTGCCACGAAGTCCTGAAACAGCTGTGTACTGCTCTCCTGGGAGGTAATTTGGTCCAAGTCTGAGAACTGAGTCACAAGAGGAGCTGAGCAATGCAGTTCTCCTGAAGTCTCGCTTTTGGGGGTCAGGAAGAAGGTCTCCTGGAGGGTGGATTTTTTTCTGTAGCAGTGTACTTAAGGCTCAGCTGGATGCTGCCTACACCAGCAGCTCAGGCTGGGTGAACCCATGGGTTGGAGCCAGCTTGCAAGGCCTAGGATGTCAACAACTGGAAATGCACAGGCAAGGCTTTTGAGAGAGGACAGGGGCAAAATGGCTCAGCAGGCCAAGTGTTAGCAGGGAATAGGGCCTGCAAGTAGGTTATGCATTCTTGGTGTCTGGACATACCATGGACTGTATGGTATGGACCCAATGGGCACAGCAGGCATCCCGAGCCCCAGCTGGGAGTGCCAGACACCTCCAAAGAGTACTGCTCTGTGCTATTTACTCATCATGTGCATGTGCTTAAGAAGGAAAGGCACCCTTTGGTCAATAGCAAGTGAGAGAGAAGCATTTAAAGGGCAGCACTTGGGTCTAAGGCAAATACCTCTGTTACATCAGTGAGCAGATGAACATGAGTGCCAGGTCCAGTGTCAGAGCTTTAGTTAGGGATCTGGGTAATGAAAGAGGTTTGTAACGTTTTCAGACACTACAAAGCTGCACATACCTCACCTAGGACATGAAGGTCAACCTGGAAAGACTGGAGAAATAGTCCGGAAAAGTAGCATATGATTTTACGTAATAATTAACGATTCTACTCAATGGTTAACAAATTGTAACCTACTATTGTTCAGCTCTGTCATGGTGCTGTTTGGAAGAGGGAGGCAAATGCCACATTGAGTTGATCAACAGAAGCATGACCTGCAAGAAATAGGAGACCCCCCCTTTGGCTCTGCTTGGCATCACTGAGGCCTCCACTGGAGCGTGGTGCCCTGCCAGCAGAGCTGAGTCCTTGCCCATGTCTCAGGCCAGACCATGTGGTCCTTCAGCCAGAGCTCGTGGCTTCTGAGGAGGAAGGCCTGCACGATTTGGCTGGTGAGGGGTCATGTTCAGATGGGAGCAGCCTCCCAGCCCATGGAAGTGTCCTCCCTATTCACAGCAAGCACAAGGAGTAGCAGGTGTAAACTGCAGAAATTCAGGCTGGGTGTCGAGGCAGTTTTCTCTAGCAAGAAGAGGAGGTTGCCCATGGAGGCAGTGGTTTGGCACCAAAGGTCTTCAGAGCCAGGCTGGGCAAAGGTATCTCTGGACTGTCACAGGTGTTATTGACTCTCCCTTGGTGGTGAGTCCAGGTGACCACTTGAAGTCCCTCCCCACCTTCTTTTTTAATGATTTATATGAAATACAGTATTTTGGAATTTGTATTTGGATCAATCCTGAACTGGTTCATTCCATTCCCCCCTCTATTCCCCCCTCCTTCCTTCTCCTCCTCCACTGATGGGCCCCAACAGAGGGTTGACGATGCCCTGGGCACTGCGTGCTCCCCTCTGCCCTGTGGCTGGAGTTGAGCAAACTCCACATGGATGTATCTCTGACTGTGGGCATGTGGCCGGAACACATGGGCTGGAGGCCGAAGGAGAGAGGCTGATGTGCAGCACGATGCTGAAGAGCCTTGGCCAACACCTGCCACTCCGTATAGGAATCCACTGCCAGCACAGCAGCCATGGGACTTGTACCCAGCCAACACCAGCCTCCTGCCTGGGCTTCCCTTCGGCAGTCATGGGAATAATTTTACTATGGCAAGGGAATTTTTTAAAAAAACCCTGATATATAGAATACATATATATATATTTACACATTTTTATTGAAAATGGAAGTTTTATTAAAGAAACTTGGTCTAGGGTCAGGGACGTAGGTTTAGAGTCTCCATAGAGGTAAGATTGACATGAATGTTATTTCTTTTTACTACTTAATGAAGTATGTGAACTAAATCTGACGATTGTTTTCCACTATAAGATATTCTGGGACACGGGTCTTATAACAGTAGCAGCAATGTCATGTATGTTTTATGAAACTGATTTTTTTGTTTTGCCTGCTGTTTTTTAATTGAAAATGTATTTTAAACCAAGCTATTAAATTTTATATGTTCATTTCTAATGATGAGTCTTTTATGTAACAAATGCATCTGCTCTTATCTCTGCAATTTTCCTTTGATAGGGTATCTGTAAAACCCTGGTGATTGTTTCCTAGTTTCTCCTTGCAAAAGAAAATAATCCCAGTGCCAGCCTTGCTGTTGTTATTCCCACATAAGAAATGGCCAGCCCCATTCTCATTCCCTACTTTATTCCAGCTGACATCGTTCAGTTCAGTGTGTGGGGAAGCTGTGCAGCATTTGCTTCCATAGGACCCTTTCCTTTGGCAGGAGAGCAGAACATCCACGGGTAAGATCAGGTGTGTAGCGGGACCACCAGTGAAGCTGCAGGCACTGACTTTCCCAAGCTGAAAACAAAATGCATGCTAACATCTCCAGAAAAATCCTAATGCCATGGTGTCTGGAGTGGTGTTCACCTCCTCTTTTTCACTGTCAGAGAATGTCTCAACAAGCTTTTGCTGTAGCTGGCTCCCAGCCCCTGCAGCAGTTGCTGTCTTGGAGCAGCACCTGTGTTGGCATTTTCCCAACCTCCAGGCTTGCATCAACATGCTGGGGCTGGGTGGGGAGCAGTGTGGGTGGCAGAAGATTTGTGGCCTAGGAAGAGGCCAGGAAAACTTCCATTTATTTCCTTATTTATTTGTAGTTCTTGTGCAGGCTCACAGAGTTTGTCCCAGATGCAGGAAGATGCTGCAGTATGTCATGACTGGGTGATGCACCAGTGCTGGGGGTTGCCCTGTCCCATCTCCACCTGAGTTTGTGCTTGCTGGAAGACTGGGCAGGGGTCTGCCCCCATACAGTTGGTGTGTGGCCATCTCAGAGCAAACCTCAGCATGAGACAGAATCTGCTGCAGGGCTGGCTGAGGAACAGCTGCTACCCCCTCTTCCCTGGCTGTGTGATACCACCATTTTCCTCAGCCTTCACGTGGTGTGTGTGCCTGTGCCAGCACTCCCTCCTCCTCCTCCTGACACCCCTCAGCCCTTTTCTATTCAAGTGAGTTTAAAGGAAGTGAAGGTGAACCCTCAAAGATGTAGCTCTGAGCTCCCAGGGCAGGCAGCCTTACATGGAGCTCCGTGCTTCTTCCTGGGGCATGACTTGGGGCTCTAATATTGAAAACATTTAGTTAAGCTTTTAAGATCTGACCTATTTTTGTATGGGAAAGCTGAATTCTGCATCAGTCTCCAGCTTCTTGATGGAACTTTTGTCTAACAAAGGTTTGCAAGAGCACGGAGCTTACATGCTCCTCTGTTTGGTTGGTTTGTATTTTAGATCACTGGATCTATTATTACAATTAAATTATTAATTATTAGACAATATTTAGTTGATGCCTCAACTAGATGAACTGATCTAATATATGAGTTCTCAGAACTTGTTTAGCTGCTTGTCCTTGGACTATCCTGCCATACAACTGGGTACCTTTGCATAGTTCACAGTACTGCACAAGACATATTTGGCTTTTTTTCCCCCTTGGCTACTGTCAGTAGCTGCTGTGGCTGGGGTGGTTGCGGGGTTTTTGGCATATCCTGCAGTTTCTTATTCCCACAGGGCAGTGCTCCCCTGCCCCATCCATCCATGTGCCTGCACATGCAGCTCACAGATGGCTGGTGTGCCCTCTGCCTCAAGCAAGATGTATTTTGTCACGTCTCCATCGTGGCCACCCTGCAGGCTGCAGATGCATGTGCCAATACCAGCTGGCAACCAGTGTCATCAGCACTGAACCTGTGTGTCCCTGCTGCAGTGCTGGTCACCTCGGGTGGCATCCCGAGTCTAGAGCTGGCCTGCAGGTCAGTCACCACCACTGCAGTTTGGGAACCATGCACCACGCAGAGGAAAGGTGCATGGCTGAGCCTGGCAGCAGCTCTGACGAGTGGGAACACGGTGGAAAAGTATTTGGATCACTTGGGGATTTGTTAGCTGGAGGAGAGACAGCCCTGGGCTCAGGAATTGATAGCAGTGAGGGATGATGGAGCATGCTGTGCATGTGGCTGCGGCCACCAGGCTGAAAACAACAGTGGAAATTGGAGTGAAATTTGGAGAGGGTGAGGTGACATAGGGAAAGGTGAATGGAGTCCTGTGGCTCTTGAGCACCATGGAAATCAAGTGCCGTGATTCCTCGGTGCCCAGCAGGCGAGGAGAGCTGGGTGGAGCCCCAGCCAGGCAGTGCTGGCCCTGCCAACCTGTTGAATTTGCTCTTCCAACTTCTGAGCTTGGTGGTTTGGGATGAGCGGGGCAGTCCTGCAGCCACTGCCCAGGAGTTCGGATTGAACCAACCTGCCTGCTCCAGCCATTGGAATGTGCCCAGAGCCCAGGCCCTGGCCTGGAGAGGCATGGCTAGAGCAGCTGCTGCCTGCAGGGACCACGCTGGGAACAATGCTCAGCCCTGCTCAGGGGGTGACAGGTGTCTGGGGTAAGGGCACAGGAGTGCAGGGATTGGCACTGGCTCTGCTGAGCAGCTGTGCCAGTGGCATAGGGGTTGTTGCCAGTGCTTGGTTTGATGATGCTTCTAATCTTGTCATGATAAGGTTTGCTTGATTTTTTTCTTAAATAATTGCATGAGCTATTAATAAGTAAATAAAGTAAAAGTGATCACACAGTGGTCAGCTTTACAGGTCGTGTGCCCACAGTCTTTGCTTCTTCTCGCTTGAAATGCTTTGAGCCTGTCAGCCAGTGCTGACTGGGGAGCAGCTGTGCTGGGTCCCCCACCTTGTGGGGAAGAGGTATCTCTATCCTAAAGGGTCCTAAACCACCCCTTGCTCTCCCATGTGCCTCTGCTCTGCGTGCTTAAAAAAGAGCCCAGGCTGCAGGCAGGAGGCTGGTCAAGACTTGCTGCCTACAAAGCCCCAGGTCAGGGTAATGCCTGAGACAAAAGGAGGTGGTTATAAAATCAGCAATGGCAAGCTAAAAGAACAGCCATTGCTGCCTGAATCGCCCCGTGCTGTGCTTCATACCCATTCCCAAGTGAGCTGGCACCTCATGGCAGTCCTGTCCAGAGCTTTGCCTGTGAGTGACCCTCAGCCCAGCCTTGGGGACCAGCTGAGCTCTGCCTGTGGGGATGCTGCGATGCCTTGGGCTGCCCGGCCCCAACAAGGGGGAGGGCTTTGATGAGAGAAGGGCTCAAATCCACCTCATCTCTGTAGAGGCGCAGCTTGTCCCTGCTCCTCCGTACATGCTGCAGGGCAAGGGCCCACAGTGCTGCCCTATTCATGGCCAGCAGCACCCCCAAGACCCCATTCTGACTTCCATTGTTTTTTTCAAAGAAAAATTCTGAGCCCTCCTCCAGGGCTGAAAAGAAAATTTGAAAGATACCTCAAGAGGAAGAAAAATTAAGATTGTGATTTTGGCCCTAAATCATTCTCCTTTGCTTTTTTTTTTCTTCACATCCATCTTCCAATTCCTAAGTGCTGGGGGTTAATGATGCTCTTCAACACCACCAAATCGTGCAATATTTAATTTCTTGGTGGAATTTCCCCCCATCACCTGCTTTGGAAACCCTCTTTCTGATCCTCAAGGTTTTCTTCACGCTGCATTACATCTACCCATTACCCTGCTGTTATTTTGCTCTAAAGGTACATCTTGAGGCCATTATGAACCATATTTGAGCTCCCTGACAACAGCGCTCGGGCGGATGTAATCTGGCGTGACAGAGCGTGTGAATGCCATAAAGTGCAGGGATAGCAGGTGGAAAGCTGGCCAGCGGGGACCTGGCTGGCTGCAGCAGTACTGGGATTTCATGCCCTGATGAAGGAAGAAGGACTTGACCTGAGCTGGGGCAAAAAATAAGCTGCCAGCCAGGCAAGTCTGTGTTTGGCACTGAATGGAAGCCCAAACCATCAGGTTAAGATATTCAGGCTGGGTAGGCACAGCTCAGCTTACTTTGGTCAATCACTCGGGAGGAAAGGAGGGGTGGTGCTTGTGGAGCAGAAGGAGCTGTGGCCAGGGCTCAGTTTGGCCATAAGTCTGGAAATTACTGAGTGTGTGGGGATGGTTTTGGGGTAAAAGCAGTGTTTCTCCCCAGTCCAGAGCCTTTCCCATCCAGCAGAACTGTGAACTGTGAATGTTTAGCCTCAGACTGCTCTTCCCAGGTCACTGCATGGTTGGGGTTGGAAGTGATGTCTGGCACGTGGTCCTACTCCTTTGCTCAAGCAGCCACCCCCAGCCAGCTCCATAACACCCTGTCCAGAAGATTTTTGAATATCCCTAGAAACAGAGACTCCGTAGCCTTTCTGGGCATCCCAGTTCTGGATCACCCTCACAGTGAAGTATTTCCTGATGTTGTGAAACTCCTCCTGTGGTTGAGTTTGTGCCTTTTGTCTTGTGAAGGTATGTGCTGAGTCTCGTGGAGGAAATAATACCAAGAGATCAGAGATGAAGTGGTGATTTGGGGCTGCTTCAGGTGAGCTGCAGCCATGGGGAAGAGAGGTACAGCAGCCCAGAGTGGGGCGTGCAGCTAGGGGCACCCCTGGACAACATCCACCCCTTGGAAAAGCACTGCAAGGCGTGGTGCTGGCTCAGTTCTCTGCTCTGCTGGCACCGTGGAAGGATGCCCAAGGGGAAAGAAATTGAGTGTAAACGCTGTTGCCTGTACTCAGGAAGGGAAAATAGCACAACTATGCACCAGAAGAGCTGCAGCCCAGAACTGGAACCTGAGTTTATTTCAAGTTAGTCATCTTCTTGCACCTCTTAACATCCTGAGGCATTGCAGTAGTGAAGGGGAAGTGCACACCCAGGGCTGATGTAAGGATTTACCCATGCTGGGAAAAAAATAGGGACTCTTTGTCCTTTTTATGTAAACAGTGTAAAACTAACTCGGAAAGTGCTTTTGAAGGGAGGTATTAGGATCTCCACTGTGCAAGGAAAGTTGCAGCAAGTAAGTCCAGGCAAGCACTAGTTAGGAGAAAAAGCATCAAGCTGGCTGGATACTTGATCCAAAAAACAGGCAGGGTCTGTTCTGCAACTGAGCGAGTGAATGGAGCTGACTGAGTCATGTATGACCAGCAGTGCTGCTAAGGAAGTATCATAACAGCAGGAATTGCAGTTTTCCAGCTCCTCAGCTGGGGTAGGGATGAGATGTGGCCATTGCTGGGGTGAGACACCTCCCTTTAGGCACTAGAACAGGGATTTAAACTGTTAAACAACTCAACTGCTACTGACTTTCCCCCAAAAAAAGCTCAGAAGGTGGCTTTTTTATTTATTTAACTATAAATGGAAACTGTATTTTTCAGCAGTAAAATCCTATACTTGACTGTGTCCTTCAACATAGTTAATTAATTAACATGCCCTCCTTTGCTTTGGCTGTCATTTATCAGGGTCGTGTCCTTGTCCCTGGATTTGGTGTCTGTCCTGCCAGCTGCAGCTCTTCTCTGGCCCCTCAGCATTTGGCATTGTGATGCCCAATGAGACAAATGTGGCATTGGAGAGGGACACAGAAACCCTGTCACCTGTAAGGGAGCACGGGCTGGCTCAGCTGGAGACAATATGTGTGTGATAGCACAGCTGTTCTGCCCACTGGGAGCATTTTGGGAGGCAGCAGAAGGTGTCAGGTGAGCAGGATGCAGACCCTGCAACCAGGAACAGAGATGGGAGTGGGCACAGCACAGCCCAAGGAAACTAGAAGAAGGTGATGGTGCAGCCAGAGTGGTTGGTGCGGAGTTTATTTATAAACATGATGAGATAGCAATCACATCCTTGCTTGGATGTGTGTGGTGTGACAGCTGGCTGCCATGGGGAGGACCTTGTACAGCAAAATTCACAGTGCACTCAACTCTGACACAATTTCATGAGCGTATGTTGTTGTAGGAAGCAGCAAGCAAAGCTGAGCACACAGAGCAGGGGTAGCTCAGCTTTTGTCTCTTGCTCATCTACTGCAGACCCTGTGCATCTGTGAGCAGCAAGGGGAGCAGACCACACTGCCACTGTGCTGGTGGCCCCACAGCCAGGTTCTTCAGCCCTGGCTAGAACACATCCAGGGGCAAGCAGGGCTGAGCCTTGGTGTCCATGAGGACATCCATGTGCCGGAGAGCAGCAGTAGAGGCATGTTTGGTGCCAAGGACAGTGGCTTGAAGGTTGCCTTCTCATCTGTCCCATTCTCTTCCACACAAACTTCGTGTTTACTGCTGTCCAGGGCTGCCCTGCCTAGTCTCCTGCCCCTGCTCAGTCCCCTCATTTGTCTGACTTTTGGTGATGGTCAATAACCACGACCCCTGATAGTGACATTTTTACAGGGATGTTGCTGATTTTGCCAGGAGAGGGCCAAGAAGGGAGAGGGAGAGGCTCGTTCGGCAGAGCTGGGGGAGGAAAGTGTAGGAGATGCAGTTCCAGGAAGGAGGAGGAGACGGAAACGCTGCAGAATGGATGATGTGGAGCAGGAATATGTGAGTGATTAATTCCCCAGGAAGTGCAGGGTCAGGAGTCACCCTGGAAGTGGGTGGGGAAGGGTGGCAGGGATACAGATAAGGCACTAGACCAGAAGTAACATGGACTCTTATCCTAGGGTCTCCTTAGAGACCTGACCCCAAGCAACAGCAACCTTTCACCAGACAGCCAGGTCTGGGATGTCTTGGCCATTCCCAGGCACATAAGAAGGGGCCATTCCCAGAAAGGGGTGTTGGGGGAAGGTTTTGAAGGTGCTTCAGTAGTGTCTCACTTTATCAAATAAGAAAGGGGACAGAGGTTGTACATCTGAACCATGCAGAGAGCCCCTCTGATACCAGCTGGGTACTCCAGAGCCACTGTGAAGAGCAGGAAAAAGCAGGATCTTAAGCCCCATCTGATGTCAAGAAAGATAACACACATGACAAGACAGCAGGACACCTGTGATCAGCCACAACCCCCACCACCACCCAGAACCCTCCCTGGAGCTTGGCACCATTCTGTGCTCAGTGCTGCACAGCACTCGGGTGCCCATGGACAATGTTCCAGGGGAGATGCCAGTGTTGGTACTGGGGAGCCATTGCCAATGCCAGGCCAGTGCTGCCCTGTGGGGCTCCGTGGTACCAGTCACCCCCACTAGGAACGATGCCCAGTGGTCCAGAAGTTGGTCTCTGGTCACACGGGATGTCTTCCAGCACCTGAGTGCTGCATGAAAACACTGCAGGGTTGTTAACATGTGGAAGACAGCTCAGGATGAAACACGTGTTTGCACATAGGCTTGATACCTGCCCCAGCAAGTTCTGAGATGACCAAAAGAGGGGAACATCCATCAGCATTGCTAATACTTTAATATACTGTGTGTCAGAAAATATGCACAGGCTTAGCTAACAATAATGCTGAGGTCAAGGGAACAGCAAAAACAACGAAGACATCCTTTTAAGCAGAACAATAAATAAATAGCATGTAATTTTAATTTTTGCTAGTATTTGAATCCATCTCCTGGTGCCACTAAAATACGATCAGGGCACGAATAGCAGCAGTAGAAGAACCAGATGGTGCTCTCGAGCAAGCAGATGGTGCACTAGTGTGTCACACTTATCACTGTCACTTACTTTTTTATTTCTGTTACAGTGGACCTGTGGACAGTCCACACCTGTAATCAATATTTGTGGATTGGATTCTTTTAGTTCAGTAAACACTATGTTTCACATACTCATAACAAATCTGTTTGAGTGGTGATTTCTCCCTGTAGTACTGCCAGGGCTCACAAAGTCTTTGATGCAGTTAATATTTTTTCGTGTCGAAACATATTTTTGGGAGTGAGAGAAAAAAAATTGGCAGCGTGTGTTTATTCTATCAGCATACTGGGTCCAAAATAGAGGAGGAAACAGTTTTTGTGGCTCTTCTCTTTCCTTTTGTTGTAACCTGGCTATGTTTCCTTATGCTGTGCTGGCTGCTTCCCCACTCCATGGATGCTTATCCACGCACCAAAAGCTCAGTCTGCTTCTGAAAGCGAATACAAAAGATGCAGGCGAGGAAGAATTTGACTTTTGACTCAAACCAGTTGGGGACAGCACGTGAGGAGCGTGGTTTTGTCCTCCCTTTGGGAAAGGCTGCTGTGTCGCAGGCTGTCCCTGCTGGCAGACACGTAGGCAGCGTGCCGGGGCGGACGGGGGGATTTGCTGCGCTATGCGATACCCGCAGCCACAGACGAGATGTCCCCTTGGGCAGCTGGCCCGCACGCGGCGTGACAGTGTGGGGGGCCGGCACGTCTGCACTGCCCTTCCCTCTGACACGCTGCCCAGCAGTGCCCTCGGCTCCGCCGGCACGGCGGGAGCGTGTCCCTGTCCCTGTCCCTGTCCCTGTCCCCTCGGCCCCGCGGCGCACGGGGACAGCGCCGGCAGCCGCAGGCCGCACGCCGGCCCGGCTGTGCCCGCTCGCTGCGCGGCCAACAGGCCAACCCCAACACGTGGCAGGTCCCATCACGCGATGTCAGCTGGGCCACAGCCTTTGTAAGAGCCTGTGGATTTATCATCACTTTTGCATTCGGAAATTATTCTACCAAGAAATATTGCTTGTTGGTCTGCCTGCTTTTTCTATTCTCTTTTTCTTCCCACCTCTGGTCTTCATGGTTATCCCTCATATCCCTTTCCCCCCGCTATTTCTCAGAGACATTCTGCAAACAACTTTGACTATAAATACCTTCTGTATCTCTGCTGTTCCCACTGAGGACAGTGCATTCACTCCTCGGGTGAATCCCTCTGGTCCTGCTCCTGCCCTTGGCCGGGGGCTGCTGCAGCCGTTTCCATCAGCTGGTGACAGACACCACCTGGCAGATCTCTTTAGCTTTCTCCGTTGTGGGGCGTTTCTCCTCCGCCTGCTGCTGTTGGCCCAGCAAGCGTGGTTTGAGACAATCGAGGGTTGTGGCAGCTCTGACTGCTCTGTCCTTCGCAACAGAGGAGGGAGAGGGGACAGAGATGCATCCTCACACACGTCTTACCACATGTATCCTATCACCGTCTTGCACTTCTTCCCGTGTATCTTCTCATGTCCCCTGCACGGGAGCTGAGAGTGTACTTACCTGTATTTATTCAGTGCTGTCCCATTAGCTAGTCTCTGTGTGTTTGCTACAGTAGCCTGCTGCTTTAGCCAGACCAGATGCTGCTGCCAAAATGCACTAACTGTAGAGCTGCACCCCAGACAGCTGCTTTGGTCTCTTTTCAACTGCTGGTAAATATTAGGAAAACTGTCTGAGCCTGTAATATTCTCCCTTCAGTCTCTTTTGAATTGTTTATGGCATAATTAGCTACAAAAAGGGAATAGGGGAGAGCTGCCTGCGTGACCTTTTGTTGTTTTCAATCTCCAGTATTATTTTCCTTCCTACTCACACAGGATGTTCAATTCTTTCTTGTCATCTCAGCCAAAAGGATAAGATAACCAGAGCAGAGCCTTCTCAAGCCTCCACTGCAGCCACTTACATCTGCTCTTTCCTACCTCGGAACAAAGGCATTGTCTATCTCAACAAAGAAAGCTTTTCTCTGAAGTGTTTGCCAGCGGTCTGAGTTAAACAGGCCTTTATAAAACCACATGGTCCTCAGAAAGCCCAATCCAGGGAATACCAGAGCAGCAGCCCTGGAGGGGGAGGCTGATGCAGGATGGCTCTGCTGGGATGGACACCTCATTGCCACAGCCAGGCAGGGCGAGGGACATCAGCATCCTGCAGTCACCGACATGGGTAGGCTGTTCCGAGCTCTTTGGAATGGAGTACTGAGGATAGCTGGGCTTTGTTCCAGCTTACTACCTCCAAGGAGGGAAAATGCAGCCAGCCTGGATCATCCCGAGGAGCTTGCTTGTGCCGTGCTCAGGAAGCTGTGCTGCTGGGTGAAACCCATGGGGAAATCAGTGGCTGTAGGCACAAGTACAAAGAAGCAGGATATTGTTAACTGCTTTATTATTCACCTTGGGAAGGGAAAGAGAAAGCGGGGAGAAGTAGGAGTCGGGAGAGAGGGAGAAGCTTTAAGCCTACCAGGGCTGGGGGCTCAGGCTCCAGAGGTTCAGACCCCTGACATTTGGTGTAAGGATGAAGGTGCTCCTTCCTCATTCAACTGCCCCAGCTGGCAGCAGCAGAAAAAGGCAAACCAGGTGACTTTAAAATAAATCCAAGGATTTATTTTAAAAACTTGAGTTGCCATTTTTAGCTCAGCAAGGGGAACATAATCAAACACATTTTCCCTATGGCACAAGTCGGAGTACAGACCTGTAACGTCACTTTTTTAAACTTTTTTTTTTTGGTCTTGCATCTATGAGCTGTAGCGAGGACCCCTGGGGGGACTTGGAATATGTAGGCAGCCTGTGGTGTGTGACATGGGAAAACATCCCACTGGGAGTCGGGAGAAATGATTCCATTCTACTTTCCTGTGACTGCTTCTTCCCTGGCAAGGCTGCTGTGCTGCCTTCAGATGCTGTTACTCAATTACAAGTCTGTGCTGTCAATGACTAAGGCTGTGCGAGTAAGTGCTTTGAGCAGGAACTGCATGTGTTACAACAAGCAGCAAGGAGACAAACACAAGTCGCTTCCCAACTACAGCAGAATTGGAAAACATGCAAAATAGAACAGTATTTTCCTAGTTTTACAATTCCCTAAAGGTTATTCTTGAAATGGATCCATGCAATTTGCTCTTTACAAAGAAGAGTTAGTGATGTACAGGAGAGGCACAAACCCTGTGTCCCCACTGTGCAATCCTCAACTGTGCTTTTTTAGTCACCGACGACATTTTCACAAATTTTTTTTCATTGTCTGTAACACAAGTGATTCCCTTTTGTGAACAGAGCTTTTTAATGTTAGAACTCAATTTGCAGTTTGAATTATCAGCATTTTCCTTACCATCATACAGCAGAGGCCAGGGCTCCAGCATGGCAGGTCCCATGCAAACACAGAGAGAAAGCTGCTGGTAACCTACACACAGCACAAAGTGCTGGCCAGGGAGATCCTTTTAACTTGTCGTTTGACAGGCTGGGAAGTGGTAGTGCTGGGAAAGCTGAAGGACTTGAAATGTGCAGTAATGGAGACCAGGGACAAGCACAGTGTGGTGAAGCTTTAGAAACTACGTGGGCAGCAGGGAAGGACAGGGATTCGGAAGAGCTGTAGTGGAAAAAATAAACCCCAGTGGCCAAATGAAGCTGACAGCAGAAGGAGCTGAGAGATTCAAGATGATTCTCTGTGTGGACTTGAGGATGTCACATCTTGAAAAACCGGGGATGGAACAAATAGAGATAATTCAGCAGAATAAAATGCTTTTTGCTGTCCACATTCTGTGTTAGGGAGGCAGAAGGGAGGGGGCAGGGGTGGGTTGGGATAGTGCTGGCAAGGCCAGCGGCCGTCAGAGGCCTGCAGGACCCACGTCTGTCCTGTTCCAGGGGACACGGGTCTGACCCTCCCTGGGAACCCAGGTCTTTCCTGTCCCATCCCAGGCATTGGGATGCAGAGCTGCCCTAGCTGTGGTCGGTGCTGCCACTGCCAGCACTTGGTGCTGCCCAGTACAATCACAAATCCTGCTGGGAATCACAGGGCCAATATGCTTCTGCTGCCATTGGAAAATGAAAACAACGGCTGGGGACAGGAAAAAACGAAGAACACACATTTTTTAACAGAATATATGTTGTGTCTTGAAGGCTTTCAAGAGGCGCATACTGGGCTGGCCCAGGGGAGGCCTTCCAACGCCAATGGATCCAATGATCCATAACACTGACCCTCCATGGGTTTTGGGAGGGGGGTTAGGGTTATTGTTAATCCCGAATTCTCCATCCGGCAAAGCAGTGCCGTGGAAGGGCAGGCATCCGACCCCTTCCCTACCGCATGTGGCAGGCAGGACCTCTACAGGAAAACTGGCGGCGGACCCCGGGAATCTGCGGGAACAGAGGCGCTTGCCCAAAGCGGGAACACCGGCGGCGGGTGTCGGGAGCCGGCGGGCACGGGGGCGCGCCCCGAGCACGCGGGCAGCGGTTGGCGGGAGCGCTCGTGCCGCGCCGCACGCACCGCGGGGGGGAGGGAAAGGCGATGGCCCCGCCCCCCCGCGC